>JAMPIV010018757.1:0-600000 GCA_024509875.1 Oreohelix idahoensis
TATATATAATATATATATGTGGTGAAGTGGGATGTTATAAATATTTATAGGGGACTTAGTGTACTGACTGAGATCAGCTGTGAAGGTATCTATATCTAATAAGAGTAGTGTATTATAGATAACCTTACTTGCTACCACATATCTATATATCTCAGTCAGAATTATTCTGGAATAGTGTGATGCTACGTTATGTGTCTAGGGTATGTGTATGATGAAGTGTAAGTCACAACAACAGACAGATAAACAATTTAATTTAATCCACTACTCTTGACAACACTGTGACACTCACATACATATAACACTCTATGAGAATATCTTAAAGGAGTCACTGATAACTTTTCAAATAACAATATGTATTCAGTACTGGCATGAATGAATATGTGTCCTGATTCAACTACAAGGGAACCAGGAATCACAATCAATTTAAATTACAAGTTATGTACAGAATGTATTAATATGAATATTGTAGTGACATATATTATTACAAATATTCTATGTGTGTCAGTTGTGTAGTAGTAAAATGAGGTAATACTGGTTTTGTTTTGTTCAAGCTCTGTTGGTATTTGTCATCATGACTTCAATAGTTTGTCTTTTGGGACTAGTATTGGAGATGTTCTCAGTTCCTGATATTAAGACAATTAAATTCCCCTCTTAATGTTAATTTTACAAAGTCATTTCAAGATGAGGGGACATAATGTTGAGCTCAGCTGGCCAATTCGCTTATCTGGCATGATGGCGGCAGGAAAGGACTCCTCTGCTCGAATTCTCCTCTGGGCTCAGGAGACACCTCACTGATAGCTAAAAAGACCAAGGAGTATGCTGTCCGACACTGGATTCAGCAAAGCTCTGACCAGGTGCTGCTCAGTACCATCAAGACCACTGTCCCTGAAATCAAGAAGGATGTACCTTCTACTTCATAACTAACTTATATCTCTTTTTACACTGATCACAATACAGCACAAACATTGAGTTCAGAGCGTTAGGCCAACTGTCAGCTTCATTTGAAATACTTTATTCCAGTATTACCCTTCTTAATGGTTACTACGCCTCTGCACTTCCAGCATTATTTCTTTCTAGTCAATCATCCAGGTGTCAGTGTACTGTTTGGCCATTCCATGCCGTTTTACTTCTCTCCGACACCCTCTGTTCAGGCTGGAGCATTATAGGCTTTACCTCACGTTTGCCACTGAACTACACATATATATACAGGCATAAATCAACAATTCACATTCAATTTTCATTAAAAGATATTGAATGGTTCAAGCTTACCACAATTCATACGAATAAACACAGATACGTTGATTAGCAATGAATTCTGGCACAAACTGGCACAAATTCCCATCTGCTTATCTTCCAGGCTTTTATTTAGCAAAATATAAGCTGGCTTCAACGCACTGATGCTTTATCAAGCTTATTTAAACAAGTGGTTTCGAACTAACGCTCCCAAGTGTGTATATCAGCGAGTCTGGCCAATGAGCCACGTTTCGACAAGTGTTTGAAAAAATGTTACCTTTCCCGTCTCCCCTAACAACCAAGATAGTATTTATAGCCCGACCAATCGTGGTTAGGCTTTCATTTGTTGCGCTCCAATCAATTTGGAGTTTACATGGTAGGCTATTTCTGTAACGTAAATTTTTTTCAAACACGTTATAAAAAAAATCTTATGAGCAGAAATGATTTTATGCTGTCAGGCACCCCCAATATTTTATTCTGGGTATAATTTATTAATTCCTGGACTATTTGCGTAACGTTTTACATATTATTTGTCAGCAAGCCCTAAGGAACCCAAAAATACAAATTTAAAGGAGCTACGTGGCTGCGTTCAAAATATGCAATTTCTTCTACCTCCTGTTTCGAAGATGTGCTGTCTGGGTACTGTTATGTTTTCAAACGTAAACCCATCTAATGTTATCTTTCCTAATAAGAGTTTTTTATGATTTATAAACCTAACTCTGGGAAGGGTAGTGTATTTTATCACTGTCCGTCTGAAAAAAAGTTAGTGCATGTAGTCTTACACGCGTGATGGCAGCATTTGTGTATCGTGCGACGCGTGTTTAGTGTTCGGCTTTCTGCCTCTCCCTTCTCGCTATCCTTTAGTCCATCTGTTCGTTCGTTTTGGTAACGTAATATAATTAATGTTAGGATTAATTTAGGTCATTACGCAGGGCCTCTCAATGTTTTTCTTAGAAATGCAGCACACGTTTCATTGAAGAAAGCGGGTAATAATACAGTAAGCTTTTACTATCAACGTGAAAGCGTTACAATTTGCAGACGAAGCAGAAAACAAGGGGGATTTCGAGTACATTCTTTGTGACAGCACTGTTATTTTACCATTGCTCTTCTCTTTATTAATTTTATTTGTTAGGCTTCATATTTACCTAATAATTTATATATGTGGATTAGAATATTCCATGACACCTCCCCTCTTAAAACAGACATTATATGTCAGTCCTTTATTCTATATACACATAGAGAAATTTATTATTATTTCTGGGGTTTACGGTGATTCTCATCACACGGATGGCGGCTTAAAAAATCCGCTCCCAAATTGGTATTTCCAGATATATACTCAATGCTAAAATTATATGGAGCCAGAAGCAAAGACCATCGGAGTAACCTAGAGTTCTCATGCTTAGCCTGTGCTAGAAACGATAAAGGTTTGTGGTCTGTTTGCAACTTAAATGCCTTCCCATATAGATAAATATTGAATTTCTTTATTGCCCATATTACTGCAAGACATTCTTTTTCGCTAGTTGAGTAGTTGATTTCAGCTTTATTCAACTTTCTGCTAGCATATGCCACTGGGCTTAATTCCCCATCCAATGCATCTGATTTCTGTAGTAGAGTTGCACCTAACCCAATATTACTTGCATCCGTCCTTACTATGAATTCTTGACTTAAGTCAGGTAATTTCAAAATGGGTTTACTTGTGAGCTTTTCCTTCAATTCTTGGTAAGTCATTTCACATTGTGGTGTCCATGTAATGCGATCTGGATGTCCTTTACGTGTCAATTCAGTTAACGGTGCACATATGGAATTAAAGTTTTTGATATACTTCTGGTAGAAACCACATAATGAGACAAAGGATCTCACGTCCTTCTTGGTTTGTGGTCTCGGGGCTTTCTGTAGTTTCTCTAAATTCTTTGGGTCAGGGGTCATGTTTCCCTGATAAACTGTGTGTCCCAAAAATTCCAATTCTTTACATCCAACGCAACATTTGGTTGGTCGGGCTGTTAAATTTGCCTCCCTAAGTCGATCAAACAGCATGTTCAGAGAGTCAATGTGTTCCTCAAATGTTTCTGTTGCTATAAGGATATCATCCATAAAATTTGTTATACAGGGATTATTCAGAGGATCCAATAATTTTCTCATCATTCTAGAGAAGACACTAGGCGCATTCTTCAATCCAAATGGCAATCTATTAAACTCATAGTGTCCTTCTGAGGTACTAAAAGCTAGGTATGGTCTAACCTCAGGCTTTACTGGAATCTGATAGTATCCTTTACTCAGATCCACTTTTGAGAAATATTTAGCTTTATTTAGTCTGGCAAACAGCTGATTTGTATCCGGCAATGGATCCACCTGTCCTTCTGTAATAGCATTCAGTCTCCTGTAATCTATACAGAGTCTATGTTCTCCAGAGGGCTTCCTTAAGAGTACAACACCGGAACTATACGAAGACTCACTGTGCGAAATAATTCCTTCCTTCAACAGATAGTCTATCTCTTCCTTCAAAGCTTTCTCCTTAGCAAACGGAATCGAATATGGTTTCATACAGACAGGTGTGGAGTCTATTAGTTTCATATCATATTCCAATAGGTTTGTATGCCCTGGTCGGTCTGTTAACACCTCTGCATGATTATTTAGAACCTGTTGCACTCTCTCTTTCTGAGTTTTCGTTAAATGTGTACTGATTTTCACCTGTGCTGCTGTCTCACAGGGGTGTAATGGATATTCAAATGATGAAAGTGGTTCCTTTTTCATCTCCATGGCGATGGACAAGGTCAACAAGTGTGTCTCTTCCTGATGTTCTCTTTCCAAATATTTCTTCAGGAGATTCACATGATAGATTTTTTCTTTCCCCTTCTTATCTATCTTATAATTTGTTCTAGACACCTTCTCTAGAACTGTATATGGACCCTGCCATCCAATTTGTAACTTATTCTGACTCCCGGGCAAAAGAAGCAGTACTTTCTCTCCCACAGCCAAATTTCTGTCTTTCGCCTTCCTGTTATAATAGGCAGCATGTTTCTTCCTGGCTTGTTTCAAATTTTCATTGGCAAGTTTCCAGCCAGTTTTTAACCGAGTGGTCAGCTCATTCACATATTGGTATGAAGATGTAATGTTTTCCTCTGCCTTTTCATCAGTCCACGTTCTTAACAAAGCTACATATGGACCTTTAATTGTGTGGACCTATTTGTCCATGCACCGGTATGGTCTCTTCCACTCGAAGCTTTATAGTGATGATTTTTCCTCCCAGAATTATCATTCACAAAACGACCGCTACCAATTTTTCTTTTGGGGCTTTCTCCCCACTTAAAATTCTTGATGAGAGATTTCCTCTCTACATCCTCTTCCTCCAGTTTGTTTAAGTCCGATTGAGGGATTTTCGGCTTATCCTGGGGTAAGACATCTTTTTGCACTCTCCGCATAGTGGCCATTGTAAAACAGTTAAGTGAAGCTTGTCCGTGAAAAGGGGCTTCCCATTCCATTTGGTCCACTTTATCAAATCTATTTTTCTTTTTATTATCAGGCCTAATTTTGCCCCGTGGCGTGTCCAGGTCCTGATCCATGTTCCCACTTGTGGGTGTTCCCTCATGTGCTATGCTACACCTTTCTACAAAATTCTCAATGTCCCATCTTGCTTTGGGCCAATAATAATTGTGAGCCACCTTTTGAATGATGGTACCTATCTTCTCATGGTCCCCATCTGGTTTCACATGTAGGCTCCTTATTAAGTCTGTCCTATATCTTTTTGGAAGAACCAGCTGTCCGTGACCTTTGGATCTAGCTCCAGTCTTCCTATACATCAACTTGTTTTTCATGTAAAAATCTCCCTTGCCTGGAGTTGTATGACAAGTTGACAATTTTCTGAAACAAGGCTTGAGTGTTTTATCCCCAGCCTGTGCCTTCCTCATCTCTTCTGGAGTGGTATCTAACATAATATCCTCCTCCTGTCTTGAGGTCGACCTGACCTGAAGGGTTGCCATATACACAGGTTTCCTTCTGCAACGGTCAGTGTCATGATTGTCCATCTGACAATTCTTACACCACCTTTTTCCTTGGTTGAAAGATTTTCTTTCATCATATTTCCTTTCATCGAATTGTGGGAATTTATTTTTATTTTCATACCGTGGCCTATCAAATTGGTGCTTACCTTTATTTTGATCCCTAGGATCAAATTTATTAAAGTTCTGTGGTGCCCTAAAGTTATCCACCTGTTTCTTTTTATTACCTGTTACCTCTGCTTGAGCTGCTTGATACCTTTCAGCAACATTTAGCAACTCACCCAGCCTCTCTGCACCTTGTTCCATGAGAAACTTTCTCAGGTCTGGAGCCATGGACTCTCTTAGTTGCTCTATAAGGACCATTTCCTTAAGATCTTGGGTTTTCCCCAGAGAAGTCCATTTCTCCAAGTATGTCTCTATTCGTGCAGAGAACTGGTGATAGGTTTCACCTGACAGTAGTTTAGCATTCCTAAATTTTTTCCTATAAAATTCTGCATTCTTTTCATACCTTAACAAAAGAGCCTGCTTTAGCATGTCATAATTTTCCTGATCACCTCTGCTCATTTTTGCAAAAACTTCATAAGCTGCCCCACGAAGTCCCTGAGATAACTTTAAGCTCCACCTTTCTCTCTCTAACCCATACGTGGTAGCTAATAGTTCATACCTATTTATATAGCTCTCAATATCATCGTCTTTCTCAACAAAATGATCTAAATGAAAATTCATAGCTGAGGTTGAGGCTCCTTGAGTAACCGTAGCATCAGAGGCAAAGGGACTGGCACCATTTTCAGGAGCATGGCCTTGAAACTCAAACTCCCTTAGTCGTAACTCATGTTCCCTTTGTAATCTTTTATCTTCTGCTTCCCTTTCTGCAGCTAATTTTCTTTCTTCTCTTTCTGCAGCTAATTTCTTCTCTTCCCTTTCTGCAGCCACTCTTTTGTCTTCTCTTTCTGCTTCCAATTTCTTAGCCTCAGCCTCAATCTGCAACCTCTTAATTTCCCTTTCAGCCTCTAACTTTCTTTCGGCTTCAAACCTTCTTTCTTCGCGTTCAATAAATTTGTCACATTCCGTAGTGACATAGGCAACCATAACTTGCCCATCTAATCCTAACTCTTTTGCAGTCTGAACCGCAGCAGATCGAAATTTGGCCAGGTCCGCCATTGTCTATCAGGTAAATTTATACAATGTCTAACCAACAATTCAATTCTAAATATATCTAATGGACAACACAGGCACCGTGAGCTCAACCTTATTTAATTCCACCCAAGGATACCTTTTAATTCTTATATTCCCTGAAGTGAATTACCCCCAATATTTTTAATAGGGAAAGATTCAAAATCCCAAGAGCGAGACCCCAATATATGTGGTGAAGTGGGATGTTATAAATATTTATAGGGGACTTAGTGTACTGACTGAGATCAGCTGTGAAGGTATCTATATCTATTAAGAGTAGTGTATTATAGATAACCTTACTTGCTACCACATATCTATATATCTCAGTCAGAATTATTCTGGAATAGTGTGATGCTACGTTATGTGTCTAGGGTATGTGTATGATGAAGTGTAAGTCACAACAACAGACAGATAAACAATTTAATTTAATCCACTACTCTTGACAACACTGTGACACTCACATACATATAACACTCTATGAGAATATCTTAAAGGAGTCACTGATAACTTTTCAAATAACAATATGTATTCATTGCTGTCATGAATGAATATGTGTCCTGATTCAAATACAAAGGAACCAGGACTCACAATCAATTTTAATTACAAGTTATGTACAGAATGTATTAATATGAATATTGTAGTGACATATATTATTACAAATATTCTATGTGTGTCAGTTGTGTAGTAGTAAAATGAGGTAATACTGGTTTTGTTTTGTTCAAGCTCTGTTGGTATTTGTCATCATGACTTCAATAGTTTGTCTTTAGGGACTAGTATTGGAGATGTTCTCAGTTCCTGATATTAAGACAATTAAATTCCCCTCTTAATGTTAATTTTTACAAAGTCATTTCAAGATGAGGGGACATAATGTTGAGCTCAGCTGGCCAATTCGCTTATCTGGCGTGATTGCGGCAGGAAAGGACTCCTCTGCTCGAATTCTCCTCTGGGCTCTGGAGACACCTCACTGATAGCTAAAAAGACCAAGGAGTATGCTGTCCGACTCTGGATTCAGCAAAGCTCTGACCAGGTGCTGCTCAGTACCATCAAGACCACGGTCCCTGAAATCAAGAAGGATGTACCTTCTACTTCATAACTAACTTATAATTCTTTTTTACACTGATCACAATACAGCACAAACATTGAGTTCAGAGCGTTAGGCCAACTGTCAGCTTCATTTGAAATACTTTATTCCAGTATTACCCTTCTTAATGGTTACTACGCCTCTGCACTTCCAGCATTATTTCTTTCTAGTCAATCATCCAGGTGTCAGTGTACTGTTTGGCCATTCCATGCCGTTTTACTTTCCTCCGACACCCTCTGTTCAGGCTGGAGCATTATAGGCTTTACCTCACGTTTGCCACTGAACTACACATATATATACAGGCATAAATCAACAATTCACATTCAATTTTCATTAAAAGATATTGAATGGTTCAAGCTTACCACAATTCATGGAATAAACACAGATACGTTGATTAGCAATGAATTCTGGCACAAACTGGCACAAATTCCCATCTGCTTATGTTCCAGGCTTTTATTTAGCAAAATATAAGCTGGCTTCAACGCACTGATGCTTTATCAAGCTTATTTAAACAAGTGGTTTCGAACTAACGCTCCCAAGTGTGTATATCAGCGAGTCTGACCAATGAGCCCCGTTTCGACAAGTGTTTGAAAAAATGTTACCTTTTCACGTCTCCCCTAACAACGAAGATAGTATTTATAGCCCGACCAATCGTGGTTAGGCTTTCATTTGTTGCGCTCCAATCAATTTGGAGTTTACATGGTAGGCTATTTCTGTAACGTAAATTTTTTTCAAACACGTTATAAAAAAAATCTTATGAGCAGAAATGATTTTATGCTGTCAGGCATCCCCAATATTTTATTTTGGTTATAATTTATTAATTCCTGGACTATTTGCGTAACGTTTTACATATTCTTTGTCAGCAAGCCCTAAGGAACCCAAAAATACAAATTTAAAGGAGCTACGTGGCTGCGTTCAAAATATGCAATTTCTTCTACCTCCTGTTTCGAAGATGTGCTGTCTGGGTACTGTTATGTTTTCAAACGTAAACCCATCTATTGTTATCTTTCCTAATAAGAGTTTTTTATGATTTTAAAACCTAACTCTGGGAAGGGTAGTGAATTTATCACTGTGCGTCTGAAAAAAAGTTAGTGCATGTAGTCTTACACGCGTGATGGCAGCATTTGTGTATCGCGCGACGCGTGTTTAGTGTTCGGCTTTCTGCCTCTCCCTTCTCGCTATCCTTTTGTCCATCTGTTCGTTCGTTTTGGTAACGTAATATAATTAATGTTAGGATTAATTTAGGTCATTACGCAGGGCCTCTCAATGTTTTTCTTAGAAATGCAGCACACGTTTCATTGAAGAAAGCGGGTAATAATACAGTAAGCTTTTACTATCAACGTGAAAGCGTTACAATTTGCAGACGAAGCAGAAAACAAGGGGGATTTCGAGTACATTCTTTGTGACAGCACTGTTATTTTACCATTGCTCTTCTCTTTATTAATTTTATTTGTTAGGCTTCATATTTACCTAATAATTTATATATGTGGATTAGAATATTCCACGACATATATATTTATTTATTTATTTATATATTTATATATTTATAATATATATTATAATATATATAATATATATATATATTATATATATATATATATATATATATATATATATATATATATATATATATATATATATATATATATATATATATATATATATATATATATATATATATATATATAATTGTGAAGACATTTACCCGACTATATACCACAACCAATCCAACATTGTTACACTGAAAAGCATTGCGTGACATGTCAAAAGTTACCCTGTTACGACCTGGGCGTGAAAAAGATATCGCATTGCATCAGTTTAGTCACCGGTTGAACGGTACATAGTGAGTAAACAATGTACAAGGGAATAAAGCAGACTGGGATAGTTGGTATGTTTTTGCCATTATATAATCACAATTACATAATTTTTAGCACTAGCCCTTTTAAGTGAAAGTGAGCCGAGAACGTTAGTTTTGTGGGAATGGGTTAAACATGTCCATCTCAGTCGTAAGGGAATCTAGTCACTAGATTAGACTAGTCAATGATATTGAAAATAGTGCGAAAAGATAACCAATGGGAAATTTGTGACAAGAACCGGACAAGTGTCACTGGAACAAGAAATGAGAAGAAGCCGCTGACGATGGATATGGCATGCATTGAGGAAACCAGTAATTAGCATTACGTTGCAATTCCTGGGTTGATGGAAGAATAGTGGGCCGTATGTTCTCTACGGCCTTATAAAAGAATTCTGAGACGCAGTAATTAGGGGTAAGGGTTAAGTTAGGTTTATGAATCCTAAACCCAACACTAACCTTAAACCTAACCCTAACGACGTTGGCGACTTACAAGAAGTTATTGTGATTTGCCCTATTTACAGTGATTTGACAGGTGTGATGCCACTTTCCCATATCAGCAGTTGTTCATATTATTTGGAATTGAAAACAATATATATCTTAATTATAACCCATCAGAGGTGGAACGGAATATTATTCATCAAAAAATAAAAAAGACTTACAAGAATGAAATTGAAGAACATGTCCCACTGTTGTTTATTTCAACCCAATCCCTGTTCTAGAATCCCCATGGTAAGAGGTAGACTAAAAAACACATGGAGACAGACATGAAGGGGATGTGGAAGGTATGGAAAGACCTTAAGCTGATCGCACGAGACAAGAGGACTTGGTATGAGTTGATTAGAGGATTGTACAAGAGGATTTGGTATGAGTTGATTAGAGGATGGGACAAGAGGACTTGGCATGAGTTGATTAGAGGATTGTACAAGAGGACTTGGTATGAGTTGATTAGAGGATTGTACAAGAGGATTTGGTATGAGTTGATTAGAGGATGGGACAAGAGGACTTGGCTTGAGTTGATTAGAGGATGGGATGAGAGGACTTGGCTTGAGTTGATTAGAGGATGGGATGAGAGGACTTGGCTTGAGTTGATAGAGGATAGGATGAGAGGACTCAGCTTGAGTTGATTAGAGGATGGGACAAGAGGACCTTGCTTGAGTTGATTAGAGGATGGGACAAGAGGACTTGGCTTGAGTTGATTAGAGGATGGGATGAGAGGACTTGGCTTGAGTTGATTAGAGGATGGGATGAGAGGACTCAGCTTGAGTTGATTAGAGGATGGGACAAGAGGACCTTGCTTGAGTTGATTAGAGGATGGGATGAGAGGACTTGGCTTGAGTTGATTAGAGGATGGGATGAGATGACTCAGCTTGAGTTGATTAGAGGATGGGACAAGAGGACCTTGCTTGAGTTGATTAGAGGATGGGATGAGAGGACTCGGCTTGAGTTGATTAGAGGATGGGATGAGAGGACTTGGCTTGAGTTGATTAGAGGATGGGATGAGAGGACTTGGCTTGAGTTGATTAGAGGATGGGATGAGAGGACTTGGCTTGAGTTGATTAGAGGATGGGTCAAGAGGACTTGGCTTGAGTTGATTAGAGGATGGGACAAGAGGACTTGGCTTGAGTTGATTAGAGGATGGGATGAGAGGACTTGGCTTGAGTTGATTAGAGGATGGGACAAGACACCTTGGTATACTTTGATTAGACTATACTCTTACTGAGGCTTATGGGTAATTATTTTTGTCTAACCCCTTGGTGGGTTATAATTAACATATATAGTGTAAGTTAACTCAACATAATAATTTTGATTTCCGATATCTAAATACAGTATCATCTCCTCACTCCACTCAGTTTGAATGGAATAAATCAGAAATGTAAAATTGTATGAATGAATGTGTGTGGGCCCTCCCATTTCCCCCCCGAAAATGACAAAAAAAAACAATGGTCTCTCACAAGTGCCATATTGCCAACAAGAGGGAGGAGAGTGGGAAAGCCTGGTGTGTCCAGGACGACACCCAATTCACCAATCATCTGCCAAGATCAACGATGCATTATGAGACCCTCACCAGACTTCCTACTTTCCCATCACACCATCACTAATCCTTATATTTTAGTTCTTGTTATACTATATTGTTTTACTATATTGTGCAGTTCTCTAGGTCTGGCTATTCTCAACACTTGTTCTACAGTTATGGATGAATCACCTGCCCGTAAATTATTTAATATTGGTTTTTTTTGTTGTTCCTATTTACTACATTTTAGTAGAAAATGCTCTATATTATTTTTTTCTAGACACTCTGCACAGTAAGGTTCATCGATTCTGAAGAAGCCCATTCCTATTTGCAGTCTAAGAAGTTTCTTATTGCTAGGAATTTTTAGTTCTGTAGATACCTAACATGTTCTTGTTGGAGCCATGAACATTTTATATGCATGTCTGCGCTTGCGGCTTGCATTCCATGCTACTGTAAATTCATCCGTTATTATTCTTTTAATTAAGCTTTTGATCTCTATTTTACTCATTCCCACATTTATTTGGTTTTTATTAGATCTACTTTTCTTAGCTTCTTTATCTACCTTTTCATTTCCTTCTATGCCAACATGTGAAGGTACCCAAGCCATTAAAACAGAACATCCTTTAGAGTATAGGTAAGTATTTGCCAGTAATATCTCTTCTGCTGTATCAGGTCTACTGCATTCTCATAAGTTTCTTATAGCTTGAATAGCTGAAAGTGAGTCTGTTAAAATTGTCCCTTTATGAGGAGGATTGTTAGAGAAGTTTCTAGAGCTCTCAGAATTCCAACCATCTCTGCAATGAATTATATGTTATACTATATACAAGTTGAATAGATATATTTTATGCTACTTAAGTAATTTTATTTCTCATCAAAGCTTTAGGTGTAGGCACCTTTGCATACCTGTGCCATAGAAAACGCCATACTTACACCGTTCTTGCTGAAGTAAATCAGGATGGAAGCCATAGACCATTGAGCAGTGAACCAGCATCCTCACAACATAGAGATGCAGTACTCATACAGATTGCACAGGAAGGATCACAACAACTACAGCTGCAGCAAGTCCAAGTCATGTTTCGTCATGGGGCACGGACACCGCTCTACTTGATACCAAAAATACAGGAGGTACTGTAGCTCAGGTATTATTAACAATTTTGCTAGGTGTAACCGCTTTTTATTTTTTAGCAGTGACCTCTTCTGTATTGGTTCCAACTTGACTGTAAACCACCAACTGATACCGACGCTATTTCTCCATGTTATATAGTCTCTGCTTACACCCATCGTTGCGAGTGTAGTGGTTTGGTCTATATCCTCGCCACACAGGCTAATTCAATATATGTGTGCTGCTGTCCTGTCACTGTGTCTGGAATGTTGACCTGGGTGTGTGTTGATATGTTCGCACACCACGGTACGTACATAAGAGTACATGCAGGAGTCAAAAAGGGTTGCAAACGTCTAGAACAGTTCGATACTGTTTATTCCGTACAACACAGACACGATGACATAAATGACACACATTCGACAGCAAAACACGAATCATATAATTTCCACATTGCATTAAATATATATAATACGGCCTGTCCACATCCTGGCCTAAACAGTACTTCAACACGCACTAAAGCCTGCATCATCCGGCAGCTTCATTAATCTTCACAATATGGCCTACAAAAGTACCTTAATACACAGTGAAGCCTGCATCACCCGGCAGCTTCATTAATCTTCACAATATGGCCTACAAAAGTACCTTAATACACAGCGAAGCCTGCATCACCCGGCAGCTATAATAAGGTTCATATGGCCTAAACAAATCTTCACTGCAGTGTATCACATAGGCTGTACACACAGCGAAATATATAAGTCGACATTTTCTCAAATCCTACGTAGGCATACATTATCCAAAAACACTGGGACTCGACCTACACGGTCCACGCCCAAAACACAACTCGCAAATCACACACTAGTCCCGCCAAAAAACCCGTCACGAGATTCGGCTGTCTTGAACACCGCTCTCTATAACATATGCAGACTAGCTGCGAGCAATTCACATGACTCAAAACAGTACAGAATAAATACATTAAACAGCGTTCACACGCTTATCTGTACTCTGTCACCCGAAAAATAGGAAAAGATAATTCTATCCTAAAGTCAAACAAGTATCCGCTTAATCAAGCGTTGCAACTCGAAATTTAATTTGTTCAAAACATTCTAAAGATTACTTCCCCTTCCATAAGTTCCACTTGCAACACTAGGCTCTGATCTTTTCATCAGCAGAATCTTATTTCGACTGTGATCTTCATCAATCATCAATACCCTTTAGCTCCCGGAGGAGCATAGGCCTTCAATAAACACATGCCAAGTCTTCCTGTCTGGAATGGAATTCACTGCTATACTGGACTCGTGGACTATGAAAAGGCATTTGACAGTGTAGACTGTGATCTTACACCTTCAGAAAACCCGAAAGTTTGACTTAATTGATTGATTTTCTTTTGTGCTCCGTAAGGAGCTTGGAGCTACCACTGTAGGTGGTCCACTTGCAGAAAGCCTGCATCAAGCATTCACAGTGGTGTTTTCTGTGGCAATTTGTTTGACATGATGAGGTTGCCAACCCCTGCACAACCTCATATTTGTTGCCTTGTACAATATGCCAGAGGTTGCATCTTCAGAGACCCCTGGGAAACTATACAGGACTTTGACTTAATTTAGAAACATTAATTATAATTGTTAGAACAAAGAATTGAGGCCCTTTAGATGTGGATATAGAAGAATGGGGACCATCTCGTGGAAAGAAAATATAAAAAATGAAGTCCTAGAAGAGCTAGGAATGAAAAAAGAAATAATAATAAGATTAAAGCCAGTTAAATATTTTGGTCATACTAAAGATTTGTATGAGAAAACCATACAGGTAGGAAGAGATAAAGGCAAACATGCAAGATGAAAACAGCTGTACACCTGGGAAGGTAACATCAAAAGATGGACAGGAAAAGGTCTCAGAGTGAACCATCAAGACAAGAGACAGAAGACATAGGGGATACATTGCAGCCGACTTTCGATGTGAAGATGGCAGCTGATCAGATTATCATGCATATTATCTTCTTTTAATTATTATGAGTCCCTTGTCGATGAGCCACATCAACATTTTTCCTTCCTTCCTTCCATCTTGTTTTTTGCTCATAATGGAGAATAGTGTTACATAGAACCAATCTTGACATATGGGAGTGAGTCATGGACAATTAGTAAACAAGTAGGAAAAGCACTAGAGGCCACAGAGATGTGGTTTTACAGACGACTGTTAAAAATACTCTCAGGAACATTATAGAGCAGTGCTCAGAATGGCAAAGACAGCTTTACATTAATTTTGTTGATTTTGAAAAGGCTTTCGACAGCATACACAGGGACAGTTTATGGAAAATACTGAGGGCTTATGGAATTCCAAGCTGCATAGTGTCAATCATAAAAAGCCTCTATGCCAACTTTACGTGTAGTGTTGGGCAGAGCAACCTAACCTTTGAGGTGAAGACAGGAGTACGACAGGGATGCCCCTTATCAACCACTCTGTTTTTAACAGTCATAGACTGGGTGATGCGCCAGACAACAGAGGGCAGTCCAAGAGGAATAAGATAGACAACATTTTCTACATTGGAAGATCTGGAATATGCAGATGACATTGCACTACTAGCACATTCACATCAACATATCCAGGAAAAAACGGATAGACTTAATAAGTTTAGCCAGCAGGTGGGCTTGAATATCAATTTAAAGAAGTCTGAGGTCATGACGCTCAATGTGAGCAACCCTGAGCCCATATCAATAAGGAATCAGCAATTGGTACAGACAGATACCTTCACATACCTAGGAAGCATAGTAACACCAGACGGCGGGGCAGGCAAAGACATCAACATCAGAATGAATAAGGCAAGAACAGCCTTCTTTAGCCTAAACAATATCTGGAAGTCCTCCCAATACAGCACAAGCACAAAATTAAGATTATATCAAAGCTGTGTGCTTTCTGTGCTTCTCTATGGTGCGGAATGCTGGAGAGTTACAGAGAAGGAAATGTCGAAATTGTCCTCTTTTCACACAACATGCCTAAGAAAAATTCACCGAATCTTTTGGCCAAATACCATCACTAACCAAGATCTGCTTACTCGTAACAAGCAAGAGGACATGCACACCATCATAGCTGGCAGACGCTGGAGCTGGGTTGGTCATGTCCTCAGAAGAGACCCCGATGCCATCACAAGAACAGCTATGCTTTGGACCCCTGAAGGAAAACGAAAGAGAGGCCGACCAAAAACAACCTGGCGGAGGACTGTGGAGGCTGAGATGCAAAGAATGAACCAGAGTTGGGGCACTGTACGAAGGATGGCCACCGACCGAGCAAAGTGGAATCAATTTGTTGTTGCCCTACAAGACGCCACTAGGCGTGATGGCCACTGACTGCTTTGACGGTCGGCGGCTAAGGATCAAAGAAGAAGAAGAAGTTAAAAATACCATGGACAGCCAAAAGGAGTAATGAGGATGTCTTGAAAGAGGCCAATGCACAAGTGAAACTTTTTTTCACAAGTTAGAAAGAAGAAATCTACTTTGTTTTGGACAAGTTTTGAAAAGAAGAAAAGCTGAAATATATTGCAACAGGAAAGATTGAAAGAAGAAGAGATAGAGGAAGACAAAGAGAGCAGATTGACTGTATAGCCTTCACCAACTCATTTGGGAGAGAAACTATGGCAATGAGAGAAGCCTGAGACAGATTGCTCAATTTTATGAGAGGAATGGATGTGGTTATATGAGAGCAAAAGAAGAAGTACCGTATATACTCGAGTATAAGTCGAGAAATTTCTTTCCTATATGGACCTTAAAAAACATACTCCCGACTTATATTTGAGTTAAAAAAATAGATTTATAAAACAGGTCAGTGTTTTTTCTTCCCCAGAAAATGACTGACAACAGTAATCAGACTTTCCGGGCGAATGAATGAATGAACTTTATTTTCAAATGGTTGATAATTGGGCATGCAGGCCCATCTGACATTCTGCCCTTTCTCCCAGCTCCTGAGCCGACCCAGCTCTATTGGGTACCTCCAAAATTGGCGAGTATCTGCCTGAATGGCGAGGGACACCTGTCTCTGTACAAGAAAAAAAAGCGATACTCAGGTAAAAATCAGTCTCAGGTTAGACATACTAAGTAACCTGAGATTTCGCCTCGAGTAATAGCTGGCGTACGCAAAAAAAAAATAAAAAAATGGGTTGATAATTTGGCACGCAGGCCCATCTGACATTCTGCCCTTTCTCCCAGCTTTTATACTGAATTCATTTATTCTCACATGCATTTTACATACAAATGGGGCAATTTCAAGCATTTTAAATGGGAAAACGTTAAGCTGAATGTGAAAATAATTTGCAGAAAGCCAAGGAAATTCCAATGCAGTGTGGGAATTCGGAATCGACAAAAAAACACATTCGACTTACAATCAGGTCTTTAATTTTGGACGGGTTTTTAAGTCCTAAAGTTTAGGGGTCGACATATACTCAAGTATATACGGTAGATGTGTTCCTACATTAGTTGTTGTAACAATATACCTAACCTTCTAATTTCTCACCTCTACTTTGTCAGTCTTATCAACTGAAAAGTTACTTCAGACCCTAAGGGTCTTTTATATTTGGACATGCACCCTAATATAACCGACTAGGTTGAACGGGACGCGCCTCGCCAAAACGAGGCAAAAAATTTACATTAAAAAAAAAAAAACATCAACTGAATAATACTGAGCATTCCAAATTTTTCTCATACAACACATAAATGCCCGCACAGAGGATCATTGTCTTCATTATAATCGACAAAGAACATTTGAAAATAGTAACATGAATGACATTTCTTCTTCACAATTTTTTACTGTCTAGATCATGTGTGGAGAGGAGATTAGGAAAAAGTTGAGACTAGGTGAACACTAATCTTTGATGGCCCCTTCTGGAATACCATCCGGATTTGAGTTTTCTCATATCTTAGAAGCTTTATGGCTTTTCTTTACTTCTTCCTTATTTGGTTTTTCACAGTTAACTTGTAGCTTCCTTTCCGCTGGTTGGATATTTGAAAAGGGGGTGGGGGGCTGAACTATTTTGGATCTGGTCTCTTTAGAAGCTTCTCAGAATGGTACATCCATCTCTTCATCTGCTCTTTTATATTGCTAAGCGATTTTTCTGTGATATGACTACTTGAGTGCTTATATTTTCCTGTTAGTTTCTATCTACCCTTATATAGCTCCCTTAAATTTCCTTCACTTCTATATTTCCAATATGGCTGTGTGTCCTTTCATGATGAACTCTTGCAGTGAGGTGCTGCTCAAACTATGTGCTCTTGTAGCAGTAGTTTCTGTAGCATTTTGTTTGACCTGATCATTGTCACGAGGAGGCATCTCAGTCTCATGCACAACCACTTCCACTTGGTCCCTGGTTTTAGTCCTAAACAAAATGCCACACTTTTTTTTTCTTCCAATTTTATAATTGTTTTCAGCAATATTTGACACTTCTCCATTTTGGCAAATTCAGCATTTTATATATTTTCTCATTTTTGGTCCTCAGGCAAATTATGAGCCTCATTTTATTTTGAGGGAGCACCTGGCCTCACTGTTTCCATATGAGCGGGTACTTTACAGCACAGGAGAGCCTGTTGAATGGTCAGACTATGAACTGAGAATTTCAGAGACACCACTGAGGGTAAACAGCTTTAGATTTGCTCTTGGTTCATGTTCTTCTGGCCACATTATCTTTTTTGCCAGTCAGTTAATAAATGTGTGTGTTTGCATGTGCATGCTTGCCATAAAGTCATTTATTTGTCAGGCTGTTGAGGCACCTACAACAGTGGAAGATAAGGTTTCAGAGAACTGGGAAGACCAAGAAAGTCTGTTAACTTCCTGCTGACAGGACCAAAAGGCAGATGTGTGATGAGATGAATGTTGGATAGAAAATTAGAAAGCAGTTTCCGGAACTGGAGAAGAGAACTGGTGAACAAGATGTAGGGATGGCATAGGACAAGTCAGGTAGTTTACTGCACAGCTCTAGATGGTAGCTGTGAAGCAAGTCACCTTCTCACTAGACCTATCCTATGCTGCAAGGGTGTTATATAGATATGTGAGTGCAGCTCATATTTATTCCCTACCAGTTTTAAATTATTAATATTTCTTTGACCCTACAACAAAATTATAACGGGAAATTTTAATAACTCAATAACTGCAGTTATAAACAAATCAGTGCACTTTATTGATTAATGATGTATAGTAAAAAAATGTAGCACCTTGGTATATCAATATCTTACAAGATTTTACACAATTTACAAAAATAAAGTATATAGTCACTGTTTGGTCATTTTCATCACATTATTGGCGTGGGTGTCTTGGTTTGTGTTTCACAATAAGCTTTTACTTAACTTGCTTGACACATTATCGTAGCTGACTTCCCTCATTCATCAAAACATCTGGACATTGAAGACACTATGCTTATGCCAGGAACAGTGTTGGTCCACTTACAGTTCACAATTTCCAAAAATTGTGTCACGTTTTTCACCACTAGTTGAAACTGCAAAATAGGACAAGGTTATGGTATCTGTAGTTTATAACCTAGACGCCCCTCTGATGCTGACTGGCCACTGTTGATCAGACTCCTCATTTTGACAACACTGTCTTGAGGCTGTGGTTAAGTCAGTCAAAAGGGGGTACGTCATACAATTATACAATACATTTAAGAATTTTGACATCAAACCCAGCCATGATTACTCCCCTTTTGCTTAGCGTTATGCCAAATTTAGCAAAATTGTTTCCCTTACAATACATCTAAAAAATGTGCCAAAATAAAAGACAAGAAAGAAAAAGAGAAGATGAACTCTTTAAGCACAGCACCCAAAAGCAAAGCCCTAAAAAGGACTGTAAGCTTTTATATATATATATCTTGGTAACAATATCAACAAAGTTGGAGGAACAGACAGTGATATAAAAAAAATAATAATTCTAAAGGCTAGAATGGCTTTCTATGCACTGAGAAATTTATGGAGATGAAAAACATTAATCAAGTCCAACACACAAAAATAGAATCTTTACCTCAAATGTCAAGTCAGTCCTGTTGCATGACTCTGAAACATGGAGAAGAATAAAGGCAGCGACCAAAATGCTGCAGACTGACATAAATGGGTGCTTCATTTAAAGAGAAGATTGAAATGGTGTGATGAGATCACCAATGTGGAACTGATGACAAGAACCAGACAAGAGCCAGTAGAACAGGAGATGAGAAGATGTCACTGGCAGTGGATAGAACACACATTGAAGAAACCTGTTGATAGCATCACAAGGCAGTTCTTTTTCTGAATACCTTAGCGTAAGTGAGATAGAAGGAGACCAAACAATACGCAGAAACGATAACTAGTGCCTGAAATTAAAGGAATGAAGAAGACAAGGACCTTGAGTGGATAGCACTTGGACAGGAGGACTTGGCATAAATTTGTTCAATGCATATGGTGCTTGGGGAGCTGATGGGGTAATGAATGAATAAAGTAGTTTATTTTTGTTGCTGTGAATAAGATGGAGGTGAAATTCTTTTCTCACCTTAGACGCCGAAAGAAAAACACCAGGAATGTGTATATTTCGATGGATTGTACCATGTTATGTTAAATTATAGAATAACAGATACATCAGAGTATCTAGTGGTGTAGATATTTTCCTATAACTGACCTCGAAACCCTCGAATCGGTCGGTTGGATAGGAGGGTTGATCAGCGAGTTAACAAGTCACTATCGTAAAACAAGCGATTGTTACCGAAACAGAACCAGGCTTGACAGTAAACATGACTCATTCTAATATCTTGGGGGCTAAGGAGCAACAAGAGAAATTCATACTAGAATTGCTTTGGCAGCTAGCGCCTTCAATAGATTATCTAACATTTGGAAATTACGATCATTGAATATACTTACCAAGCTTCGTCTGTTTAATTCAAATGTTATCTCAGTGTTAACATACGGCTGTGAGAGTTGGAAAATAACAAAATCATTGGAGAACAAGCTGAATACATTCGAGAACAAATGTCTTAGAAAAACTCATGAACATCAGTTGGAAAGAATTCAAGACTAATCGACAAATAAGAGAAGACTCTAGGCAGAAATATGTCTCCGACTATATAAGGAAAAGACGATGGTCATATATCGGTCATGTCCTACGAATGCAAAACAACAGAATACCACTACAGGCGCTCACTTGGGTTCCTGAGGGTAAGAGGAAAAAAGGAAGACCAAAAGAAACACTCAGAAGAACAATAATAAGAGAAGGAAGAACGTTGGACGTAAATAATGTGCAAGAGCTAAGAGGAGTGGCATCACAACGAACAACCTGGAGAGCACTGGTTTCTGCCTTATGCGCCGTCTTCTTCTTCCGTCCTTAGTCACCGACCGTCAAAGCAGTCAGTGGCCATTACGCCTAGTGGCGTCTTAGGACAACAGCAGATAGGTTTTCTTTGCCATTGTTTCCCATCACGCCTGGTGGCGTCTTTAGGGCAACGGCAAATCAACCCATTTGCTGTTGTTTCTGTAATCGAAGTGACTGGCAAATGGGTGATCAGCCCGTTGTGCCTTTATGCGCCGTGTTTGGTGCTTAAAGAATTTATTATTTATTATTATTATCATTGTCACTATGAATAAAGTGGCTTATCATTGTCACTGTGAAAAAAAGTGGCTTATCATTGTCGCTGTGAAAAAAGTGGCTTATCATTGTCACTGTGAATAAAGTGGCTTATCATTGTCATTGGGAATAAAGTGGCTTATCATCATCACTGTAAGTAAAGTGGCTTATCATTGTGAATAAAGTGGCTTATCATTGTCACTGTGAATAAAGTGGCTTGTCATTGGGAATAAAGTTTTTTATCATTGTCATTGGGAATAAAGTGGCTTATCATTGTCATTGAGAATAAAGTGGCTTATCATTGTCATTGGGAATAAAGTGGCTTATTGCCAATGTGAATAAAGTAGCTTATCATTGTGAATAAAGTGGCTTGTCATTGGGAATAAAGTGGCTTATCATTGTCATTGGGAATAAAGTGGCTTATCATTGTCATTGGAAATAAAGTGGTTTATTATTGTCATAAGGAATAAAGTGGCTTATTGTCAGTGTGAATAAAGTAGCTCATCATTGTGAATAAAGTGGCTTGTCATTCTGAATAAAGTAGCTTATCATTGTGAATAAAGTGGCTTATCATTTTGAATAAAGTGGCTTGTCATTCTGAATAAAGTGGCTTGTCGTTGTGAATAAAGTGGCTTGTCATTTCAAATTATGTCTAATTTACCGTATGAATGGTTTAAATTGTGTGTGTTTTTTTTAAATTTAAATTTTTAAATTAATTTTTTAAATTACTTTTATTTTTTTATTTTTATTTTTTTATTTATTATTTATTTATTTATTTATTATTATTATTATTATTTTTTTTTAATTTATTTATTTATTTTTTTTTTTTACATACTTAAATTTGATTATGACTGGATGTTACAAATGTATGCTATTATTTTACCTTGATAATGTTGTATGCTTAAATAGTGTTCAAAATACATGTGCGATTGAATGGATAAGGTATGCAAGATGACAGAGAGAAGGGCAGAATGTAAGACGGGCCTGCGTGCCCAATTCTTAACCCCTTGAAAATAAAGTTCGTACGTTCGTACGAATAAAGTGGCTTATCATTGTCATCAAATGCCTTCCTGACAAGGGCTGGTGATTATATTTCTTTATTTTCTGCACTGTCTGATGTATTTTTTTTTTCTTGAGCAGATTTATGACTTTCGTTTCCTTCTCATACCATGTAAGTTTTTTTCTGGCTGTCTGTTTGCGGACGATAACTCTTTTTGTTACTTCAACCATCTTCCTTAGATACCTCATTTCTGAGGTTTGGAGCTGGCTTTTTTGGGTTTTAGTCATTGCCCATGACTTGCATCCATATGTGGCTTATCATTGTTATTGTGAGTAAAGTGGATTGTCATTGTCAATAAAATGGTTTATCATTGTCATTGTGAATAAAGTAGATTATCATTGTAATTGTCAATAAAATGGCTTACCATTGTCATCGTGAATAAAGTGGATTGTCATTGTCAATAAAGTGGATTATCAGTCATTGTGAATAAAGTGGCTTATCATTGTCATTGGAAATAAAGTGGCTTATCATTGTCATTGGAAATAAAGTGGCTTATCATTGTCATCAAATGCCATCCTGGCAAGGGCTGGTGATCACATTTCTTTATTTTCTGCACTGTCGGATGTATTTTTTTCTTCTTGAGCAGATTTATGACTTTAGTTTTCTTCCCATGCCATGTAAAGTTTTTTCTGTCTGTCTGTCCATCCTCTTCAGATGTGGAATTGTAAAAGTTGTTACCAATCTTCTTTTCCTGTTTGCTCCTCATGGAACCACCACTACAGCTGGCCCCCTTGCAGGAAGCCTGCATAAAGCTTTCACATGCTCTTGAAGCAGTGGTTTTTTTGTAGAAATTCGTTTTGCATGATGAGGTTGCCAGCCATGTGCACAGCCTCATGTTAGTCATCTTGTCCGACGTGCCTAAGGGAGCAGTAGTCTACACGAGACACTGTTAGTATAGTGATAAGTTAGTTGTATCATATACTTTATTAATCACTTGTTTGTGCTGTTACACTTTACCAACCAGTTGTTTGTGTTAACATTATTAACCCATTATTTGTGCTCTTACACTTTACCAACCAGATGTTTAGCGTTATATACTTTACTAATCACTTGTTTCTGCTGTTACACTTTACCAACCAGTTGTTTGTGTTAATATTACTAACCCATTATTTGTGCTGTTACACTTTACCAACCTGTTGTTTGTGTTAACATTATTAACCCATTGTCTGTGCTATTACACTTTACCAATCAGTTGTTTGTGTTAACATTATTACCCCATTGTTTGTGCTGTTACACTTTACCAACCTGTCGTTTGCATTAACATTATTAACCAATAGTTTGTGCTATTAATTAACTAACCAGTTGTTTTAGCATATTACGTAAGGGGATACATGTTTTTACTTGTTAGGCTGGAGTTTCTCGTGGTACCCTGACATCCTATGGCAAGGATCAGGTATATATGCTGGGCAGCAGGCTGCAGAAGTGCTACAGGGATAGGCTGAACATGTCCACATACAGCCCTCAAGAGGTTCTGTGAGTATGAATTTAATGTTGGTTTCACCTTCTTACTCCATGGCTGATTTGTCCATTCAGAATCCATAGTGTCTTTGGAAAAAGTAACTTCTTCAAGGGACTTCCGTTAGCATCTTTTAACAAATCTGAATGCATCCCTATTCAGAGCCGGCCCTAGGGATTATTCAAGGTGGTGCAAGCTTTTCTTCCCCCACTCCCCCATTTTGTACTGTGTGGTACTCATATGAGCCACAATTTAATTTTTTTTAAAAATAGGAGTTTGGGTGAGGTGCACCCCATTCAACCTAAACACATGGTCTGTTGGTTATATTAGGGCACAAGTCCAAATATTAAAGACATTTGGGTCTGATGGTAAATAGACGTCTACACAATTTCATGCCATTGAGTTGGATCTCACTGAATTTCCACAATTGTTTGTTCACTGAAGCATTTTACAACATAATATATTTATGTTTCAAAAATTCTTATTGTAGGTAATTTATTTCTTTATTCATTTTGAAAATACAGTTGGGCACGCAGTACGCCATTTTTGAAAAAAAAAAAGAAATAATACAAACATATAGGAAAATGATCAGTTTCAAATTAGCAAAAAAAATGTTATTGTGAAATTTTAGCGCCTCGCCCAGTTTTGGCGCCTGGTGCCGCCCCACACCACTCGTGCCGCCCAAGAGCCAGCTATATCCCCACTGACTGACAAATAAAGATTTATTGAAAATGATTATTTAGAAGGGAGCCAATCAAAAACATGTTGGAAGTGAAAACGAAAAAATTAATTAATGCTGACAGGTCTGAAGATCCAGGATGGTACCAAAATAAGAAAAAGGAAGACAGAAATATTCTCTTGTTTCATCATCACCATTTTCCTGTTTGCTCTTTATGGAGCATGGAGCCACCATTGTAGCTAGTGTGCTTACAGGAAGCCTACACCGAGCATTCACATACTCTTACAGAAGTGGATACTGTGGCAGTTTGTTTTATGTAATGAGGTTGCCAGCCGTGTTTTTGTTTAACAAGGGCTGCTGAGCTTCTCGCTCTTTAGCAGCCATTACCAAGTTGAAGACTCCTTGGCATTATCTACACTGTAGATCTAGGCTTTTCCTGTGGCTTTTCTGCCATACCGAAATGTGTTGAGTTGAAGTCATAAGCTCCAGTTTCTCCAGCTTGGCTTGCATTTAGAGGATCGTCACATCTGGTCCCAAGCTAGGAGTAAGAAGTGTGTCGCATACTGTGCATTCCCTACCATCCCAGGGGGCTCTCCAACTATGCAGAGCTTAAATACTGTATTCAGGTTCTGTGCTTTCCCAAGGAATTGTCATGTCCTGCACAGAGCCACTTCTCAGCTTCCCCTACCTAGCACTGGGTCCACTGAGATCATTTTACATGCATCCAACCAAGTCAAAGCCAAAGAATTTTGCCTGGGCTCAAGTGACTTCTCCAAGCTTAGTGTGCAATGCTGGGTTCTCAACAAGTTTCACCACAGAGGGAATCCCTGGAAGTGTGTGGATGATTTCAAGAGTCAGTGAGGATGTTTTTAGCCTCACAGACATAGGTTCACTTCCACGTACATATATTGTAGCATTGTGCATAACTGGTGGTTATATAAGGATGACTCCAGATATGTCTCCTTGCATGGTTGTCAGCCTTAGGCACAACCTCATATTAGTTGCCTTGTACAGCATGCCTGAGGAGGCAGTAATCCTATTCTTTATTTATCTCATCATTGTAAAACAAGCTGCTACAGAAACTACCACTACCGCTGAGTGCATGATCCAGTGAAATCTAACTAAACAGCTTGATGATCTGGATTGTGCAGATGACTTGGCTTTTCTGTCCCATAACCATAATCAGATGCAAGACAAAATGAAAATTCTCGATGAGAGGTCACAATAAGTGGGCCTGAAAATACACAGGGAAAAGACAAAGATTATGAGAATAAATGCAAGAAATGATAACAAGGTTGAACTTGAAGAAACACCACTAAAAGATGTAGAATCGTACACATATCTTGGCAATAATATAGACAAAGTTGGAGGAACTGACAATGATATCAAAATAAGAATACAAAAAGCAAGAGGAGCTTTCATTGCATTGGGAAACATATGGAGAACAAGAGAAATCAAGTCCAGCACGAAAATAAGAATCTTCAACTCAAATGTCAAGTCAGTCCTATTGTATGGCTCTGAGACATGGCGAGCAACAAAAACAACAACCAAAAAGCTGCAGACTTTTATAAATGGGTGCTTGCGTAGTATAGAAGGACTGAAATGGTATGACAAAGTCACAAATGTGGAATTGATGACAAGAACCAGACAAGTGTCAGTGGAACAAGAGTTGAGAAGAAGACGCTGGCAATGGATAGGACACACATTGAGGAGACCTGTTGATAGCATTACAAGGCAGTCCTTGTTCTGGATTCCACAGGGAAAGAGAGGCAGAGGTAGACCAAAAAACACATGGAGAAGAGATCTGGATACAGAGGTGAAAATGATGAGGAAAACATGGAAAGAACTTGAGCGGATTGCACAGGACAGGAAGACTTGGCATGTGTTTATTGAAGGCCTATGCTCCTCGGGGAGCTAAAGGGTATTGATTGATGATTGTAAAACAAGTTGCTTCAGAAACTACCACTACCGCTGAATGCATGATGCAGGCTTTCTGTAAGGAGACCAGCTTCATTGGTGGCTCAGTGCTGCATTAGGAGGGAAAAGTAAACTCACAGGCTACGATTGACAAGTGTTGTGATCCAATGGATCCCATCTCATTGTAACAGGGAGCCGCGCTGGTGTAATGGTTACTACACTGCGCTGGTGATTGGGTCGATCCAGGTTCGAGCCCTGGCGAGGACATTTGAAGAGTGTCATCAACTGGGACTTGGACTGGAATAATTTGAGCCCTGGCGAATACATTTTAAAAAAATAAATAAATAAATAAATAAAATATCTCATTGTAACATCACCGGCAATGAAGAGGCTGACAGATTGGCAAAGGAAGGTGTAAATCTACCTCATCCTGATGCAAGTGTAACTTTCGAGCAGGCACAGAGATACAGAAACACATGGGATGTGACGTAGAGAATCCAGGTCAAACAGAAAATGATGCATTACTACCAGCTCAACAGAAGAGAACAAGTGGTAATCTTCAGACTCCACACTGGCCACAACAGATTGAGATACCATCTATTCAACAAGTTAAAGATAGGAACTACCGATCAGTGTAACTGTGGCACTAATAAAATGACCGCTGAACATCTGCTTCAAAGTTGCCCAACATGTGCGGAACAGAAAGTGCATAAACACCAGTACCACTCATGGAAAAGCTCTACGGAGATTCAAATAGCCTCAAACTGACTACTGCTTTCTTTGAAAACATTCAAGTGGATGTCTGAGAGTGTACTAAGAAGAAGAAGAAACAGGCTACCTGCTGTAAAATGATTATTATGAGTTCCATCACCATTACCTGACAACATAATAATTAGGGTGTTGGAGTGGCTAAGAGGTATGGCATCCACCTCTAATTATAAATGTACTGGGTTTGCTCCCAATACAGGGAATATATATTAATGGAAATTTTTTTCTGAACCAGTAGTTCCTAATGATGTTATACTCCCTCCTGATTTCCTGGGTAGTGAGATCTCCTGGGTAGTGAGATCTCCTGGGTAGTGAGATCTCCTGGGTAATGAGATCTCCTGGGTAGTGAGATCTCCTGGGTAGTGAGATCTCCTGGGTAGTGATATTTCCTGGGTAGTGAGATCGGATGCCTAGCCTTCTTGGACATGGGTGAAAAAATAGGAGGTCCTGTGTGCAAGTTGTGCTCGTTAAAAAAATCCCTCAGCAGTTGGAAATCGTAAAGATTGGGCCATAAGGCCCGCTGCTGTGGCAAAATGTAAAATTAGAAAACCCTCCCACAACAAAAATATTTATAGAATGTGTGATTCCTGTATACACACATCGGGATATAAATATTAGACAAACATAAAGGTATGTTTTCTGGCACTCGTAAGAAATAAAGAAGTAGAAAACTAGACAACAGAAAAATAACAGACGTGAGTGGCATAAGGAAATATACATCGGGATCCTTGCCAGTGCTATGAAGTTCATGCACTGTGCTGAGATCCTCTTTGTGCGATCTAAGGGAGGAGATCGCAGTACTGATGAAGTTGTCCATGTGCAATGAAGATGATACTGAAAACCAAACCAAACCATAATAGTTCTTCTAGTTATTTCATCATCATCATCAGCTGCCATCTCCACAACGAAGGTTGGCTGTAATGGATCTCCAACGTCTTCTGTCTCTTGTCTTGGTGGTGCACTCTGATAGACTCTTTCCTGTCCATCTCTTGATGTTATCTTCCCACTTATAGCGCTGTCTTCCTGTTGAGTTGTTGATTTGTCCTTGCATATTAACGTCCAACTTAGTATTAATAAAGAGTATTCACAACCTCTGGCCATGTCTTGAATTTTTCCTTGGTTCTCATTCATTAATTGAATTTCGTGCCTCAATTGTATATTACGCGAATGCTGGGTAGTACTGATTAACAATTCAACGTAAAAAGGGTCCAGTATCTAAGTCACGAAGCGTGACCTTATCAACGCCAACACGTCACAATTTGACCATGTAATTTGCGTTCACTAGTCCATGAAGTATCTACATCAATCTATATTAATTCTATCAACCTAAAATTGCGCACTGCCAACTATAGCAGACGATATCAATAAAAACACCGTAACAATTCTCTGCCCGACGGGGAAAAAAAATCTATTAGATAGATTTTTTTGAACTGTCTTAATCAAACATCTCAAAAATTTAACAAAAACCCGACATATGGCCTACGATGTTCTGACTAGAACAGTGTCGTGGTCATGTCGATATTATACTAATCATGTAATATACTAACAGTCATGTTATACATGGATATTATATTAACCAAAGGAGTGTCAACTGTTGCTAAACAATTATCTACGTAACTCAAAATCTGTCGTGACTAAATAATGAAGTGTTATGTAAAGAAAATTATTCTAACTAATTAAAATTAAACTAATTAATTATAGTATGTGTGTAGAGTATGAATCCATTAAAAATTTAATCAAACAAAAAGAAAGATAGTATCATAATAACAGAATTGAGAAGTAAAGACAAGTAAAGTGTAAGAAAAGATAAAGTATAATTAATCTAGTTAGGTGTGTTTAAAATTAATCATGTGTATCGATTAATTACTAACTAATTAACTTAATGAATTACTAAAAGAAAAAGAATATTCATACATTTTATGTAAACATCTTAACTAATTTCATATACTATCTATCACATTCATAAATAAAATATTTAGAGTATTCAATTGTGTGTTATTATTTTGTTTTCATCTTTTCTTTCTTTGATACATTTCATTTTTTTTTTTTTTTTTTTCTCACACTTCAACTTTATTTTATTCTTTATTAATTTAATAAATATGAAACTTAATAATGTTGGACATGAAGATCCAGCCGTCGTTATTTCCTTTGCGAATTTGCGAAGTTCCATTGGAGAAGAAAGTTAATAATGTTCAACTATGTTTCGTTCCTGAATGAATGTAAACTTTCATAGCGTTGAATTAGTCATTTCAATTTCTGTAGCATAACGGTAATTGTCCAGCCTGGATTCAGATACTCTTCCCGACTATATCGTAACGAGTTGTAGAACGAATGGACACTAACCAAAGTCCAAACGTTAAAACGAACCATCGAAATATGTCTCTTGCTATAACCAATTTCTTTCGGAGAATGTATATATTGGTTGATTCACTGCACAGTATTCGAAGTGTCATTCGTATGTAGGTAGTTCATATCATTTTCATCGCTGAAATACATCATCGTTCCAAAATCATTCTTGTTCAGTATTACTTTTTGAAATTGTGGACAATTATTATTCGACTTCAGTAGGGTGTCTCGAAAGTACATCAGCCGTTATATTTTCAGGTCCGGGTATGGCTTCGATGACAAAGTCGTAAGCTTGTAACAGAATAGCGAATCTGGCAAGTTTGGGGCTTTTGTGATTAGAGTGACATAACGATGCCACCGCCTTCTGATCTGTTTGGATCACAAAGGGTGCGCCCAACAGGAACTTTTCAAGTTTAGTGATCGCCCAAACCAGTGCCATTAGCTCCTTGTCAACTGTCGAATATTTTGTTTCAGGCAACTTAAGTTTTCGTGATATATAAAGAGTTGGATGAAGTATACCGTCGTGACATTGAAGCAAACAAGCTCCGATACCGTAATTACTGGCATCTGTATGAAGAAGAAACGTTTTAGAAGCATCTGGTAACCTCAAAATTGGTGGATTTGAAAAGATTGTCAATATCCTGCGAAAAGTTTCGTCGCATTCGTCAAGTCCATGTTACCTTCAATGGCATGTCTTTTTTCAACAATGATGACAAGACAATAGACGATATACGACACTTATGCTGCTTTGGCTGAGCATAGTTAGAATAATCAACACAGTTACAGTCTAACTTAGGCATGGTAAAATTACAAAGACAAAAGAACACAGTGTTATCGTAGATAAAACAACACAAGTGTCACCTAATAGACAAGCCCACCATAAATAAGCCATATAAGAATAATTTACCAATAAAGAAAAGAAATGATAACTGACTATGCTGACATAGAGATGTTTACATGAAAAAAAAAATCACTAAATCAATCCATATTAAGATAGATAAATATGAAAGACAAGCAATGTTGACTGACCATGCTGAGTCATTAATAATGTGACAAATAGTGTTACAGCAACATGTTATCTGCGAGACGCAGAATCAGGTACTAATTGTAACTTTAGCGAATGGTGATGAAACCATACACCATTGTCACGCTCTATAACCATTCGAGCATCTCTATTGTTACGAAATGTAACCACAGCTTCACCATACCTGTTAATGGTAGGTGGCAACAGACGCACAAACCTAACGTCTGCGGTGTAGTTGAAAAAATTGCCAAGTGTCTGCCATGTAGTACCTTGTGGCAGATTGCTAACTAACATGGTGCGAGAATATGTACATTTCCCAATATATGTAGGACCATTGTCACTAACATGGGAACATGAGTGATGTGCAACCTTAGTTGCATCAGGCAAATTGCAATGTTTGTCACTCATGTTTGTATGATTCTTTCTATAACCTGAGTTATCCTTTTGGACATGAGTATGATGACGCCTACCCTGTAATGGTACATTTGTAGAACATGTAGTAGTGGACGGATCAGAAGAACTAAGTACATTATTTTGTTTCAATGTACTGGTATTAATTTTATTGAGTGTCTTCCTATCACTCTTAACACCAACCCCATGTTTCAATATGTTACTTTTCCTAGTACACTCCTTTCCCCTGTTGGCTACGTCAACAGTTTTCTTAAGATCAGTTGCCAGCTGATCATGTCGCCAACATTTATTTTCTGCATTGGCAGTATTATAATGTCGAGGGAAGGTGTACTTGCCTCGAAATGATTTTCTCACATTCACTGGAGTTGTGATATTGACATTGGTCGAATGATGTACAGGTACCTCATAAGATGTATGCATCACCGTGTTGACTTGAGTGACAATTGGTGTGCATATAGTGTCAATATCAACTTTGATATTATCCTTATTATTATTTTGATGGAGAGTATCATCATTCTTCTCTTTTTCAAAAATAGTAGAAAGACTAAAATTTGAAACTGCTGTGCCACATGTATTAAGATTCTTGGCACGTAATGTAGCCATTGCAATGACGGCGTTAGCATTGCAATAAAATTGCAAGTTTTTTCTTTCCCATTCATTAATTTCTTCTGGTGTACAATCTCTGCTGCCGTGAATACGACCCACCATTAAATCTGCAATTGGATTCTTTAACATACAGACCTTAACATTACCTGAAAAGAAAGGCGTATTAATATGAATTATAGCAGTGGGGTAGTACTCAATTGTACCACCAAAGGTCATACACCTAACACATTCGTTAGTAGCGCAACTTGGATGGATCAGTGACTGTCGGACTCCAATGGTGGTGGATCCGGAATCTCTCAAAACAGAGACGATAGACCCATTTACTACTCCTCTGTTAAATATTAGAGAGCCTGTTCCATCATTAGCCGCAAGACCAACTTCTGGTAGAATGTGTCCGCAATTCAATACTGTCTCTTTTGCTTTCTGAAAAACAAGATTACAGTCTGGGCAACTATTTGCCACGTTATAATTCATAGCATAGCATGTGGACGAAGATTGTATTGGTTTATCATCATGTGGAACACCTGGGGTCGTAATAGTAGTAAGTGCCGCCCCTATATTGTGATCATAATGTGACGGTCTACGTGACTGAGACCGATGTCTAGAATAGTTATTAAAATTATTTTGTTGTCCCCCGTGGTGACTGTAGTGTCTAGGTCTGGAGCCTTGATTATTCTTATTCCACCTGTTACCATTGTTATTAGTGTTAGAGTTGTATGATCGATTCTGATTTGAATTGTGTTGACCATTATTGTACCTGAATTGAGGTGACTGATTCCTATTCTGCTGTCTACCTCTGTTGACGTTCCCATATGTATTATTATTTTTATAATAGTCATTGTGGTCATTATTCCTTCTATGTGAATAATTCCTATCCATGCTATAAGTTCTCGATCTATCCTTACCCTGGAATGCCATATTAGAAGCCACAGGTAGAGGTTCTCTTATTTGTGAGTTAGATATGCTCGCATTAGGATGTGCGGAGCAATAATTTACTGCCATTTCTTCTAATGCAGTAATGGTAGATGGTTTTCGTTCTTGTCCCTCAGTAACAAATCAACTAATTTATCATAAGATTTGTTAACGCCTGCCAGTTCCACCCATCTGTTAAAGGTATTGCGTATATTCGCAATAAAACCTGTAAAGTCTTTATTGGACTCAGGTAGAAGCATTTTAAACCTAAGTCTACAGCCTTCCTCATTTAAATGGAACCTTTTTAACAATAAAGCTTTTATTGCATCATAATCCCCTGCTATTGTAGGATCCACATTCTCTGTTGCATTTGTTGGTTCACCATCTAAAAATTCATTAAGTTTCAGTGCCCATGCGTGTTTAGGTAAGTTATTTGTTATGCATACCTGTTCAAACCGTGCTAGGTATGATGCTAGGTCGTCAAAGTTCAACTTAAAATGTGGTAATTTAAAGTTATAATAAATCTTGTTTTGATTGGATGAAGATCCATTATGTGTATTAGTATTATTATTTCCACCTGAAGCTACTTGAGCTTTTAAGTTTAATTCAGCCATACGCATCTGTATTAACTCCTTTTCTTGTTTCATTTTATTTTCCTCTATTACTCTTATTCTGTTTTCTTTCTCAATTTCTTTCATCTCACATTCTGCCTCTTCCTTCTTCAATGCTGCTTTTCTTCTTTCTTATTTTTCCTCCTGTTCTGCTTCTTCTTTCTTTAGTTCGGCCTTACGTTCTGCTTCTTCACGTTTTACCATAGCCTTCTGTTCTTCTAATTCTGCTTTATATTTAGCAAGTTCAGTCTCTGCATATTCTTGGAGTGCGTCCCCTTTCTTATTAAATTCTTTTCCAAGTTTAATAAAATGATCTAAAGTGAACATTTTAATCTAATAGTATATCTGTTTAGTCTAAAATTAATATTAGTCAACAATAAATCCGTTTATCAGTTATATATGTGCGACTCTATTAGTCAAACCACTTATATATATAACGTATGGTTACTCAGTATAACCAATCAACACTATATTATGTTCCTTTACAACTAATTGTAAGTCAACAAGTTATTTTTAATTAATATTTTATATCACCACCACATATTCTTAAGAAAACACTAATTAGTTATAAACACATTTGTTTATGATGCTGACAATATTTTATGAATTCAGTATCTTCAATCCTTAAGTATATTAATGTATTATATATTTATAATGTCTAATATAGTTTCCTAATTTATCACCTCTGCATGGTGTGATTACCAAGCAATTATTCACTAAGAGCTATCTTACTTCAATAATTTATCATTATATTATGACCTCATGCCCTAGTCATAATGAATAAAGACTAGTGTCTTGGGCCACTAGTGCAAATTGATGACATCACTTAAGTCATCAAATAATTTAATAAAAATTAATCAAATTAATTTACTATCTTATTAAGAATTAATTTATAATAATATAATTACATTATTAATTTATGAAATGAATAACTACAATACACACAATAACCAAAGATTTACAAAACAGAAGTACGATACAAAAGTGACAATTTCACAGACATAAATGATTTTATGAACTAAGTAAAAGAATCGGAAGTACTGAAGGGTCAAGGAAAAACTAAGTCGAGATTGACCTACATACACATAAACTGATGACGTAGACATGGACTCATATAACGGTTCTTACAATTTCTATGAAATAAATGATAGAAAGAATTAAGAATGGACGTGATAGATTACAAACGTGTAACGAAAATAAATAAAATGAAACTTAGTACAGCCAAATACAACAGTAATATTACAAAACATCACAACTAACACTTAAGGTCAAATACTTTCAAATGCAGACAAAGGTATCCATCGACAGAATCTTCAATGGGGTTCTTTGCAAAATGAAAATATTTAGCTGCCCTACAGATCGATCAAAACCGATTCGGTCGTCCTAAGAGACATAAAATCAGTTTTGATTCGCCTCGCCAACCACCCGCTTAAACCAATAACAAACAGGCGGTTGAAAACGAAAATAACATGTACAAATGATAGTAATTAGACATGCCTATATAAAGGCGAAATGGACTACTATGTATGCTTAGTTAACCGACAAAGGTTACAATGAAACTTATCTTTTTGTGCTCAGTTATCTACTCCGGTCAATGTCAGTATGCATCAACGGCATAGACTAGTGTCGTGAGTTGCCCTTCATTGCTTGAGAAAGTGTTTCTTTTCTTGTTTAATTCCGTTTGTCCACCTTGATTTAGTATTTTCGTTGAAGAGGACTGTGTTAACGGCTGCCGACTTGACTTTCAGCTTATACGCAAAGATTGATGACGTAGGTTTGACCTCTAGTCGTCATGCATATTTGGTCATACTTTCACACATCACGTGAGCATTTTGCAATTGTAAACAGTTCTTGGCAATATGAATGAGAAGTCGGTAACTTTGTTGAAGACAAAATTTTCGATCCCCATACAGTGGGCACCAGTTGTTGAGTTGTTGATTTGTCCTTGCATATTAACATCCAACTTAGTATTAATAAAGAGTATTCACAACCTCTGGCCATGTCTTGAATTTTTCCTTGGTTCTCATTCATTAATTGAATTTCGTGCCTCAATTGTATATTACGCGAATGCTGGGTAGTACTGATTAACAATTCAATGATATCGACTTGAGAAGTCCAAGGTATTGTGAGTCCACAAGATACAATTTATTACGGAAAACATATGTGACGAAATCATGAGCATTGTTCATAGTAAAACATACATTAATCTGATTCACTTGAATACATATTAGTATCAGTCCGTGTTCTAACGAATTAATGTCAACAGAACATCATGGCTATATGCGCGCGCTGTTGTGGTTACAACAGCCGGTAATGAGCGCATGTGTCTTGACGAATATATATAAAGACTGATTAACGATCCTTCCATAATTCAGGTTATCTACTAACCTTATAATTCCATCCTTTATAATATCAATCTGGACTGACCCTGTGTCCTTATATAAAATTCTATATTTGCGGCAATTATGAAGCCTAACATTGGAAGGATGTGAGACACGTCTTCACCGCTTGACGATCAACGTAAAAAGGGTCCAGTATCTAAATCACGAAGCGTGACCTTATCAACACTAACACGTCACAATTTGACCGTGTAATTTGCGTTCACTAATCCGTGAAGTATCTACATCAATCTATATTAATTCTATCAACCTAAAATTGCGCACTGCCAACTATAGCAGACGATATCAATAAAAACACCGTAACACTTCCCCTTGCACGTTTGCCTTCACCTCTCCCTTCTATTATGGTCTTCTGCAAGGTGTTATGCCTTTTTATGTGGCCAAAGTATTTTAGCTGCCGAACTTTGATCTCCCTCATTAGTTCTCTTTTCATACCTAGATCTTGTAGAACCTCCTTATTTGTTTTCTTCTCTTTCCATGAGATACGCCCCATTCTTCTATATATCCACATTTCAAGAGCCTCAATTCTTTCCTCCAAATGCTTATTCATCGTCCATGTTTCTGCACCATACAGAAATGCAGAATATATATAACACTTTATGATTCTCAGTTCTGGTTATTTACATCAAAGCAATTTGCCCCAACCTAAATGTCGTTTTGCTCCGTATGGTTCCTGAGGGTCTCTGAAGAGACTATGAAAGAATAGGACTACTATACCCTCAGACAAGTCATACAAGATGAGGTAGTGCATAGGGCTGGCAACCTCATCATTTAAAACTGCTTGCCACAGAAACCACTTCTGCAAGAGCATGTGTCTGTTTGATGCAAGGGAAGCAACTGTAATGATGGCGCCATGCTCCTTAACTCTTTAAGTCTGTAATTATTTTCCACCCTGTGCTGGAATTATTTTTTTAAAGAATTCTACACGGTGAAGTATACTTCTTCCTTGTTCATCCTGAAAAGGACGTTGGTTGCATTGTATCGCCGTTTACAGCGAAGCTGCGATATTTGCGCCTTTCAGCCCGACACATCCGACTTCTGCACGGCATTTTTTGGGACCGGGTTTGCCTTCCCTCTTCGATCCCTACTCTCTCGGCCAGACTGCAGTGATGCAGCCTGTTTCCAGGACCACCACTTGGAGGTGGAGTAGGGTCTTGGTTAGCTCTGGTTCGCTGACCCTGATGCAAGCAGTCAAGCTATGGGTCGCTGACTGCATTCATCTCTTTTGCTGAAGTATACGATCTTTTAATGTAAATTTTATTTAAATCTTTTCTGTGAGGATGCCACGTATTAAATATCAAACTGTAGGGAAATGGATACGGAGTCATTGCATATAGTGTCTGTGTTAGTAATAATACAAGTACATTTAGTATACATAAAAACATGTTGCATGTAAATTGAAAAACACTAAAAAGTTCACAGTAGAATACAAACTTACCAAAGACAATGTATTATTACAGACAATAAAACTGTCTTTTAGTTTTCAAACATCAAGTTAATCCATTTATGAAGTGATAAAATACTGATTATGGCCATATTTAGAACATTTAGTGTCATCCACACAATTGTTATTATGATCCCTAATAAAAATAACAAAATATATACAATATTGCATTACATAACTTTTCAACATACACTTGTTTCAGGTTTTAACATACACTTGTTTCAGGTTTTAACAGTATCACTAGCTTTGTCTTCTACCTATGACTAGTCATTAGATGTGACTATAGGTCTAGTTCTGTTGCTTTTCGATGGGTCAGAATAGGGCCATCCCCACTCATCAACTAAATCTATTGTGTCTAACATTTCTGCACCGATCCTATCATTTGACAACAAACTATGACTATGAAACAATCATTGTCACTGTCAACAGTGTTTCTAAGAAGACTGACACAATTAGGAGGCTTAGAACTTGTATATGTAGAGTGTCACATATTTCTGTTGCAATAACAAAGAAAAACGCAAACTGTAACAATAACATCAAAACACCTGTGCACACTGCTTAATTACACTCAGATTGGTATTTTCAATGGCAACAGAAGTCATCTTACGCATTTTAAAACATGGACTGGATTAAACCAGTGACTTTTGGGGTTTATTATTGAATAAACTAAAAACAACGCTGTCACCGTTGTTTCACCTCAGGTGTCAAAACTGACCAACGGTCTGAGCGTTGTTCCAGAGTTAAAGAGTTAAACAGTGCAAAGGAAAACGATGATGATGCAGTGTCATTTTCTTTCAGGGTTATTTCAAGTAACATAAGAAGAACAGTGGAGTCTGCTAGATGTGTTCTGGCTGGCTTCTATGGCAGAGAGCATCTTCAAACATATGGTGAGTTTTTTTAGCCTCATGACTGCTGAGCTGTATTTTTTCCCATCGTGTATAAGCTGTCGCTAATCATCACCCTTCAGTTCCACAAGGAGCATAGGACCTTATGCCAAGTCTTCCTGTCCTGTGCCATCAGCTCAAGGTGTTTCCATGTCTTCTAATTTTACTAATGCTTGTTTAAGATAAGAACACAAAAGGGAAATACAGGCTGTCCTTGACTTATGACCACTCGTATTTATGAGTACATAATTTGTGTGTTGTATTATGTTTTTTTATGTTATAATTTGTACATTGTAGTATTTCCTCATAAAGAAAGAGTAAAATTAGTGTAAATGTATAACAAAACAGACTTACGTATTTTAGCATTTAGGTATTTTAACTGTTAACATATTTAAGGTTCATATGTTACATGGTGATTTCTGCCATAATGACTTACGATAGCGTCATTGGAACAGAGTCCTGTCATAAGTTGAGGACAGCCTGTATGTGGGAAAAAAAAGAAATCTTCTTCTTTGCGTACTCTCAGACGTCAACTTGAATATGTTCAAAGAAAGCAGTGGACAGCTTGAGGCTATTTCTATCTCCATAGAGCTTTTCCAGGAATGGTACTGGTGATGACCACATGGGCTTTCTGTGTTCCTCATATATCTGGCAATGAAGAAGCTGACGGACTGGCAAAGGAAAGTGGCAAAAAGAAATCAAGTCCAACACAAAAACAAGAATCTTCAACTCAAATGTCAATTCAGTCCTCCTATTGTGTGGTTGTGAAACATAGAAAACAACAAGCAAGAAAAAAGACTTTCATCAAACAAATCTTGTTTAGAGTAGGATGGAAATGGTATGATTACCAATGTGGATCTGATGGCAAGAAACAGACAAGTGTCGGTGGAACAAAAGATGAGAAAAGGATGGTGACGATGGGTAGGGCCCATGTTGAGGAAATCATTTGATAGAATGACAAGGTAGTGATTGTTCTGGAATCCCCAGGGTAAGAAGGATAGAGGGAACAAAAAATACATTGAGACAATAACTGGAAACAGAAATGAGAAGGATAAAGAAGACATGGAACAACCTTGAGCTGATGGTACAGGGACATGGGCTTCATTCATTCATTCATAACCCTCCACTCCCAAAGGAGCATGGGCCTTCAACAAACACATGCCAAGTCCTCCTGTCACGTTCCATCATCTCAAGTTCTTTCCACATTCTCCTTATCATTTTCACCTCTGTTTCCAGCTCTCTTCTCCATGTGCTTCTTGGTCTACCTCTGCCTCTCTTGCCCTGGGGGTACCAGAACAAAGACTGCCTTGTAATGCTATCAACAGGTTTCCTCAGTGTGTGTCCTATCCATCGCCATTGTCTTCTTCTCATCTCTTGTTCCACTGGCACTTGTCTAGTTCTTGTCATCAGTTCCACGTTGGTAACCTTGTCATACCATTTTAATCCCTCTGTTCTACGCAAGCACCCATTTATGAAAGTCTGTAGCTTTTTGGTTGTTGTCGTTGTTGTTCTCCATGTCTCAGAGCCATACAATAGGACTGACTTCACATTTGAGTTGAAGATTCTTATTTTCGTGTTGGATCCGATTTCTCTTGATCTCCATATATACTGAAGCACATTAAAAACGCACCACTATTATATATACTGATGCCGAGAAGCTGGCAAAAAAAAGTGTGGGAATGGATTTTTCCCGTGTTTGCCATGAGGTAGAGAGCGAATGGCTGCTGGAATGGAAAGTGCAAGATTCAACCCATGGGTGTGTGTACAGACTACATGAAAACGATGAAAGTTACACGTGCAACACGATTCTCAACAGCTATGACCCTGAAAATGTGTACGCGTTGTGGCAGTATAATAATAATAATAAATTCTTTAAGCGCCAAACACGGCGCATAAGGCAGAAACCAGTGCTCTCCAGGTTGTTCGTTGTGACGCCACTCCTCTTAGCTCTTGCACATTATTTAGGCCCAACGTTCTTCCTTCTCTTATTATTGTTCTTCTGAGTGTTTCTTTTGGTCTTCCTTTTTTCCGCTTACCCTCAGGAACCCAAGTGAGCGCCTGTAGTGGTATTCTGTTGTTTTGCATTCGTAGGACATGACCGATATATGACCATCGTCTTTTCCTTATATAGTCGGAGACATATTTCTGCCTAGAGTATACTCGGTATAAAAAGGCCGTTGAGACAAAACACCCAGTACATGTGCTTGAAATGTGATAAGGTTGATATTGTTGGATTTTTATTCCCGTTAATGATATCCACCAAAAGATAGATATAAGTGGATGGAAGCAGACATCATCATCATCATCAGTTGATAAGATCTCTATGGTGTTGTTTGCTCCACTGTAGTGTATGGAATGTCAACTTGACCTACGCAGTGGTGTGTAGACATGGATTGAGTGTACAATGTGCGAATGATGATAAGGGTTCGTGTTGTTGACAAATGTTCTTTTCTCACACTCATGTATGACTGGAAGTCATCGACACCAACGACTGTGTACCTTTTCTAAAGTTTAATTGGACGTACACACTCGACAGCACAGATAGTGACAAATCACAGGTTGGCATAATACATCATAGTACAGTGGATAAATGGTCTTGCAATGTTATGTTACATGGGCACTCATGTAGATTAATATTATAATGGACTGTCAGTAGCCAAGCCCTCAGCATCGCCCATACATATAAATCATCTGACTTCACTGACTGAGCACGTCAGCTTATAAACAATATTTCAGATGGCTTCTAAACCTAATCTCGTTTAGCGACGATTCTCCCACATAATGTTCAGCACATATTTTTTTCATATAATAATATTGAACCGCTAATAACGGGTTCTCATGTGTAGCAGTGATCTCTGGACTAAACAAGCGATAATACGGGCATCCCCTTTCTCTTCTTGAAAGTCGCTACATGTTTTGGTTCCAAGATGGCTTCACTCGTGAACTGTCACTCACGTTTGGATACAGATAATGAATCTGTCCTAAAGTTAGTCATTCATAAAACATTGCATTGCTCTGTAGATTTGATCATGAACAATTGACTGCATTCTACAGAATATAGTGCTGCTAGGAATCGAAGTCGTTTTCATCGAGTCAAATATATTCTCTTAGACATTCAAATCGTAACTATCGAAAATGGTGGCTTCGATCGAGAGTTCATAAGAGTATCTTTGATTACCTTGGTAGAGGAAATATGAAACTGCCATTCCTTGGCAATATGAATAAACACTGGGGTAAAGCATACACGATAGGTCTAGACGACTATCACTTTCCCCACAAATACTGAGATCACTTTTTCCCGGCGACAGGCCGACATAGGAAACACACAGTCCCTATCAGGACGAAGCCAAATCACACCACACTCTAGCGACACATCCGCCGAATAGCCTTTGACCTCTCTAGAGACAACAGAACATATAGTTCGACTTAGATATGTAAAGATATACAGATATAAGACAGACTCGTCCTACTCAGACAAACAATACACATAAATTCAGGCCATAGATATTCTGAAGCAAGAACAATCTATTATTACCCAAACAACGAATAAATCGCAGTAAAATGGATTTATCCGCGGAGTTTGATCGAAAGAGCCGACACAACTTTCAAGGGAAGTAACTCAATAATGACTTTCCCTTAAGCACAAAAAAATTACCTATGTATAATATTGTAAGATATCAAAGACTGCACGTAACAGTCTTACCACACCTCCCGGGAAAAAAAAAATGGAACATTTTTTTTTTTTTGAAATACATCTAGGAGCAACGTACAATAGGCTCACAACGCATGAATAATGCGCAGATGAAAATATCAGGAATACCTATAACGCCTAATATGAGGCTAAGTCGACTTATGGAGCGACTGGTGAGAATGTGTCTCATAAACTGAGAGAAATTATTTCTCTACAAGTATATTTTTCCAGGAAGGTGTCATCAAAGTATAATACAATTCTGGCAATTACACAATGCCTAAAAAATTCATATCATCATTTCGTATTAGATATCTTAAATTTATGATTTATGAAGAAAAAATCATCAAAGCACAGCGGTGAATAAACATCAATGAACCGCTATGTAGTGATACAATCATTATATTATTAAATTACAAATGTGTATCTATCATGATATAGAAAAGGAACTACTATAGAACTAGACATATCAAGAAGTCTAAGCCCTAATAGTTATGTGGAATCATGTGGGCATCTTGACAGAATGTCTGCCATCACATTATCTGATCCACGAATAGCTCGCACAGAGAAATGAAAAGGTTGAAGAGCAATTGCATATCGAGTAGACCTCGAGCTCTTCAAATTCTTACTCTGTATAGCAGTAAGAGCTTTTTGGTCGGTTTCTACTATGAAATGTGCGCCTAGAAGGAATCTCTGTAGTTTGAGGATCGACCAAACCATAGCTAATAGCTCACGGTCTAAAACCGAATAATTCCTTTCTGCCGCATTAAGTTTTCTGGAAATATACATTACAGGATGCAGAGTTCCAGAGTACTCTTGCATTAGTGCCGCTCCAATCCCAGTGGATGAAGCGTCACTACGAAGAACGAATGTCTTATCTTTAGTGGGTAGCACTAAAATAGGTGGTGTTGAAAACAATGTTTTAATCTTATCCAGAGAGCATTGGCATTCCTGAGACCAGTGGACCACATTAGGCGAACCTTTCTTTAGAAGTGTTGAGAGAGGTGCCATGATAGAGGATAGATTCTGAATGAATCTGCCATAAAATTGAATAAGACCTAACAGACTTCTCACCTGTTTTTTAGTCTTAGGGATTGAGATGTTAAGTATCTTACTAGTATTATGGTCCTCTGTCTTTAGGAAACCATGACCAACTCGGTGGCCTAGGAAAGAAATTTCGCTAAAACCAATATAGGCTTTAGAGGGTTTCGCTGTCAGGTTGTGCTCACGCAAAGTAGACAGCAATTCATCTAACCCTGAATAGTGATCTTCCCAAGTATCGCTGAAAAGACAGATGTCGTCTAGATATGCAATGACATCTGACCGATAAGATAGGATTCGGCGCATCATGCGTACGAACGTAGCTGGTGCGTTCATAAGACCGAAAGGCATAAAATTCCATTGGAACAAACCTCTAGGTGTTGAAAAAGCCGTGAGAGGTTTGGCGCGTTCAGATAAAGGAACTTGCCAATATCCTTTAGACAAATCAAGTTTAGTGAAAAAATGAGATTTGGAGAGTCGAGTAAGTAGCTCTTCCAGTAAAGGCATAGGTTCGGCATCGAACTTCGTTACTTGATTCAATTTTCGATAGTCAACGCAAAGACGTATGTTATTGTCTTTTTTACGCACAATAACCATCGGCGAAGAATATGCAGAGGTGGATGGTTCGATTATTTTCAAATCTATCATCTCATCCAACTCTTTCTCGACCTGTGCTTGAAAATGTATAGGTATAGGATAAGGTCTAACCCTAATAGGAGTATGGTCAGTTAGAACAATGTCATGTTGAATGACATTCGTTTGTCCAGGGATGTCAGTGAGTACATCCTGAAATGTTTGCAACATAGTTGAAACTTGTCGCTGTTCTCCTAGAGACAAATCAGGAGAGACAGTAACGTTCTTCCATGATTCACTGGAATGAAGTGGGATCATTGGAAGAGGAAGATTTACATCTGAAAAACTTGTTTCCTCATCCTGTATCACGGACAGTGATGAGTAATGACCATGTTGTACTGGAGAATTGTCCGTTGCTTGGAAAATGGGTTGCAAATAATCCGGACGTTCATGGAATTCAGTAAGCATATTGATGTGGAAGGTTTTATGCTTCCCATCAATATCGACAATATAGTCGACATCGGAAATTTTCGATATTATATCGTACGGACCTTTCCAAGAAATAAGTAATCTGTTTTCCCTACAAGGTAGTAATACAAATGCTTTGTCACCAGGACAAAGTTGTCGTAAGCATCTCTTCTTATTGGCAAATTGCCTTGCCTTCTGTTTCGCAAATTCAGAAGAAGAAGTTGCTAATTTGCATGCTTCGATAATTTTTTGTCTCAACGCGATGACATATTCGTAGGATGACTTTGTGTCATCGTCAATATTGTCAGATGTTATGAGATCGTGAAGCAACGACATAGGGCCACGCGGACGCGCGCCAAAGACGAGTTCAAAGGGAGAAAATCCCGTATGTTCATTGGGTACCTCTCTGTAAGCGAAGAGGGCCGCAGGTAAAACTCTGTCCCAGTCTTGAGGATGATCCTCAGTTATCTTCCCCAGTAAGTTTTTAAGTGTTCTATTAAGGCGTTCGACCATACCATTAGACATTGGATGGTAGATACTACTTAAAGATCTATCTATCTGCAGAGTAGACATTACTTGAGACATGGTATCTGATATTAGTTGGGTGCCATGGTCTGACAATATCTCTCCGGGGAACCCCAGACGAGAAAATATAAGCCAAAGAGCATCTGCAATATCAGCAGTAGTAATGCTCTTCAGAGGAATAGCCTCTGGCCAACGTGTGCACATATCAACACACGTCAAGATAAACTGATGTCCTCTGGCAGACTTGATCTTAAATGGACCAATAATGTCTATGGCCATTTTTTGAAACGGCCGAATAGGAATGTCCGCCGCCTGAATGGGTGCAGCATGCCGTGGACCTTTGGATTTAACTTCCTGACATACTTTACAAGATCGACAATAAATCCGTATGTCCTTGTTTACCAATGGCCAAAAGAAAGCCGCAAGGACTCTTGACTTAGTACGGGAAAAACCCATGTGTCCAGCACACTGAGAGTCGTGAGCGTGCTGCAAAATTTTAACTCTCAAATTCTTGGGAACCAGGATTTGAGAATGACTTGACGTAATGGAGTCTTGAACCATACGTACAAGTACGCCATTCTTCTTTGTAATCCACGATTTACGACTTGTGTCTTTATTCGGATCACCTTTAGTTGCAAGAATGAAGAATTTCTTCAGAGTGGGATCATCTTCTTGCTGTTTTATAAACGAGTCACGAGAAATTACCAAGGGATTATCTTGGTTATGCACTTCATTATCTTCAGTAGATGAAGTTTGAGGCATATTAAGAGCCTGAGCTCTAGTGACTACAGCGTTAGCAATCTGCATGTTTTGCCTTTCCCACGTGGAAATTTGTTGCGGAGTGCATTCCTTGACTCCATGAATGCGACCGATGATGAGGTCAGCGATCGGATTCGGAAGAAGACATGCGTGTACATCTCCTGTAAAGAAAGGAGTAGCAATCCTAATGATAGCAGTAGAGTATTTCTCTAATGTGCCGCCAAATGTTACACATTTGACTACTTGTCCAGTGGCACGGGAAGGATCTACGAGTGACTGCCTAACACCAATTGTGGTGCATCCAGAATCAAATAGCACAGAGACTGGATTGTTATTCACTAAACCCTTATGTAAGACAAGAGAACCTCTTCCATCATGCGCGACTGATGCCGGAAGAGCAGGAAGAGGATGGCCACAGCTTAAAGTAGACACTGTGGTTGGCTCAAATAACGTTTTGCATTGGGGGCACTGAGATGCTCTCCCAAAATCAAAAGCGGCACATGCCATATTACTAGCATCATTATTATCTTTACTCTGTTTATAGGCTTCATGGGACTCTTGTTGTGCAGAGTTTGCCTGAAAATGTGGTTTATGTCTTTTGTTTTGAGATCTACCTCGGTTATTATCACCTCTGTAGTTATTGTTACCTCTATTGTAACCCCTATTTGGGTTTGAGTCATAGTTCCCTTGGTTACCATTATCATATTCATTATAATGAGTATCTCTGTAATTATGATCTTGTTGACTCCAAGACGGATAACCCTGATAGTTTCTATAATTACTTCCTCTACGGAAATTCCTATAATTATGACCACCCCTGTGTCGAGAGCTATCAGGTCGTCTCCAGTTCTTTGAAGAAGAACCCTGAAATGATTGGTTACCTTGGTTTTGATAACTATTATGGTTACCTTTTTTATCAAATCTGTTTTGAGGTCCCTGAAATCTGTGTGAATAATTGGGATTGTATGGTGTTGCTGAAGCAACTGGCATACTCTCCTTAATCTTAGTGTTGCCAAAAGTCACGTCGGGGTGTGCAGTGACATATTGGGAACAATATTCTTCCATTTCTTTTAGAGATTTGGGTTTACGCTCATGTATAAATTCAAGGAAAGGTTTGTTCACACATGACATAATCTTATCTCTGAGCAACAAATCCATAAGTCCTTCATACGTTTTTTCTGTTTTGGAAAGCTCAATCCAACGATCAACTGTGAGACGTGCCTTTGCAGTGAATTCTGAGAATTCTACACCCGTCTCAGGTACCATCGTCTTAAATAAAAGGCGATAGCCTTCCTCACTTAGCTGATATTTTTTTATCAAAGCCGCCCTAATGACATCATAATTATCCTTATCTGCTTCTCCTACAAGGCATAATCTAGTCAAAGATTCACCTTTCAAGTTTTCTGATAATTGATTAGCGTATTGTGATTTATCCACATTATGTGTACGACAAGAACGTTCAAATCTATCCAGCCAGAATGTAATATCGTCACTGGACTGATTGAACGGTGGAACCTTAACCTTGTAAGTAGAAGGTTTACCATTACCACTAGATGCCTGATTAACATTACTCATACTTGTCAATCTCAATTTCTCCAACTCAAATTCATGTTCTCTTATTGCTTTTTTCTCTTCAGCATCTAATCTTTTTTGTTCAGCCTCCCTGTCTAATCTTTTTTGTTCAGCTTCCCTGTCTAATCTTTTTTGTTCAGCTTCACTGTCTAATCTTTTTTGTTCAGCCGCAGCTTCTCTTTCTAATTTTTTTTGTTCAGCTTCAAATCTCCTTTCCTCCACCTGCATCTGCAATTTCTTTTGTTCAGCAGCAGCCTCAGCTTCTCTTTCTAATCTTTTCTCTTCCGCCATAGCTTTTCTTTCTTCTGCAGCTAATCTTTTCTCTTCTGCCATAGCTCTTCTCTCTTCTGCAGCTAATGCTTTGTCATATTGAGCAACTGCCCATTGTTCTAATTGTTGACCAGTCTTATCAAGGGCTTTCCCTTGTGTAATGAAGTATTCTAATGTAACCATGATGTCTAACAATAATACTAATCACCTGAAATAATAATAATACCACAAGTTCTCAATGACTTGATTAATCAGTATACTATCCCAATATCTGTGGGTCACAAGCCTTTAATAAGGTCTTGTATAATAGTAATAATAATCAGGTACTGGTTTATACCATAATCCAAGTGCAGTGCACAGGCAATTGTGTCTTATGAAATATACCTATATAAAACATATGTCAACCAACAGAATACATAAAGTACAAATAGGACTGACAATACAAGAACGTTTGCAGAAATCAAAATAAATCAAATAGGGAAATCAATGAAAATAATCACTGAATCTGCAAAGAATAACAACACAAATGACGTCACAATATATGAATATAAATTGTGAATAGAACTGAAAGATAGAAAAGGTAGACCAACAAATTACAAACAAATCAAAACAAAACTAAAGAACAAAGAAATATTACAAAAATAACAATAATTACAGACTTCACAGCTAACACAAAAGCAACAGTTGTCGCAGCAAATTTTCAATCAAGAAAATTGCACCTATAGAAAACGCCCACAACGGACCCTCTATGACGTGGGATATTCTGTTGTGAGGACGCCGCCCAACCTTAAACACAACCCGCTGACATAGAAACTAACATACTATACAAACAAATAACATGTAAACATAAATATATATAAATTATGTGTATGATAGTATGTGTTGCAAAATAGGCTCAGTTTTACAGTAATGGCAAAGTTATTTTTATGAAAATAAACAAACTGCCACTTTATTCAATTAAACATTCTGGCCTTAAATATTAAAGTTCATATATGGAAAACAAGAAGATCCATCGATGAAAATAGGACTTCTTAGTTCACAAATACTGTCTTCCTGTTAACATTGACAAGAATTGATCCAACTGTTCTGTGAAACTCTGTAATGTCTAATGTAAAAATGTCAACAACGCTGACCTACATACTGCATTCACTTGACAGGTCACGTGACGAAGTGTTGACAAAGAGCAAACCAATACTGCAAGTGTGTCGTATCAGCCACAGGAAACGGTCTGGTATCGGTAATCTGTTGACTTCTGAACTTCTGCGAGGTCAAACCCAGAAAGCTGGTCCACCAGTTGATAAGGTTGATATTGTTGGATTTTTATTCCCGTTAATGATATCCACCAAAAGATAGATATAAGTGGATGGAAGCAGACATCATCATCATCATCAGTTGATAAGATCTCTATGGTGTTGTTTGCTCCACTGTAGTGTATGGAATGTCAACTTGACCTACGCAGTGGTGTGTAGACATGGATTGAGTGTACAATGTGCGAATGATGATAAGGGTTCGTGTTGTTGACAAATGTTCTTTTCTCACACTCATGTATGACTGGAAGTCATCGACACCAACGACTGTGTACCTTTTCTAAAGTTTAATTGGACGTACACACTCGACAGCACAGATAGTGACAAATCACAGGTTGGCATAATACATCATAGTACAGTGGATAAATGGTCTTGCAATGTTATGTTACATGGGCACTCATGTAGATTAATATTATAATGGACTGTCAGTAGCCAAGCCCTCAGTATCGCCCATACATATAAATCATCTGACTTCACTGACTGAGCACGTCAGCTTATAAACAATATTTCAGATGGCTTCTAAACCTAATCTCGTTTAGCGACGATTCTCCCACATAATGTTCAGCACATATTTTTTTCATATAATAATATTGAACCGCTAATAACGGGTTCTCATGTGTAGCAGTGATCTCTGGACTAAACAAGCGATAATACGGGCATCCCCTTTCTCTTCTTGAAAGTCGCTACATGTTTTGGTTCCAAGATGGCTTCACTCGTGAACTGTCACTCACGTTTGGATGCAGATAATGAATCTGTCCTAAAGTTAGTCATTCATAAAACATTGCATTGCTCTGTAGATTTGATCATGAACAATTGACTGCATTCTACAGAATATAGTGCTGCTAGGAATCGAAGTCGTTTTCATCGAGTCAAATATATTCTCTTAGACATTCAAATCGTAACTATCGAAAATGGTGGCTTCGATCGAGAGTTCATAAGAGTGTCTTTGATTACCTTGGTAGAGGAAATATGGAACTGCCATTCCTTGGCAATATGAATAAACACTGGGGTAAAGCATACACGATAGGTCTAGACGACTATCACTTTCCCCACAAATACTGAGATCACTTTTTCCCGGCGACAGGCCGACATAGGAAACACACAGTCCCTATCAGGACGAAGCCAAATCACACCACACTCTAGCGACACATCCGCCGAATAGCCTTTGACCTCTCTAGAGACAACAGAACATATAGTTCGACTTAGATATGTAAAGATATACAGATATAAGACAGACTCGTCCTACTCAGACAAACAATACACATAAATTCAGGCCATAGATATTCTGAAGCAAGAACAATCTATTATTACCCAAACAACGAATAAATCGCAGTAAAATGGATTTATCCGCGGAGTTTGATCGAAGAGATGGCACAACTTTCAAGGGAAGTAACTCAATAATGACTTTCCCTTAAGCACAAAAAAATTACCTATGTATAATATTGTAAGATATCAAAGACTGCACGTAACAAAATGCCACGACTATCTGAAAACGACCGCCAACGAGCCATCGGTATGTTGGAGGCCGGAATGAGCTCGCGGGCCATTGCCAGAAGGATGAATTGCCACCACAGCACTATTGTACGTCTCAATGAACGTTACGGAACCACTGGCAGTGCCCGGGATAGACTTCGGAGTGGCCAACCACGAGTTACTACCCCTGCGCAAGATCGTCATATTGTGCTGAGTCACCTAAGGAATTGACTCTCCCGGCAAGTCAAACAGCAAGAGCAATAGTGGGTAGACATGGGCAAGTCTCTCGAATGACAGTCATACGACGACTCAGAGATACAGGCCTTACTGCAAGACGACCTTATGTTGGGCCAAACTTGACTCACAGACATCGTTAGCAGCGCCTGCAATGGGCAGAGCAACATATCAGATGGACTAGACTGCAGTGGAATGCTGTCCTATTCACAGACGAGAACAGATTCAACATATCCTTTGCAGATGGACGTATGCGGATTTAGCGACGGTGTGAAGAGCGCTTTGCAGATTGCTGTGTCAACCGATTTCGAGGTGGCAGTATTCACATTTGGGGAGGATTCAGTTTTCACCATCGCTTGTCTCTTCACGTCTTCCGTGGAAATGTTAATGCTGTGACATATCGAGATGAGGTTCTGGATGCACTGGTTGCTCCTGCGTTCACAATTTATCCAGACTTGCAGCTTCTCCAGCAAGATAACACACGTGCATTTTTTTGTATTTTTGGTTTTCTCCTTTGCCTGCACAGAATGCAATGAATTTCATAACAATCAAATGTACAAATTAATGACCAGCATGGATTCATAGGAAAATGAATAAAGATTCCAAATATGTAAACTTGTACACACTTAATTTACATTTCACACTCTGTTCCTGGATTATACAGGTGGTGCGTTTTTAATGTGCTTCAGTATATTTCCCAATGCAATGAAAGCTCCTCTTGCTTCTTGTATTCTTATTTTGAAAGGACAAGGGCTTGAGAGGTATTTATTGAAGACATATAGTTCACAGGGAGCTTATGATGAATGAATGAATGATTGTTTGAGTGTCTGAATAATAGTGTCAATTTTTATCCATAGTAGCCCATGACATCTTCTCTCTCCATATTCTGTGTGAACACGCTTTTACTTACTTACTTAGTCATCCCTCTTCTACCGTGACGTGTAGAGCACGGCTGTTTGTGCCCTATACCAGAGCGCTCTTTTAGTTTCGGTGACCGGAATTCTGACACCGGGTATAAAATTTTCGTGTACACCGTAAAAGACTATTTAAGTTTTTGGCGGGGAAAATCAGCTGATGTGTGTGTAAAACCAGTAAAATATAAATCATTACACACTCGTTCTGGATAAACACAGCACTAAAATTCTTTTGTGTACTATAACTTTGTTCTCTGCTCTATTTTTGATTGCATTTTTATTTGTTTGAAATTAGTTTTGACGGAGTTACAGACTTTTGAAAACAGCGTCATCATTTGAGGAAATTCATAAAATAAGTAATCTTTTTATTAATTTAATATCTAAAAATCGGCCCATTCGTTTGAGTTTATAATTATAAAGACTTCTCGAAGGGAAGCTAAAGATTATTTCCACATACTTTTTTTTTTGGTTTCATATCTTGAGAATGTGTGGTAGTCAGTTTTGTGAGTTTGGCATTACAAGAACAAGCATATTGTCACCAGATTTTATAGCATTTAAATTACTGTAAACGCATTCCTGATACTCACAAATCTTAAATAAGGTTGTAACAAAATAACTTTGTAAAGCACCATCTGTTTTTGCATTTTCATTCATTTATAATGATATTTAGCTACGTATATAAGCGTCAGAAAACATGTAAATCTATAGATAGATTACTTCTACATACTCTGTTCTATCTTTCAAGTCTTGTTAATCTTGTATTTATAATATGAATTTTTTTTTTTAATTGTGTGTGAGATAAGGACTGTTCCATTAGTGTTCTTTGGTAGACAATCCTGTGCACACGACGGCTGCCAAAGAATTCTAAGTAACTGTATATCTTCTTTCATTCACAGATAAAACATTCTACATCCTGGTGTTAGACTTGATAGTCCCAAATATTCCTCTATCTTTATACATACAGAAGTAAACTATACTACATAACAACGAAATGGAACATACTGTTTTGCATCATATGAATTGTGCCAGTGCACTGTGCAGAGCCTGTGGCAAGAGAGCATTAACTTCCAAAACAACACGTTCAATTCAGAAAGCGCTGAACTGTTCTAAATTACGTTAATGATCTGTTCTTTGTGTTTGGAATTAACGTATCAGATGATAAACCCACACAGCATTCGACTATATTTTGTAAGAAGTGTTACTTACGAATACAAAATTCAAAAAGGAGGCATAATGAGAAGTGTCTTGAAACAGCCAAGTTACTATCGGAAAACAGTCAGCACATCTGGAAAGACTAAAACCATAATTTAACTATAAGTGAATGTCAACTGTGCAATTGTGTTGCAAAGACATCTTTTGGTGTTTTAAAAACAAAAAGCTGCTCTATCCCCTGTAATGTTCTTTCTGACCCCTCCATGTCTAGTCAGTCATTTAGCTGTAGTCAGGATAGCTCTGTACAGTAGGAGGTTGATGTGCCTGCCCACATTAGTGATGATATTGTTCAACTGGAGGTTGATGTGCCAGCTCACATTAAAGGCGATACCATTATTCATTTGGAGGTGGATAACACTACTCACCCTAGCATGCCAGTTTTTGTTGCCACATCTACACCTACCAAGTCAGTTATACATACGACAAGTACATCCACCTCGCCTGTCTTCAAAAGCGACATCACAGTACAACAGTTACTTGCTAAGCCACGTTCACAACCACTAACACAAAAGGAAGAACCCCTATTCACATCCATTGTTAGAAAAAAAACTAGAAACAGCAAAAAGTAATATCATAAAATGCAAAACCAGAGGACAGCCTATTGTACTACAAAAACTAATTAAACGTAGAAGAGAAACATCAGTCACCAGAACGCCAACAAACGTAAGCGATCTCAATTGCTTCACACTGTTAGAAAACATATTGCTGGAACATCAACTGATTCATTAGACCTGCAGCAGGCACATGAACTACAACGCTGTTCAGAAACATCACGTCAGGAAATTTGCAGGAAAGCAGGCATTGAAAGTAGAGTTAGAATATCCAAAGAATTAGCAATAGCCATGAAGGAAACAGTAGGTTTTACGTGGGCACAGCAGAGAAGATTGAAAATTGAAAGACGCGCCAGAGGTATTAAAAATATAACTTCACAATTAAAATTTATAATGGAAACTCATTTGTTACAAATTTCTCCATCTGTGAATGTACAGATTCATCCTATAAAAAAAAAGGAAGTGTGAATGATAATTGAGCGAAATTTTGGGGCTAGAGCAAATTATGGCAGTTGTTGCTTGAGATTGACAGAATTAACAGAGTGTGGAAATCATTTAATAGATGTATTTTTTAAATACACCTATTTATCTATTAAATTGAACATTTCGTTTTACTCATGACCATACTTATTTTTACATGACCATCGTTATGTATGATTGAGATAATTGTTAGCTCTCATGTTTTTGGGGACAATTGGGTGTGTTATTTTAAGGTAATAAATGTGGACTTGCAATTTAATGTTTCAATAATTAATGTTTGACGCATGAAACCAAAACAAAACTTTGATATCCATTTTCTGCAGGTTTTCTACTTTTGATTTCTGTAATTTGTTATGCATGTCGATTGTGACCGATTTAGTGAAAATTGCATTATAAACAAACCATAACAAAATATAAAAAAAACGTAAATTTTACACTATTTCAGACTATTATATCTTCTGTTCTAATTGTGATAAAATGTTTGTTCTTGTTCTAAAATTTACTCTAACATTTCTAGTCTAGCGTTACGCAAAATTAAAGCTGGTATTTATAATAATAAAGTAGCCTAAAAACATTAATTAAGCCCTATCAAAAGTAAAATCCGCCACCTTTTTTTCCAGTTAGGAAGTTACCACGTGACCTCTGACACGATAGCTATAAATAGCGCGGTCGGGGGAACAAGGGGAAATAACTAAAAGATCGCTGGCAAACAGCCGTGAGAGGTTTGGAGAAGGGAGTACCATACTATCCTATTGGCTGTCTTCCTTCTGGCCTGGTTCCATTCTAGTCCTCAGTCCTTCAGAGATTGTCTAATGTTGTCCTCCCAGCAGACTCTGGATCATCCTGGAGGTCTGGATACCTGGCTCTTAGTTTCCCATACTTGACATGGTAGCCGATCATCCTCCATTCTGCAGATATGGCCAAACTATCATAGTGGTACTGTTCTACTTGAGGCCTTGCTGTATCATCTGGGTGCAGACCATATCTCTTCTGGTTACTTTGTGAACATGCTTTTAAGACATTTAAATGCTTTGACTTGAACAGTAGACAAAATAATGCAAATATGCTAGAGTTCATCGTCTGCTGCCATCTCCACATCAAAGGTCGGCTGCAATCTCCAACGTCATCTGTGTCTTGTCTTGATAGTGCACTCTGAAAGTCTTTTTTTCCTGTCCATCTCTTGGTGTTATCTTCCCACTTAAAGCACTGTCTTCCTCTTGCACGTTTTCCATCAACTCTTCCTTCTGTTATGATCTTTTTACATAGCCAAAATATTTTAGCTGTTAATTGGGATCTCCTTCATTAATTCTTTTTTCATCCCTAGGTTTTCTAGAACCTCTTTATTTGTTTTCTGATCTTTCCATGAGATGTGCCCCATTTTTCTATATATTCACATCTCAAAGACCTCAGTTCTTTCGTTCAATTGCTTGTTCATTGTCCATGTTTCTACACCATACAGTAATGAAGAATATCTATAACACTTGGTGACTCTCAGTTTGAATTTGGAAGTTAGTATCACGTTGTTGAATTTAGCTTGAGCCATTCCTATTCTCTTCCTGATTTCTGTTTCACATCTGCCATCTTCTGTTATTATATGATCAAGATAAAGAAATTCTTGACTTGTTCCAGGATTTTCCCATTTATTTGTATCTGTTGTGTTGGGTTAACCTATGCTTTGCTAATTATCAGAATTTTCATTTTCTCAGTGTTAATGTCCAATCCATATTCGTGACATATGTTGTTTACTTGCTTCACTAGCTCTTGCAATTCCTGATTACTTTCAACTAATAAAACTAAATCATCAGGTTGTTTATTTATCTTTTACCGATGTTCAGTCCTAGCATTTCATGTATCCATCTGAAAATTTTGTCTGTGTCAGACTTTAATGTCTGGGTGCTTGGGCAGTGTGGAAATGTTGAAATGGTACGACAGGGTCGCTAATGACGAACTGATGACAAGAACAAGGCAAATTTCAGTGGAACAGGAGTTGAGGAGACAAAAATGCTGGTGATGGATAGAACACACAGTGAGGAAACCTGTTGATAGCCTTACAATACAGTCCTTGCTGTGGAAGCTCCAGAGAGGTAGAGGAGAACACATGAAGAACAGAAGTGGAGACATAAATGAAAGCAATTAGAAAGACATTTAAAGACCTTGAGCTAATGACACAGGACAAGAGAACTTGGCATAAGTTTGTTCAATGCCTATGCTTCTTAGGGAGCTGAAGGATGATGAATGAATGATTGTTTGACTGTCATTTGTTAGACATAGTAACCTTTGACATCTTTCTTTCTTCATATTATCATTCTCAGTGAACATGCTTTTAAAACATTTGAATTTTATTTATATATTTATTTTTTAATTGATAAAGTAAAATATCCAATTTAAGCTCTGATTGTAACTTACATGCTTATGTGGTTATAATAAGGATATATTTTCATATAATATGTTCAATTGCCGATATGCAAAAGTGGTATTATATCTCCTGTCCAATTATTGTAAATAGTGTAAATTAAAATTTCCAAATTGTGTGTGATCTTTCTTAATCCCCAAATGGTAGTCTCGTCATATCTGTCATGGTGTGACACAACAAATAAGACAAATAAAAAGAATGAACAAACAAACCAAAAAAATAAATGAACAAAGAAAAGGGTGAGGGAAGGTGTAAAAACTAAATATGTTTGGTTGGATATTAATTTATTTGAATGCTTTGACTTGAGCAGTGGAGGAGGGAATGCAACAATTCAAGCGTTAAAAAACTGGTTTGGCCGTGTAACAGTTTCTAGATATTTATCTCTGTTTATTCAAGCTGAAAAGCATTCCCCAGTCAAAATCAATATAGCTGATTGGAAGTACAACATCCTGGTACCTGACACCACCAACTGTGGTGTCTTGAAGAAGGTCAACCATGCAAGCATGTTACACAGTGACTTCATCCCTGGCTTTAAGTCTGACAGACTGAAGATAGAGAAGCAAATCAGTGAGTATAGCAGCAGTGTTGTTAACATGTCGGTCAGTACAGAAATTATGTTGTAAGCATGTAAGTGAGTAAAAAAAGCATGTTGTCAGCATTTGGTGAATCTTTTCTAATAGTTTTCTTCTTGCTATGTCTCCAACAAATCAGTGCTGACAGGGAGGCAATCATTAAAGTATCAAAATCCAAGCAAGAGCAAACATTTACATCCCCTGGCAACTGGAACTCTGTGTAAATATTTTTCTTTTGACAACTAGAACACATTCAGAGGTCAACTTGCATGTGTGTTAAGGAAGCAGTGGTCAGTCAAATAATGCAGCGATCAATTTTTCGACGTATATTTAAACAAATATTTTGATTACCGCTGTATCTAAGAATACATTCATCTTGTTTGCTACTATTAGGCATTGTGTAAACAAACAAATAAACACTACCATAGTTAAGATTTTTAAAATTATATTAATACCAAAGATAGTTAGTGGTTTAGTGGAATGATTACCTTCCAAGCAAATGTTCTGTGTTTGATTTTTGATCCAGTTATCAGTTTTTATAAATGTGTTTGTGTTGATTATAGTTTCCGAGTGTCTGTTATGCATAGGTGGGCTTTATATGCTCAGTGAAAGGTAGAAGGAAATGAAAAGGACAAAACTGAACACAGAAGTAGTGTTCTCTTCAGAACGAAATCATACACCATAAACAGTTGATAGGATTGCAAGACAGCCCTACTCTGGAGATAACAGAACTCACTTTTCTTTAGAGAATCGTCTTATTTTCAAAAGGGTATGTCTTCCTCCTGATGGCCGAAATGTCCACCACCTTTTTGCTTGATGTCTGCTATTCAGTAGCTTTCCACCATTTCAGACCTTTTTATTATTTCCTGTGTCACTTTTTTTTTTATCTTTCTTTTTTGAGGTTTATGTTTTGTTCCGTGTCCTATTTGTGACTTTTTATGCAGCTATCTTACACATCACTTCTATTTCTGCACATGTTCAACAGCTGTTTAGTACTACTACTGAGCTTCAAGCAGGATTTTATTTACTTGTTTTGTTATTTCATTTTCTCATTTTGATTTTTGTTGATTGTTGATTTCTTGTATTAATATTTCTTTCTTTCGAAGGGGCTCCAAAATTCACCGAGTCTCCCACATACCGGGATTACCACACTCGAACTAAGTCTCACAGATGCTAACAGCAATTAATACACATCACTTCCAAAGAGGCAAGATGTATTAATATTATCAAGAAAAACAGCAAATAATACTGAATAACAGTACAAAAACCACAGTGCACAAAGATGTCACACAAGAAATGCCTTACTGAGTAGAGATGAACAGTCTTATGGAGTGGAGATGAATATAATAGTACATCTCTAGTAAAATAGAATGCTTAGCAGTCAACTTGGTGAAGTGTTTTGGTAGGAGTACGACAGACTGTTAAATATGGCAATCCTATAAATTGACCCACAAACACTATCACTAGATGAGTTTACCTCACATTAACACAGGGACTCCAACTCACGAGTAATAAAAAATCATGACTGCCGAGTCAATCTCCAAACATTTAATACTACACTAACCGTTTTACAATGACACACGGATAGTGTGATGCATATGGTACAAAATAACACTCTAAAGAATCTGCTCTAGCACAACTGCTACCACCAATAACATAATCTCGCCATCTCACTCTCTGCTTCACTCGGCAACGTCCCTCGTTCAACTGCCCTTTTTCCTACCAGTCTCCACACACTGCTCATGTTTTGACATTTACTCACACTCTCTCATATCCCCACTTGATCATTCACGAACAGTTCATAACAACTCAAGTAACCATCCTGTGAGATTGACAAAAATAACTCACTCTTTAACTGTTCGTGACACCTGCCTTTGTGAATGAAGTTTTAGATATCCACCTTAAGGCTGCAGTGACTGCCTCTACCTCCATTCTCATGCTGGAAGTTGTTATCTTGTAAGCCCCGCTATGTTCCGTGACAATTCTTCCCTTTACCCTAGCAGAGAAGCCCCAGCCTGATTTCTCAGCACGGATTACAGATCCATCTGTATACACAATGGCATCATTATCCCTGGCATGATCATGTATCAGTTGATTAATTCCCAGTTCTGCTTTTCCATTGCTCCAAGTTCTACACTCTCTGCCAAGGCTGATGATGACTTGCTGGTAATTAATCCAGTTCTCATCTGACATACTCCACTCTTCCCCTTTGAATATGTTTTCAACAGTGGCCACCTGCTTGATCGTTGTCTCTGCCTGTGCCATCCATGACATCCCTCTCTTTATTCTTGCTCCCTTAATGTCAACTATGTTTCCATGCAGGGGGTGCCGTTTGTCTGTGGTTACTCGCATATAGGCTTTTGCTTGGGCCATCGCATATCTGGATCTAATCGACAGCACTCCAAGCATGGACCTCATTGTCACAATGGGGGTATCTCATGTACAGCCCAAGACTATACGCATCCCTTCATTTTGAATGCATTCTAGTCATTCACATTGTGTTACTGACAGCGTGAGTATTCCCAGCCCATACTCAGTGACCGATATGACTAGCTGACGATACAAAAGAAATAGTAATCTCTGCTCCAGACACGCCACAGCCATTATTTTCAGGGCTGATAGACCTCTCCTGCATTTCTGTGTGATTTGCTCAACATCTTACTTATATGACAGCCCGCAATCGAATGTAACTCCAAGGTTTTTCAGCTTCTCTTGCCATTCAGTTGAACGACAAAAAGCACATGAAGAAGGGAATTGGACTCATAAGTTAAAAGTGAAAATAAAATATGAAAATACTTTTAATGGATGGCACTGGATAGGAAGGTGAGAGCTTGTTGAAACTCATGCAAGCGATATAAAAGGAAAACTAGAAGAATCTAGTATCAACAAACAAATCAAAATATAATACATATAAAACAGTAGTACATCATATTCAAATAAACCTACAAATTGAACAATGGAAGCACAGAACATTAGACTCATACAGTGGAATTTTAGAAGCGCAAAAATATATCTCAGCATTATTAGGAATGACTAAACATTATAAATTAATATTTGCCATTCAAGAGACAAATCTCAATCCTCAGCAACGTTTTTCTATCTCTGAATATAAAGTCTTTCGAAACGATAGGAAGGATAACCAAGAAGGAGTGGCATTTATGGTTCACAAAGCATACATAATAACTGACTGGGAATCTTTTGGAATAGAATATTTAGAAGGAATATGGCTGATGGCAGATAATTGGTGGATTTGATGTAATCTTGGACACCTCTGGGCTTTCTCACCCCTTTTCACCTTGTTAACAACAGGGCAGTTATGAGAGACTTCATTTTAGTTTTTGTTTGTTTTTTTTGTTTGTGTTTGTTTGTTAATTTGTTTGTTTCAATTTGTTTCAATTTATTTGTTTCAATTCACTACTATATTGTGGAGCATCCAATTGACAGAGAGGTTAGAGCGCTGTTCTCTCGTGGCAAAAGTGCCGCGTTCAAATCATGGTACAGACACGCCCTAGTCTACCCAGCTGTAAATGGGTACCTGACTCTTTGAGTTAGGGAAGGAAGAGGAAAGGAACTGGTCACCCCACCTCGCGATTGCCAGACCTAGTATGGTGAAGTCTATAACACTTCACTCCCCTACGGCAGTATCTGCTATGGGGCTACCTTTGTTATATTGTGAAAAACAGTGGTACATGCTACTTTAAGAATATTCATTTTTTAAACAAATCCCACAGATGAAGTACGTGAGAAGAACATTAAAGCAGTGAGAGAAATCCAGAATATGATAGACAAGCTGTGTAGTTCTTCTGGGATTGATGGCTGTTACGCAGAACTCACTCAAGAATTCAATGAACACCATCAGCCATACTTGAGGGACCCAGCTTTGCATTCATTTCTTGAAGAGAGGAGCGTGGCAACTTCCAGAGTGGAAAGATTATGGGCTGATGCCGTGTCCTTTGTGGAATTTCATATTATCATTAATATTCTGTTCTTGACTCCCATCTTGGGGAGTCTCTGAAGAGTCAATGAAAGAATAGGATGACTGCATTCTCAGGCATGTCATTCAAGGTGACATGAGTTTTTGCACTGGGCTGGCAATGCTCACCATGTAAAACAAATTGCCACAAAAACCAGTGCTGTAAGATCATGTGACTGCTTGGGCCAGGCTTCCTGTGAGACAAACTGTAGTGGTGGCTCCATGCACTATAAGGAGCTTACTTACTTAGTCATTCCCCTTCTATCGGCTGTCTTCCTCCTGGCCTGGTTCCATTCTAGTCCTCGGTCCTTCAAAGATTGTCTAATGTTATCCTCCCAGCGAACGCTGGGGGTCTGGATCCCTGGCTTTTTGTTTCCCATGCTTGTCGTGGTAGCCGATCTTCTCCCATTCTGCAGACATGGCCAAACCATCTTAGTTGGGACTGTTCTACTTGGGTCTGCAGGGGGTGGGATTTTAGGCCTTGACGTATCGTCTGGTTGCGGACCATGTCTCTTCTTGTTACTTCAACCACCTTCCTGAGATACCTCATTTCTGAGGTTTGGATCTGGCTTTTGTGGGTTGAAGTCATTGCCCAATGACTCGCATCCATATGTCAAGACTGGGACATAGGTGGAGCGATATACAGCCATCTTCGTTTTACTTTAAGGAGCACAAAGAAAAAATGATGATGATAGGTCTGTTCTCTTGTGATTTTGCACTCTCCAACTACAGTGCCTTATGGTGTAGATCAGTGGTTCCCAAAGTGGCAGGGCCGAATTAAGCCAAGAAGGGCCCCTAGGCTTTTTATTGTTTGGGCCCCCTCTTCCCCTAATAGGGAATAATTTTAATATTTTTAAAAAATCTCTTAGCATGGTGATTGTACCAGGGGATTGACATAAGTCTTGGGCCTGACCATGAAGGACATGTCACAGAGAGCTGAAATTTTGTATAGTGTTTATTCCTTTTCAATTAAGCCACCGTCTGAATTGACACACTTCTGCCATCTCTGCTTGACCTTGAAAAGACCTTGGGAGTAGAACACCCTATTTTTCAAACTAAACCAGTCATCACATGCCAGTATAACCTCTTCATCGCTGTCAAAATGATTTCCTTTTAACTGTTTTTTAAGATTTTGGAATAGAAAAAAGTCTGATGGAGCCAAATCTGGAGAATATGGTGGGTGTGGAAGAATTTCAATATTCAAATCGTTGGCTGCTAGCTGCACAAGCCGTGCTTTGTGAGAGGGCGCGTTGTCTTGAAGCAAAGGAAGATTTTGAGTGCGCGTTATCCCTCGTTTCCTGGTCACAACCTTTCTTAGTTTTGTGAGAAGATCTGCATAGTACTGTCCATTAACTGTGTTGCCACGACGCAGTTAATCTTTCAAAAGGACACCTTTGCCGTCCCAAAAAACAGTCAGCATCACTTTTCCTGCAGATTTCTGCTCCCTCGGCTTGACAGGTGTTGGGGAGCCCGGGGTTTTCTATTGCATGCTGGCAATTTTGGATTCGGGGTCATAATGGTGTACCCAAGTCTCATCTACTGTCACCATGGTCTCCAAAAAATGTAGGTGTTTTTCCCTGAAACATCAGAAATTTTATCACAGCTCTGACCTCCTTCTTTTCCATTGTTTTGTCAAATCTTTGGAGCAGCAGATCCGGTCAATAGGGTACATTGCGCCGTGCACCGTAGCAGGAAAACTCATAGATGAAACAAACGCGTACTTTACACATTCAGTGCAAATATGATGAACTTTAAATGTGCCAAGTTTCATCTTCCTCCTGTGAATCCTTCATGGTCAGGCCCAAGACTTGTGTCAATCCCCTTGTATATACTAGTATTATTAATAGACTAATTCTGTTCACCAGATTTGCAGCAATTACCGATGTAGGTTCAATGTTCTCCAGTTGTGAGTTTGTCAGTAAATTGATATGCTTGTCGTGGAAGGACAAAATGACAAATATCGAGGTGTTGTCATGTGCTGGCCTTCAAAGCATGTATACACTGCTTAGACAGCGCAGACTATGCTGACTTGGCCATGTCCGCCGCATGGAAGATGGTCGCATCCTGAAACATATCTTCAACGGACAACTGGCATATCGCAAAAGAACAGTTGGGTGACCGCAGCTGAGGTTCAAAGATGTGTGTAAGAGAGACATGAGGGCACCGGACATAAATCCAGCAACCTGGGAGGATGAAGCTGCCAATCGCACCAAGTGGCGATGCTATCTACGGTACCACCTCAGATTGAGCGAAAAGAAGCTCACACAACAAGCAGAAGAGAGGAGAAAATATTGAAAGGAACACCAGGAAAATAAGCAGCTGAGAGCTTTCACCTCAGGGGCGCATTCCCATAGTCAGTTATGACTGAAGGGGCTGTTATTATTATTAATAGACTGGAATGTTAGTTTTTTACCATAGCTTACCTCATTTATTTATTATTTTTTATCATTGTTTGTTAGTATTGTTTTTATTATTAGTTAGGTAAACACATTTTACTGAAACATTTTTTTTGCCTTATACATGCCCCCCCCCCCCGCTTCAGGCCCCTAGGCTTCAGTCTACTTAGCCTAGTGGATAATCCAGCCCTGCAAAGTGGGCAGTACCACACCTGGAAGGATCCAAGGGAGTGATAAGGGAAATTGTGGGCCACAAAAGGTGGGGGAGGGGCGTTCAGGAATAAGTGGGTCCTTGAGGATTTGACATGCTAAATTTATCAACATTACTCAGTCTAACACTTGCATACAAATGCGTTTTGATTATACAGGGCCCCGATGTGAGAGCTTAAAAGGAGAACGTAGCCTGGAAAACTATAATCCACCACTCCTCCCTAACTTCTATCATCCCAGTTTCTCATACACCTTATAACAGAGATTCCCAGCAGTTTTAGGGGGGGAAGGAGTAGTGGATGTGAGAGACAACATCATGGAAGGGGGGGAGGGGGGATATGAGATAGGAAAGATATGTATCACAGTGGTTGAATTACTAGGACCATTAAGCAAGGCATAGTTTTATCTACAATCCTGAGCTCAGGAAACCATCACTGATCATAAATTCTAACATAATCATCTGCTGAAAAGGGGTGTGCAGGATAGATAACGAAGCCTCCATTGTCTACTCTGTCAACCCTGAAGAACGAGAAGATAACAATAAGAAAGGTGTGGTCAGCTAACGAAGATTTAATTAGCATCTTTTGGAAGGTGACAACCTATGCTAAATAGTGTTTACCAGTTTAATATTGGTCAGTGTCCATTGGCCAGGTGTGTCCGAATGTGCTTTTTGCTAGCAGCTGACAAAATTAGATATCTGCAGGTGTTTAAAAAGGACCAACTTTGCTTTGTTGCAAATTTGATTGGCTCAGTATTTAGGGGAGCTAGTGATCATGTGATATCCATGATACCTTAGTAAACAAGAAGAAAGCTTTCAATAGAGCCAAGTGTGTAGCCAACAGTGCTATTTGTAGTTTTTTGTGTGGTTAATTATCAGAAAATCTGGAGGACTGATCCACTTTAAAGTTGCCAGCAAATCTCAAGGAGAAGTTAAAGATTATCTCCACCTAATTTGATATAAGCTGCTTTTTTTGTTAATGTAGGGTAGTCAATTTTATGAGCCTATCGTAACAAAATCTGAAAGGCTTTGTCGCACTACAGGAGAGAAAACATTGTTTAGTCATTGGATTTCAGTATTATAGTGGTTTTTTTTAAAAATTGTTTCGTATGAGATTACTGTGACTGCAACTGTCGTGTAGGTAGATAAAATATTGTTTAGTCATCAGATTTCAGTATTTTTAGTCTCTCTCACTTTCTTTCTTCAGTGGTCTGTGGTTCGATCCCCAGATGAGGTGGGATTTTTTAGGCCACAAACGGCTCCTGGGTTGACCCAGCCCCAAATGGGTACCAGAGCAACTCTGGGAAGGTTAAGGCGGCCGGCGTGATGCTGACCACATCACCCCTAGTGTGCCGACGGTCGAGAAAATATGGGCCTAACACCATATTCTCAATGGGCGTGTAACGGGATCCTTTACCTTTTTTTTTTTTTAACTTTCTTTCTTACACTCTCTATTGTTCATTGCATGTAGGTCAAGAACATGTTCAGAATGATTGATACCAAATACCAGTATTTCATAATAATAAATTGTACACTCCATTTTGCCCTTTACCTTTGTCATAAGTACATATGCATAATGTACAACCCTTGCCTTTCCCATAGTTACATTCATCACATATGAAGTACAATCCTTGCTTCTGTGATAGTTAATCACATATGAAGTACAATCCTTACCTATGTCACAGTTACATACATCACATATGAAATACTGTTGTTACATATCTTGTACTTACATACATCACATATGTAGTACAATCATTACCTTTGTCATAATTTCATCACACATGAAGCACAATTCTTTACCTTTATCATAGTTACATCACATATAAAGTACAGTCATTACATTAGTCATAGTTAAATACACATATATGAAGTACAGTCCTCACTTATGTCATAGTTACCTAATCTTATTTGAAGCACAATCCTTTACCTTTCTCATAATTACGTACACATATGATGTACAGGCCTTACCTATGTCATAGTTAGTTTGGTTTTGGTTTTAAGACTATCTTCATTGCACACGGACAACTCCATAAGTGCTCCAATCTCCTCCCTTAGATCATACAAGGAGGATCTCAGCACAGTGCATGAACTCCATAGTACTGGCAAGAATCCCAGTGTGTGTATATAGGAATCACACATTCTATAAATATTTTTGTGGTGGGTAGGTTTCTAATTTGTAAATTTTGCCAGGGCAGCGGCATTATGGCCTACTCTTTACGACTTCCAACTGCCGTGGGATTTTAAATGTGCGCAACTTGCACACGGGACCTCCTATTTTTTCACCCTTATCCTAGAAGGCTAGGCATCCTATCTCACTACCCATGAGACCAGGGGGGAGTATGACATAATTAGTATCACTGGTTCTGAAAAAAAATTCAATAAATTATATTCCCTCAACTGGGAATCGAACCCAGTACCTCTAGAATTTGAGGTGCATGCCATACCTCTTAGCCACTCCAACCCCTTGAACATATGTCAGGTATGAAGTACATCCTTATCTTTGCCATATTAACATACATCACATATGAAGTTCAATCCTTACCTTTGTCATAGTTACATACACATAAGAAGTACAATCCTTTCTTTTGTCAAAGTTACATATACATATGAAGTACAATCCTTTCTTTTGTCATAGGTACATACGCATGCGAAGTACAATCCTTACCTTTGTCATAGTTACACACGTCACATATGAAGTACAATCCTTACCTTTGTCATAGTTACATACACATAAGAAGTACAATCCTTTCTTTTGTCATAGTTACATACATCACATATGAAGTACAGTCATTACATTTATCATAGTTACATACACATATGAAGCATAATCCTTGCCTTTGTCATAGTTACATACATCAAATATGTAGTACAATCCTTAGCTTTGAAACAGATGATCAGGAACCCAAATCTTTCCAATTTCATCACAAAGGATGATGCAAAAGCTTTAGTATATCTCCGCAGGCTGGAAGTGGAGAAGATTGGTGGAAATTTTTGTCCTGGATACAGGTTTAATTTCGTAAGTTTATGGCATAAATTCCTAACCTGTTTTTGTGTGTGTGGTTAATTTGAATAAATTTCCCTTTTTTTGGGGGGGTTGCTTTCTGTATCCTTTCCCTACTTAATATTTACTCTCTTATATCCAAAAACAAAAGCGATTTTGCATATCATCATATGGTGGTTATTTCAACCGGGTGATATACTCTTTCCGTGGCTCTTTTTCCCTGGGATCAGTTACAATTACAATGGTTTGGCCATGTCTGCAGAATGGGAGAAGATCGGACACAATGGCAGATATGGGAAACCAAGAGCTAGGGATCCAGACCTCCTGTTGTCTTGATATATTCCAGCTTTCTTCTTCTCATAACATGTCCAAAGAAAGTGGATTGCTTCTTTCTAACCTGAGGAATGAGCTTCCTTTGTGAGTTGGCCTCTTTCAGGGCATCCTCATTACTATATTTAGCTGCCCGTTGTATTTTTAACGTTCTTTTGTAAAACTACATCTATGTGGCCTCTGGTGCTTTTCCTACTTGTTTACTAATTGTCCATAACTCACATATATCAGGATTGGTTTGATATAACACTGAAGAACTCTGTTTCTTACTTCCATTGACAAAAAATTGCTGCATAAAATACTTGTAATTTTATTGAATGCTGTTTTTGCGTGTACTATTCTGCTCTTCACTTCTGAGATGCATATTACATTCGATGTTATTAACGTGCCCAGGTATTTTAATTTGTTGACCTGAAATATTCATAGATATTAAGATATTCTTTCTTCATTTAGTATTCATTGGGTGTTAATTATTTATAGATGGTAAGATATTCAGCATTAACTAGGTTCAAAACGTGCATAATTTGTAATGTATTCAGCATGAGCAGGTTTGAATAGTCATCAACTTTATTAACCTATAGCTCCCTAAGGAGCATAGGCCTTCAACAAACTCATGCAAAGTCGTCATGTCCCATATCATCAGCTCAAGGTCTTTCCATGTCTTCCGAACCCCTTTCACTTCTGTCTCCAGTTGTCGTTCATATTTTTTTTTTTTTTTTTGTTTCCATCTACCTGTCTTACCCTGGGGGTTTCCAGAACAAGAACTGTCGCGCTGGTGTAATGGTTACCACACTGCGCTGGCGATCGGGTGATCCAGGTTCAAATCCGGGTGAGAACATTTGAAGCAGTGTCGTTGACCGGGATTTGGACTGGATTAATTCGAGCCCTGGCGTGACCATTTGAAGCAGTGTCGTCGACCAGGGACTGGAATAACCTGAACGGCTCCTGAGCTGACCCAGCTCTAATGGGTACTCTCCGAAGATGGCGAGTATCTGCCTGAATGGCGAGAGGACATCTGTCAGCATACAGGGAAAGTAGGATATTCATGTAAAATCAGTCTCAGGTTAGATATACTAACCTGAGATTTCGCCTCGAGTAATAGCGGGTGTATGTTTAAAAAAAAAAACCCAAAAAACTGCCTTATAATGCTACTAGTATTTTTCTTGAATGTGTGTCCTATCTATCGCCAACATCTTAAAATCTCTTGTGCCACTGGCATGTATCTGAGTCTTATCATTGTTTCCACATTGGTGGTCTTATCATGCCATTTCAGTCCTTCCTATTTTATGCAGGCACCCAGTTAGGAAAGTCTGTAACTTCTTGGTAGGGTGTTTTTGTTGTTCTTTATGTTTCAGGGTCATACAATAGAACCAACTTGATATTTGAGTTGGGAGATTTTGAATTTTTCTGTTGGACTTTCTTGTGTATTTCTTCTTCTTTGATCCATAGCCGCCGACCGTCAAAGCAGTCAGTGGCCATCACGCCTGGTGGCATCTTGTAGGCCAGCAACAAATTGATTCCACTTTGTTCGGTCAGCGGCCATCCTTTGTACAGTGCCCGCCCCAACTCTGGTTCATTCTTTGCATCTCAGCTTTCACAGTTCTCCGCCAGGTTGTTTTTGGTTGGCCTCTCTTTCGCTTTCCTTCGGGGGTCCATAGCATAGCTGTTCTTGTAATGGTATCAGGGTCCTTCTGAGGACGTGGCCAACCCAACTCCAGCGTCTGCCAGCTATAATCATGTATATATATATATATTGAACATTGTGTATTTGACTTGTCCGTATTTATTGATGTTTTTTGGGGAAAAAGTTTTTTACGGGATGGGGTAACCAGCCCCATGCCCAACCCTCCTTAGTCCCTTTTTACGACATGCATGGTAGGGTACAGTGTTACTATTCTTTGCTCCCCTTTCGGGCCCCTTTCACAACTTTCTTTTAGTCACCATATATTTCCATATACAATTTAAATTTCTCTTGCCTTTTGTATTATTTTTATTATATATATATGTATGTATGTACACACATACACACACATACGCACGCAGGCAGACAGGACAGATATATACTGAAGCACATTAAAAACGCACCACTATTATATATACTGATGCCGAGAAGCTGGCAAAAAAAAGTGTGGGAATGGATTTTCCCCGTGTTTGCCATGAGGTAGAGAGCGAATGGCTGCTGGAATGGAAAGTGCAAGATTCAACCCACGGGTGTGTGTACAGACTGCATGAAAACGATGAAAGTTACACGTGCAACACGATTCCCAACAGCTATGACCCTGAAAATGTGTACGCGTTCTGGCAGTATACTCGGTATAAAAAGGCCGTTGAGACAAAACACCCAGTACATGTGCTTGAAATGCCACGACTATCTGAAAACGACCGCCAACGAGCCATTGGTATGTTGGAGACCGGAATGAGCTCGCGGGCCATTGCCAGAAGGATGAATTGCCACCACAGCACTATTGTACGTCTCAATGAACGTTACGGAACCACTGTCAGTGCCCGGGATAGACTTCGGAGTGGCCAACCATAAGTTACTACCCCTGCGCAAGATCGTCATATTGTGCTGAGTCACCTAAGGAATCGTACTCTCCCGGCAAGTCAAACAGCAAGAGCAATAGTGGGTAGACATGGGCAAGTCTCTTGAATGACAGTCATACGACGACTCAGAGATACAGGCCTTACTGCAAGACGACCTTATGTTGGGCCAAACTTGACTCACAGACATCATTAGCAGCGCCTGCAATGGGCAGAGCAACATCTCAGATGGACTAGACTGCAGTGGAATGCTGTCCTATTCACAGACGAGAACAGATTCAACATATCCTTTGCAGATGGACGTATGCGGATTTAGCGACGGTGTGAAGAGCGCTTTGCAGATTGCTGTGTCAACCGATTTCGAGGTGGCAGTATTCAAATTTGGGGAGGATTCAGTTTTCACCATCGCTTGCCTCTTCACGTCTTCCGTGGAAATGTTAATGCTGTGACATATCGAGATGAGGTTCTGGATGCACTGGTTGCTCCTGCGTCCACAATTTATCCAGACTTGCAGCTTCTCCAGCAGGAAAACGCACGTGCATTTTTTTGTATTTTTGGTTTTCTCCCTTGCCTGCACAGAATGCAATGAATTTCATAACAATCAAATGTACAAATTAATGACCAGCATGGATTCATAGGAAAATGAATAAAGATTCCAAATATGTAAACTTGTACACACTTATATTTACATTTCACACTCTGTTCCTGGATTATACAGGTGGTGCGTTTTTAATGTGCTTCAGTATATATATATATATATATATATATATATATATAATATAATATATAATATATATATATATATATATATATATATATATACATATATATACATATATATACATATATATATATATATACACCCTTCAAAAGAAGTTAAGGACCATTTTTATTAAGGGTGCAAAGTGAAATGAAAATGAAAAATAAAAACACAGCACTTCAAAATGTAACATGACAAGCTTATCAGTGACAATCAACACTATTTTCATGACGGTTGCATTAACGTGTGTAAAATGACAGCACAGCAATCAATACAACCCTCATTTTCAAAATTAATGAGAATAACACCAAAGGTCAACATTGTCAGTAGCATGTGTGTCCTCCATTATTGGCGATACTTTCAAGGCACCGCTGTCGCATGGAAATGATGAGCTTGCGAATGAAGCATTGGGGCAATGCCTGCCACTGATGCTAAAGTACCAGAAGCAGTTCATGCAGAGTTGCAGGAGATGGCTGATGTTGCTTAACTCGTCGCCCAAGCTCGTCCCAAAGATGTTCTATGGGATTCAAATCAGGACTGTTTGCAGGCCAATCCATTCTATTGACATCTGCTTCTTGCAGGAAAGTATTTACTGCACGAGAACGGTGTGGTCTTGCATTATCATCTTGAAGGACTGCATTGTGCCCAATAACTTGCAGGGCTGGGATGGCAAGAGGCTGTAGAATCTCATCACGGTAGTGGTCACCATTCAGATTGCCAATCACATGATAGAGGGGGGTTCTGTGGAGTAAACTAATGCCTCCCCACATCATCACTGATCCAGCACCATATCGGTTACTTTCAATGACTGTAGCATCACTAAAGCTTTCACCAAGACGCCTCCATACTCTGATTCGTCCATCTGTAGGCTCCAAGACAAATCGGGACTCATCCGTGAACATAACGTTAGCCCACTGTGCACGTCGCCACTGCACACGCTGCATACACCATGCTAAACGAGCTGCTCTGTGGGCAGCAGTCAAGTGTGGTCGAATGGCTGGACGACAAGCACGAAGGTTGGCATCGTGAAGGCGATTCCGAATAGTCTGATCACAGACTACAGTGTTGGTAGCATCTCTGAGGAACTGTCTGATAACATTTGCACTTGCAGTTCTCCGTTGCAGTGCTTGCCTCTGAATTAAGCAATCTTCTCGAGGTGTAGTGACTCTAGGATGATCTGTGCATTGCTGTTCCTCGACGATTCCAGTCTGGGCAAAGCGCTGCTGCAGTCTGACAATAACTGAATGAGATACTGCAAGCCTCTGAGCGACATTTCGGACAGTAAGACCTTCCTGCAACCACGCAATGGCTCTTCCTTTATCCACAACACTCAGCTTTCGTCGTTGAGGCATATTGTTGTGCAATCATTATGCAGCACTTGTGTTGCTTATAAAGACAATTTTGTGAGTACAGCTCAAGACCAACACTATAGTCTCCTACATGCATCACGCATTTTTGGAATAGCAGGTATTTTTTTCATGCTCAGACATCATTAAAAACACCCACATTTTGGCATCTCAGCAGCATTTTTTCAGTGTGCTTGCTGAGCTGAACACTAGCCACACGGTGTGCTGGTGGCCCATGCAGCACGTGTTGAATGTTTGTCGTTCGAGAAAAATCAATGTCAGATTAATTGCTTATGAAATATAATTTTTATTATTTTTGGGTCATTTTCACCTACTGGTCCTTAACTTCTTTTGAAGGATATATATATATATATATATATATATATATATATATATATATATATATATATATATATATATATATATATATATATATATATATATATATATATATATATGATGCTATATCTTGTAGGGGTGTTTCTTCATGTACAGTCTAATATTAATGGTAATATGTTCTGTGTTAACTTGGTTGTGTAAAATTTCTTCTTCTTCTTCTTTCTCGTTCCTCTTCAGACTTCCACATTAATGACTCTAATAAAGGCAGTAGTCAGCTCAAGGTTCCTGACATCTCAGACAGTTCTTCGTGGAGAGAAATAGGTTGTTGCCATATGTTACTCCGTTCACTGCTGTATGTTGAGCAGGACTGCAACAGGTGTTCGGCTGTCATGGGGCTGATGCCACAGGTGGAGAGATCTGTTGCACCAGTCCTGTACTTGTAGTATAGATGGTACCTCAGTCTGTAGTGTCCAATTTCTTAGCCAGAAAATGATAATCTAGTCATGTAAAATTTAAGACAGGTATACGGGAATAGTATTACGAAATCAGAGGAACAAAAGCATCAGTGTGTCTGGCAACAAAGTAAATGCGAAACTGACAAAAATGAGTCTTTGCAAATTTAAAAAGTAAATACGAGGGACTGTCAAAAAGTAATGCCTCGTAATTTTTAATTTCATTCAATAGGCAAGAAAACAGATAAAATTCACATTGAAATGTAGCCCCAAGTCTGAACTTCAAAAATTTATTTCTCAATGTAGTCTCCGTTATTTGTTACAGTTTTTGTCCATCTTCTCACAAGGGCATGTATCCCCGCACGGTAAAAATTTGTATCCTATTTCCTAAACCACTGGCGTACAGCGCGTTTAAGGGTCTCGGTGTCCTCAAAGAGATGTCCGCGAAGATCTTCTTTCAGTGGTCCAAACAGATGGAAGTCAGAAGGTGCAAGATCGGGACTGTAAGGGGGAATGTGGTAATAATGTCCAGCCAAATTCTGCAATCGCATCAATGGTGCATTTAGCGGTGTGTGGCGTGGCATTATCATGCAACAGTAGTGCAGTTCTCTGATCTTTTAATGGGTAAAGTCGCCGAAGACGACCTCTAAGCTTCTTCAAAGTTTCTTGGATTCTGGTTAAAAAAAATGAACCCAAGTCTCATCACCTGTCACAATATTTGATAAAAACTCTTCTCCTTCAGTTTCGCAATGGTGCAGGAGGTTGATGGCTATGGTTTTCCTTGTTTCTTTATGTCTGTCTGTCAACATTCTGGGTACCCACCGTGCACAAACTTTTGAATAACCCAGGTCTTTAATGATGTTCTGGACACTGCCTTTACTAATGGACAACATGGAAGAAATTTCATCTAATGTTACCCGACGGTCACCACGAATGATGCCATCAACTCGAATGTTGTGTGGAGTCACTGCGGTAGACGGACGGCCAGTCCGCTTTGCGTCAGCCATTGAGGATTGACCTACTTCAGCTTCATCACAACGATGTACCCAACATCGGACAGTGCTAACATCCACTGTTGAATCTCCATAAACATTCTTCAAACGTTCGTGGATGCGAAATAGGGTCTCGCCTTCAGCATTGAGGAATTCTATGACATAACGTTGTTTTAACCGAACGTCTATGGCAGCCATTTTTAAACTGTTACAGTGGTGCCACCTGTTACTGAAACAGGTTGGTAATGCTATACAGTGCAGAAGAGTGTTTGAGGAATCCTGCTAAATTTACAAATTGCACACAGATGCAGTATTTACATACATAAAAAATAGGAGGCATTACTTTTTGACCTTCCCTCATATAAATGATCTATTTTTAGAATGTTACCATCTGACATAAGACTATTTCAACCATTTATTACATTTCACCATACTGTACCTTTTTGTTGCTACAGTTCATGTTGTAACCATCTTACATATCCACTACTTCATTGCTTACACTTGATTGCAACAATTGTACCAGTTATACAGTTTGAGTTAATTGTAAATGGGTACCTGACTCTATTATTGAGTTAAGAAAGGCAAAAGGCAGCAAGGAAAGCAACTGGCTACCCCACATGTTGAAGCTGGATCTAGAATAGTGAAGTCTCTAATGCTTCACTCCCCTATGGAAGTATCTACTATGGGACTATCTTGTCCTTCGTACAGTACCTGTAGCTAACATCTTCAGTTCCATTTATCATATAACACTTTTGCTGATATTTGAACTGTTTTTTAACACACTGTGTTGTTTATTACCATTTTTGTCTTGTGTAGCCTTTTAATGCTGTTTTACTTAATTTAATGTATTCATGAACCAAGTTTTAATCGTTTTTTTGTTGTTGTTTGTTTCAGTATTTTGATTCAAATCCATACTTCCATAACAGTCATTTGTGTAAAGAGATCTACCTCCACAACCACCCTGGTGCTGTGCCTTCCAAGTCTTTACCGATTTTCTGGAAGGAAAATGGAGTGAGTTATTTATTGTTATTGTTGATCAGAGTCAGCATCTTTGCATTCCGGGCAAACACATAGGTGTTCAGTCTCCCTCAGAAAATTTCAAAGGATATGGATGCTAAATGTTCCTGCAGCATATTGGTTTGATACACACCAGACGCGTCCTCTCAAGAGTCCATCCATGCTAGTTTTACATTCTCCTGTTCTAACATTCAAGGTAGGACACATTGGTCTAGTTTGTTGCTTCCTGGTATATAGTGCTTGACACACTCATGATAAACGTACAGGTTATCTATGTTTAACGTACTGGACTTATAAACGAAGTAGGACATAAGACTCTACAAGGCTAGAGGGCCATACGTGCAACGGTGTCACAAGTAGAGAAAACTTCAACTAGCATATAATCTCTTTATTAACAATATATTGATGTAGTGAGATACAAAATGCATGCTACCATTATGAATCACTAAATAGATATGAAATATCAAACCTCACGGACACAACTAACCACCTCTCAACGCAGTGGGTAAGGAGGCAAGCTATAATAGTCCCTTCTGTCATAACTGACTATGGGAATGTGCCCCTGAGGTGACAGCCCTCAACTGCTTTTTTTCCCTGGTGTTCATCTCGATGTTTTCTCCTCTCTTCTGCTTGCTATGAAAGCTTCTTTTTGCACAATCTGAGGTGGCACCGTAGAGAGCATTGTCACTTTGCGCGATCAGCAGCTTCATCCTCCCAGGTTGCTGGGATTATGTCCAGTGCCCTTATGTCTCTCTTGCACACATCTTTGAACCTCAGCTGTGGTTGCCCAACTGTTCTTTTGCCATCTGCCAGTTGTCCATAGAAGTTATCTTTCGGGATGCGACCATCTTCCATGCAGCGGATATGGCCAAGCCGGCATAGTCTGCACTGTCCAAGTAGTATATACATTCTTTGGAGGCCAACATGTGACAACACCTCGACATTTGCCACTTTGTCCTTCCACAACAAGCATATCAATTCACTTACATACTCGCAACTGGAGAACAATGAACCTACATCGGTCACTGCTGCAAATCTGGTGAACAGAATTAGTTCTACACCACAAAATTCCAGGACTATCAAAACTAAATGGCAAGAAGCAACTGTCTCGCCATTTTGGTCAAACTTGTGGTATCACAATACTGGCTTCTCAAAAATGTCTATCTAGGGCTGCCTGTGACACACAAGTGACTAATGGCTTCTATTTCCCACCAAAATTCATCCAGTCGCGTGACATCACATGACTGGCTGTTTATGCGGTAAATTTACCAGATGTTGATTACAATGCAGCTCAAAGTCATAAACGTATCAGAAAGAAGGTACCCAATGACGGAGATGCACCAGAAATATATCTGAATGCCAGAGATAAATTTTGTATCACCACTTTTTACACAATTGTTGACAAACTAGAATCTCAGATGAGAAGAAGAGGAGAGGTGTACAAAGAAATAGTGGACAAATTTTCTTTTCTAAGTGATGTGCCAAATAATGTCACTTCATCTACCGAAACTAAAAGGTACTCTCAATATTGTCAAAAGCTAATTGATGCTTACCCAGAGGACTTGAACACTAATTTCTCTGCTGAGCTTCAGCAGTTTCACTCATATGTGCACCATAAGTTCAGTGCAACAAAAATTGAACAAACAAGATTCAGTCATGCTGAACTTTATAAAATATTTGTAGAAGACAACATTGAATGTGCGTTTCCAGATGTAGACATTGGCTTGCATATATTTTTAACATTAATGGTCACAAATTGCACAGCTGAGCGTTCATTTTCTCAGTTGAAGCTTATTAAAAATCCCAACAGAACAACTATGCGACAAGACAGGCTGGATGACTTGTCTCTGTGCTGTGTATAGAAGCAGATTTGTTACGTCAGATTAGTTTTGAGGACCTGATCAAAGACTTGGCAATTTAAAAAAATTGGAGAAAACCTTTTAAAGTATAAATAAAGTTATAAGTAGGCAACAATAAACATTATTTTGCATATTTTGATCTGTGTATAATGAAATGCTATGTAGGCTATCCTCAAGGTTAGAAAGCAAGGGAGTTAAAGATGTTTTGTTTCGTATAAATAATATTTCTTCATTAGAATATATTTTTTCAAAAAATTACCTACATTTATTTCAATAGAAAGAATCATTTTAAATAAATTTGTGTATTTGCATTTTTCCCTTATAACAATTTTTTTTTTACAAAATAAAGAAAAAAAAGTGTTGAAAATTTGCATTTTTCTGTTGCCCTAGATATAAGAAAATAATTTGCTTATATTGCTTAAATTTAGTGTTAAATGAATAAAATTTAAAAAAAGATTATATTTAATATAGTTATAGGGCCTGGCTTGGAACAAAACTGAATGTTCAGTCTCTTATTTCACGTTCAGCACTTATTGAGTATTAATGTATTGTCAGTTACACAATGGACTGGGGGTGGGGGGCTGTTGCGTGATAAATTCTCGCAACATCGTTTTATTTCAATATCTATTTTATAACGCAAGGGCAACAACTGCTTGAAATTTATAGTCACTTTTCTCGGTAAGCATTTGTCTTCTCGCGTTGGTATCGAATGCAGTTAAGTTTGAGCTGTGGTCATTTTGCGCTGGACTGCGCATGACTTGTCTTGCTTCTTGGTCGATCGGTTTCCGCCCACCACTAGTGGAGTGAGCGATTTGGAATGGCGAAAGAGATGCCTCGTTGAAGAGGGGATCTCCGCTATTTTTTTGTTCTGTCAGGAATGTGGGAGTCCTCTTATGGATATTTCGTTTATTCGAGATAATACCTCTAGTGTATTTGCACATGCCGGGAGGCATAATATTTCTGTGTATTTCCGGAAGGCAAGGTAAATTAACATTTTCATTAACTCTATCGATTTTTGGTCGTGAGCGATTCGATTCATAGCCTGTCTTCGAAAGTCGTCGTCACGAGATGTTTTCCTAGCTCACATGTCGCTGTATTGTACTGCATCGGTTGATGCAGGTTCCAAGGACCATTACTTGCTACTTTGTTAAATGAACTAGGTTTGGAAAACCTTTATTATCTAGAGGATATTTTTGAGGACATTATTTATACTTCGGCAGACGTGTCTGTCTTGCTGAAGTCAAACTAAGGAGAGTGAACTGATCTCATACATCTGGTTATCTCCTGGCTGTTATAGAAAAGGATGGAGTTTTTCACCTGACTACATTTACAGCACTATGAAATATAACATGCATCTGACTCATCATTGTAATGCTGTCTACCGTCTATTGCTGTATTGAATGTTGCTGTGATAATGACTGTTTGATGTGCCTACATATTCGCGTAACCATTTTGTCACTGTGGCGTCCACAATAAATAATGAAGAAAAACGTCAACGGCTGTTTCAAGAATCATTGACTTTATACGTCGTGAGTTTACTGACGTCCTATGTGGATTGCCCTGTTATTTTTGTATGAACATTGTTTTGACTGAACACATCTGCACACTACACAAAACCAGACATGCGGATACCATCCATCATCATATGGCATCACGCATCATTTGGTGGCCATAAGCTGGTTTGATTCTGGTACCAGCAAACACGGGGTCCCTTACCCACTTCATTTTCAACAAGAATTCATCAGCATCCTTCAAGAAATTAACATTCTTCAATACAGTCAACATCTTCAAAATTTTCAAAGTACTCGGCGTTGCCCGGTAAAAGTCAAAATTTCAACTTTTTGACGGAAACAAGAATTTGACAGTACCCGGCGTTGTTACATGTTGCCGGATAACTCGGACTGCTGTTATCTTTTACGCAAGTCAAGCAAGTTGCTGCTGTCAAGGTTCCAGTGCTGTCGTTTTTGTGAAGGTCAAGTGCCGGTTGAAACGGGTTGTTTTCTGAAGAAGGCCAAGTACCGATTTCCATCAACTTACTTTTGGATTAGAAGGTCAAGTGCCGAAACAACTCAACACACAGTATTTCAGAAGCTCTTGTACCATCGTGTTAGCAGTGGAAGCAGTTCAGATGTGCCATCATCGTTGGAGCTTCGCTCTTTAGGACGTTGATTGACATCCGTTTTTTCTGCTGTTCTACGATTGGAAGCCTATAAGTTAAGTGGCCTGTTTGTATGTAAACTGTGCCCTTATACTTCTGCTGAGTCTTCTGTGTATCATCTCATTCTATATGTTATATGTTTATATGTTATTTGTATATTTATATGTTTATATTTCAGCGGGTTCTCGGTTGGGTGGTGTCTCCGTTAGATTATGCCACGTCATAGAGGTCGTCTATTGTGAGCGTTTTCTGTAGGGTTTGCAAATTTCCGATACTGGAATTTGCTAAGCGACTTCTGTTGCTATTTATGTTAGCTGTGATGACATGTTTTAATATTGTTTTCGTTATTATTTCGCATTCTTTAGTTTTGTTTTGATTTGTTTGTATTTGTTAGCCTACTCTTGTCTATAATTTAGTTTCATACAACATTTTTGTTTATACACTGTGGTGTCATGTATTTTGTTTAATTCTATCGCAGATATCGTCACATTTTTTGTGATATTTCATTAATTTCTGCTTTATTTTTAGTTGATTTCTGCGAAAGTTTTTGTATTGTTGCTGATCTTTGTTATTGTTTACATTGTTATTGTTTACATTGTTTGTATTGTTTACATTTTCAATGTTTACATTCTGCATGTGTTTACATAGTCATTGTTTACAGTTATAGTAATTAGTTAATGGGCTATGCTAATGCACTGTTACTACTACACTGATGATAAATGAATGATGAATAGTGTCGTGCACTATTGAATGAGAAGTGCACTTATGATCAAGAATTGAGTGCTGATATTTCATATACAAGTTCTTTGATTGGAGACTTGTTTCCCACAGAGACTGGGATAATATAAGGTGATGTGAATATACAAGTGCTTAATTAAGACTTGTTACACTTAGGTTTGAAATAAATTAGTTAATTATTTCAGGTTTTGGACTCATATGTTAGACAACATGTCTACATTTGAGCACTTTATTGAGCAGGGTAAATTGCTTGGGAAGACTGGTGATAAGTTAGAAGAATTTGCAACTGCTCGATATGATAAAGCAATGGAAGCTGAACAAAAGAAACTGCAGATGCAGGTGGATGAAAAAAGATTCCAAATGGAAATGGAAAAACAAAAAAGGGAATCAGAAGCTGAGGAAAGAAAACTCCAGCTACAGCTAGAAGCTGAAAGACTTCAAAAAGAGGCTGAGAATAAAAGACTTGAAAAAGAAGCTGAAAATAAAAGACTTGAAAAAGAGGCTGAAAATAAAAGACTTGAAAAAGAAGCTGAAAATGAAAGACTTCAAAAAGAGGCTCAGGCTGAGGAAAGAAAATTACAGAGAGAGTCTGATGAGAGGAAAGAGAAAGCAAAAATGGAACATGAAGAAAAGGTCTTAGCTTTAGAGTTGGAAAAATTGAAATTGACGAGCATGAGTAATGGTAATGATTCAAACAAGGGTTCATCTTCTGGTAAGGCTAATAATGATACTTTTAAGATTAAGTTACCAACATTTAGTCCTTCCAGTGATGACATAATGTTCTATCTGGACAGATTTGAACAAGCATGTACAGCTCATAACATAGACAAAGCAAAATATGTTTATCAGTTATCAGGGATACTGACAGGTAAAGCTCTAAGTATATTAAATATGGTGGATGAACCTGACAAGAACAATTATGAGGTTGTCAGGGCCGCTTTGTTAAAGAAATATCAGCTTAACGAAGACGGCTATCGTCTACAATTTAAAAACATGTTACCTGAAAATGGAGTTGAATTCTCCGAGTTTATTGCAAGAATACGCATTACTTTCTCACGATGGGTTGAACTATCTAAGACGGAAAAAACTTATGAAGGACTTATGGACTTAATACTTAGAGACAAAGTCATGTCGTCTGTCAATGAGTCTTTCCTTGCTTTCCTTCATGAACGTAAACCTAAAACAATAAAAGAAATGGAAGATTTCTGTTGCCAATACGTAACTGCGCACCAACACATAACCATGGGTAACTCTAAGGTGAAAGAAGGTTTACCAGTTGCTTCGGCAGCTCCGTATGGTCAAAACTTTGCTCGTAGATTCCAACAAAATTTTGATAGAAAGAGTAGCGGTAATTTCTGTCAAAATCATGGAAATCAATTTCATGGTGATTCTTCTTCGAAGAATTGGAGACAACCTGATAGTACTCGTTACTATCACCCTAATAATTATAAGCATTTCAAAAGAGGATATGGTAATAGAGGTTATTCCTGCCGAAGACCTCAGAACCAAACAAATAGATGTTCGCATCAATGTGAACATGATAGTAATCGTGGAAACTGGAATTCGAACCAGGATAACAATTACAATAGAGACAATAATAACTGCAGAGATAATAATAACTCTGATAACTTCAGAGGTAATAATAGTCGGGGTAGATCTCAACACAAAAAAAAGAGATATCAGCAGGCTAATGCTGTACAACAGGAAACTGAGGGAGCCTGTAATCATGTTGTTGATAGTAAAAACTTTGACGCTGTCACTGGTTCTGCTTTTGACTTTGAGAGAGCAAACAAATGCCCCCAATGCAGTACTTTATTCGAACCGGGTACCATAACTACTTTGAGTTGTGGTCACCCACTTCCCGCTCTTCCTGCTGATGTTGCGCATGACGGGAGGGGTTCTTTAATTCTACATAAGGGTCTTGTTAATGATACTCCGGTCTCACTACTTTTCGATTCCGGATGCACCACTATTGGTGTTAGACAATCGCTTGTAGATCCATCTTGTGCTACAGGAAGGGTTATTAAATGTGTCACATTTGGCGGCACTCTAGAAAAATATCCTACTGCTGTAATTCGCATTGCCACTCCTTTCTTTACTGGAGATGTGCATGCTTGTCTCTTACCTAATCCTATTGCGGACCTTATTATTGGTCGTATTCACGGAGTTAGGGAGTGTACCCCACAGCAGATTGCTGCTTGGGAAGATAATAACATGCAAGCTACAAATGCAGTAGTTACAAGAGCACAAGCTCTACAAACACCCGAAACTTCACTGAATAGTGATAATGAAGTTGATAGCCAAGATAGTCACTTAGTAATCACTCGTGACTCTTTCATAAAATTGCAAGAAGAAGATCCTTCTTTAAAAAAATTCTTCGTTCTTGCGAAGAAAGGTGATCCGAATCAGGATACAAATAGAAAATCTTGGATTGCAATGAGAAACGGCGTACTTGTACGTATGGTACAAGATTCGACTACGTCGGCACATTCGCAAATTCTTGTTCCCAAGAGCATGAGAGTCCAAATATTACAACATGCTCATGACTCGCAATGTGCTGGACATATGGGTTTTGCCCGTACGAAGTCGAGAGTCCTTGCGGCTTTCTTTTGGCCTTTTGTCAATAAGGACATTCGTATTTACTGCCGATCATGCAAGGTATGTCAGGAGGTCAAATCTAGAGGACCACGACATGCTGCGCCTATCCAGGCTGCTGACATTCCTATTCGGCCGTTTCAGAAAATGGCCATAGATATTATTGGCCCTTTTAAGGTCAAGTCGGCCAGAGGACATCAGTTTATCCTTACATGTGTCGATATGTGCACACGTTGGCCAGAGGCTATTCCTCTTAAGAGCATATCTACTACAGATATCGCAGATGCTCTTTGGTTGATATTTTCTCGCTTGGGGTTCCCCAGAGAAATATTGTCAGACCATGGCACTCAACTCATATCTGACACTATGTCACAGGTAATGTCTACCTTACATATTGAACGATCTCTCAGTAGTATCTACCATCCTATGTCTAATGGGTTAGTTGAGCGTCTGAATAGAACGCTCAAGACTTTGCTTGGTAAGATAACTGAAGATCATCCTCAAGATTGGGACAGGGTTTTACCCGCGGCTCTCTTTGCCTATAGAGAAGTCCCTAATGAACACACAGGATTTTCTCCCTTCGAACTTGTCTTTGGCGCGCGTCCACGCGGCCCTATGTCTTTATTACACGATCTCATCACTGCCGATGATATTAGCGATGAAACTCAATCCTCATATGAGTATGTCATTGCTCTTAGACAAAAGATCATTGAGGCATGTAAGCTAGCAACTGCTTCATCAGAAATTGCTAAAGAGAAGGCAAGGCAGTTTGCTAACAAGAATAGATGTCTACGACAACTTTGTCCAGGTGACAAAGCATTCGTCCTACTCCCCAGTAGGGAAAATAGACTTCTTATTGCATGGAAAGGTCCGTATGCAATAGTCTCTCGGATTTCCGATGTTGACTATGTGGTCGATATTGATGGAAAGCATAAAACTTTCCACATAAACATGCTTTCGGAATTTCACGAACGTCCGGACTATTTGCTGCCTATTTTCCAGGCAACGGATGATGCTCCTGCACCTCACGGTCATTATTCATCCCTGTCTGTCATTCAGGATGAGGAAGCTACCTTCTCTGATGTCAACCTTCCCCTTCCAGTGGTTCCATTACATTCCACGGAATCTTGGAAAAACGTTTCTGTTTCTCCTAATCTTTCTGGTGACGAACATCGACAAGTCTCGTCGATGTTACAAACATTTCAGGATGTTCTCACTGACATTCCTGGACACACAGATGTCATAGAACATGACATAATTCTTACCGACAATAATCCAATTAGGGTTAGGCCGTATCCTATTCCTATACACTTTCAGTCGCAAGTGGAAAAGGAATTGGATGAAATGATTCAATTAAATATAATTGAACCATCGACTTCACCATATTCTTCTTCCATGGTTATTGTCCGGAAGAAGGATAAGAACATACGAATTTGCGTTGATTATCGCAAATTGAATCAGGTCACAAAGTTCGACGCTGAACCGATGCCTTTGTTAGAAGATCTACTGATTAGACTTTCTAATTCTAGATTCTTCACTAAACTTGACTTGTCTAAAGGTTATTGGCAAGTGCCTTTAGCAGAGCATGCCAAACCTCTTACTGCTTTTTCTACACCTAGGGGTCTATTTCAATGGAATGTTATGCCTTTTGGTCTCATGAACGCCCCTGCCACTTTCGTTCGCATGATGCGTCGAATTCTGTCACATCGTTCGGATGTCATCGCATACTTAGATGACATCTGTCTCTTCAGTGATACCTGGGAAGATCACTATTTAGGGTTATATGACTTACTGTCCACTCTACGTGAGAATAATTTGACAGCAAAACCTTCTAAAGCTTTTGTTGGTTTTGGTGAAATCTCTTTCCTGGGTCATCGTGTTGGTCATGGTCTCTTGAAGACAGAAGACCACAATACTTCCAAAATACTGAACATCTCTGTTCCTAAAACGAAGAAACAAGTTAGGAGTCTCTTAGGTTTAATTCAATTTTATGGGAGATTTATTCCAAATTTATCTTCGATCATGGCACCTCTCTCAACATTGTTGAAGAAAGGTTCGCCTAATCTGGTCCGTTGGTCTGAAGAATGCCAATCTTCACTAGACCAAATCAAGAATATATTTTCTTCTCCTCCCATCTTAAGATTACCTACTCTTGATAGGACTTTTGTTCTTCGGAGTGATGCTTCATCCACTGGGATTGGAGCAGCACTGATGCAAGAATATGCAAATACTCTGCATCCTGTTATGTACATTTCTAGAAAACTAAATGCGGCAGAGAGGAACTACTCGGTTTTAGACCGTGAGTTGTTAGCGATGGTTTGGTCAATTCTAAAGCTACAAAGATTCCTCCTGGGCGCACATTTCATTCTAGAGACTGATCAGAAAGCTCTTACAGCTATTCAGACTAAGAATTTGAAGAGTTCGAGATCCACTCGATATGCTATAGCTCTTCAACCTTTTCACTTCACGGTACGAGCTATCCGTGGTGCGGATAATGTGATGGCTGACATTTTGTCTAGATGCCCACATGACTCCAACTAATACTTCTGTCCTATATTTCCATATATTACAGAGTCATAACACACCTATATTTCTACAATAGATTAGCACATCTGTACTTACTTTATATGTACACACTATCGTGCTTTGTTGTCATCTTCTTCTGTTCGTTTTTTAAGATGATAGAGGAGGACTGAGTAGTTAATATAAGGGCCGTTAGTTTACTAAACAGCCACAATTATTAATAATGTATTGTACCTTATGAAGCATATTAGTTATTAATTAGCATTATATTGCTTGTACTTTCTCAGAATGTCATTGTTGAGCTGAGGACTTACCTTACTAGTATCAAGCATGACGAGTTCTAGATTGTGTACTTACCCTCGGAATACCAGAGCATATGTCCTGGATCGTCATGTAGTTTAACTTTACTATGTACTTATGTCATTACATGTCAAAGAATGTACTATTTAAATTTTCCTATCAGATTTGTACATCCATTTTTAAAGACAATATTAGAGTATGCTGTTTAATGATGATTATAGTAACTTGCATACGTATATTGTGTTTACATGCTAACGTGATGTGTGTTGGTGACACCTCCCCGATGTGAATATTTTTTGAGACATATTTATTTTTCTGTTGAGGTATATCCTCACCAGACACTCTATAATTAGCCTATTGTTTGGCAATTTAATTAATTATCAGCGCATAATTCGTGCGTTTTGAGCCGCTTATCGCATGCTCTTTGATATTGAAAAAAAAAATATGTTCCACATTTTTTTTTTATCGGGAGGAGGTGGTGATATGTTGCGTGATAAATTCTCGCAACATCGTTTTATTTCAATATCTATTTTATAACGCAAGGGCAACAACTGCTTGAAATTTATAGTCACTTTTCTCGGTAAGCATTTGTCTTCTCGCGTTGGTATCGAATGCAGTTAAGTTTGAGCTGTGGTCATTTTGCGCTGGACTGCGCATGACTTGTCTTGCTTCTTGGTCGATCGGTTTCCGCCCACCACTAGTGGAGTGAGCGATTTGGAATGGCGAAAGAGATGCCTCGTTGAAGAGGGGATCTCCGCTATTTTTTGTTCTGTCAGGGATGTGTAGTCCTCTTATGGATATTTCGTTTATTCGAGATAATACCTCTAGTGTTTTGCACATGCCGGGAGGCGTGATATTTCTGTGTATTTCATGAAAGCAAGGTAAATTGACATTTTCATTAACTCTATCGATTTTTGGTCGTGAGCGATTTCGATTCATAGCCTGTCTTCGAAAGTCGTCGTCACGAGATGTTTTCCCAGCTCACATGTCGCTGTATTGTACTGCATCGGTTGATGCAGGTACCAAGGACCATTACTTGCTACTTTGTTAAATGAACTAGGTTTGGAAAACCTTTATTATCTAGAGGATATTTTTGAGGACATTATTTATACTTCGGCAGACGTGTCTGTCTTGCTGAAGTCAAACTAAGGAGAGTGAACTGATCTCATACATCTGGTTATCTCCTGGCTGTTATAGAAAAGGATGGAGTTTTTCACCTGACTACATTTACAGCACTTTGAAATATAACATGCATCTGACTCATCATTGTAATGCTGTCTACCGTCTATTGCTGTATTGAATGTTGCTGTGATAATGACTGTTTGATGTGCCTACATATTCGCGTAACCATTTTGTCACTGTGGCGTCCACAATAAATAATGAAGAAAAACGTCAACGGCTGTTTCAAGAATCATTGACTTTATACGTCGTGAGTTTACTGACGTCCTATGTGGATTGCCCTGTTATTTTTGTATGAACATTGTTTTGACTGAACACATCTGCACACCACACAAAACCAGACATGCGGATACCATCTATCATCATATGGCATCACGCATCAGGGGCGCGCACCATTGTTGAGCTGTGCTTAGGGCATCAGTTGGCCTTAATCCGGCCCTGCTGGGAGACGAGCTACACCCAACAACCTTGACCAGAGACAAGTTATCAGTGTGAAAAGACAACCGTCATTGGCAGCTAAGTTCAAATATATGCTGCCATTTGAACTTTCTTACCCTTTTCGCAATCCCAAATACGAGGATGATAGCTTTTCTTTACCCATAACTATTCAAATTATTTTCAAACTGTTAAAACTAAAGTGATTATTAAATTTTTTTCTTTGTAATGTTACAAATTTAACTTCGATTTGATCATTTTAAAGTTACTGCATGTTTGTCTCAGTCAGTTACTACACACATTCTCAACAGAGCTATATTTGATTAAGAGAATTCCACTGAGTAAATCAGGGCTGGGGGCTTAACAAGCTGATAAAATAGTGCTTAAATTCTTCACAAAAGTGGTCGGCAGGTTACAGAATTAATGTGCTTAGCAACAGCCAGTATTGTTTCCGCTTATCTGAATATCTTATGAAGACTCCCATGTGATAGAAGCTTTACTACTCTTCTATCTACATTTCTGCCAAGAGTAATCTTGTGTAAAGATAGACTCCATTGAAGCCTATAATAGACACTCTTGAGATTTGGTCACTGTTGGACTACTACTAAAAAGCAGGGGAGGCAATACCATCACAATATATATATATATATATATATATATATATATATATATATATATATATATATATATATATATATATATATATATATAAAACACATGATTGTCCATCAGTCATCCGAATACTGAGTATTCCTACACTTAGATCATTGTTCAATACATATTGTTTGCATTTCATAAAACATGTCCATTGACGTGTGATTTTAATACCCTTCAAATTAAAATAATTGAAACACATTGATTCCTATTTTCAGACTATTCATATTGCGTTAAATCTAGATCCATATATTAACCACATTCCATCGAATCTATGACACTTTGGGATACTCCATACACTAATCACACTGCTTAAAAACATGACATATCTGCAAGACATAATGAATAGAATGCTGCTCTAGTTGCTACAAGTCATCCTCGCAACCACAAATAGAAACATTCACATCAACACCTTTGTGTGCTCTACATAGTTTTCAGATACAAAACCCTATGTGGTGCGCAAAAAAGTGTCATAAGGCCCATCATGTAGAAAATTTTAAACCACAAAAACTTCAACATGTTTTTTCAGTATTAGCATCATAATATTTTATTGTTAACAGATGTACAGTAAGAGAAACATGTAAGACAAAATGATAAAATAAAAGTGTTGTTAACATATTTTGTCTTGTGTAAACATTTTCAGAGATTACTTCAAGAGAGAATTAACAAGGAAAGCACTGTTTGTCAGTGCCAGGCAGAAGAAGAGACAAAGAAGAGATCTGCTGAGAATAGTCAAAAAGAGGAAGCAAAGAAAAAACAGAAAAAGTAAGCTTTTTTTTTAAGTTAATTTTTATTTTGTGTGTGTGTGTGTGTGTGTGGGGGGGGGGGGGGGGGGGGGGGGAGGGGGGGGGGGGGCTATGATGAGTGTCTGTTTATATGTTTTATCAATATTTTTCATCATGTTTTTGATTAATCTGTGTTGGATATTTGTTTTTCCATCATTTTCCTCATTTATGTCTATTTTTGCCCTGAGAAACCTTCTCATTTGTCTGTTAGTTTTTGGTTATTTCTTTGCTGTTCATATTACTTGAAGCATTGTTTACATATTACTTTAATTAAAATTCGGTTTGTTCCAGCTTTATTGTATGCCTTCTGACTAGAAATTCCAGCATCCCTTTGTTTTGGATTCTGCCCACATGTTCAGCAACATATTTTTATTATGTTCCAGTTACACCTACATTGGCCTTTTTTCTCCATTTGCTTGCAATTGTTCACCGCAATATGTTTGGAATTTTTTTATATAATAACACTGGCTAACAAAAAAAAATTTTTTTTTTCTTTCTCTAACATTTCTATGTTTTTCTGGTCAATTTTAATGCGCTGTTTTTAAATCTGCAAACCGTTTTTCTCTATCAGGTCGGGATCTCGAGAAATACGCAATTGAAGTTTTTTAACAACGCATACAGTATTATAACATCATTCGTACAAGAAGTATAACAATTATGTAGGCTTGAATTTCTTTGCAGTCGACTTTCGTCGGTGAATGGCATGTGGTACATCGCGATGAAACATCCAACAATAATCGGCAAGCATGGTCACACTCCACCGTCCTTGATAACGTGACTCCATTACGGCGATATCTTGATGGAATCGTTCTCCATGTTCATCGCTGACTTCGCCAAGGTTGTCAGGGAAAAAGTCAAGATGCGAATCGAGCAAATGGATTTTGAGGGACATGTTACAGCCCATAATTCTGTATGCATCTATGCACTGCTTAACAATATGCACATAGTCGACAGATTTGTGATTTCCCGGAAAGTTATCGACGATCGATTTGAATGCCATCCATGCGTGAAGTTCACTACCATGTAACAAGTTCTCGAATTGTTTGTCTGCAATAACTTTCCTAATATGAGGTCCTACAAAGATACCTTCCTTTATCTTTGCATCGCTAACTTGCGGAAACTTTTCTCGAAGATAAGTGAAAGCTTTGCTCATTTTATCTAATGCTTTTACGAAATTCTTCATGAGCCCCAACTTTATATGTAACGGTGTTAAAATGATGCTGTCTTTGTTAACTAATGGCTCGTGTATTACATTTTTATGCCCGAGCTGCATACGATCCCTGATAGGCCACACCTTTCTTGCATAATGTTCCTGTCTGTTGCGGCTGTCCCATTCACATAGGAAGCAACAAAATTTAGTATACCCAGTCTGCATGCCCGTGAGAAATGCAATGACCTTTAGGTCTCCACAAATCCGCCATTGGTAGTCATTGTACTTTATTTTTGCCAAAAGTATAGCCATATTGTCATAAGTTTCTTTCATATGAACAGAGTAGGCGACTGGAATTTTGCAATAGCAAATGTCATCATCCATCTCAAAGTATTGAACAAGTTCTCTGTGTCTATGACGAAATTTAGATATCAAAGTATTGGGCGCTAAAAGATTCCATTCTTTGAGTCGCGAACCGAGTAATTCCACTTGTCCTTTGGTAAGAGCGAGATCACGTATTAGATCTGAAAGGTTAATTAAGTGAACACCATCATTCACCGGTATATAATCCGAGTCAGAATTAGTTTCTGAAGCAGGTAAACTATCACTTTCTGATGGTTCATTCACGTTCAACGGATATTGTTCTGGTGGAACTGGGATCGGACACGTGATTGGATCACGAGACACTGGTTTCGAAACCGATTCAATATTTGGATAAACCACAGACTTTCTAGTTTTAAAAGTGAAACCATGGATATTTGTCAAGCAGAAGTAACAATCAGTAGCGTGATTTGTCTTGTTCATGCCATATTACTGGCACTCCAAAAGGCATCGACTTATGCTTCGGCGATTTTCGTAACCAACCTGCCAATGTATGTGCACAAAGTCGAACAAACTGCATTTGGCTTCCAAGATTTATTTGCATCATCAACTTTCGAATCGAAATAAAGTTCATATGCTTTCTTTAGTAATGGTGTAAAGTTTTTCTGGTGAACACGATCGGTAAAATATCCGCACACGTAACAGAACAGATCAGCCAAATTTCTACAACTTCTAGAAGCCATATTTCGCTCAGAATTATTTCAAAATACAGTAACTATTGGAAAAATAGCGTAACATATGTCATGCATCTTTTAGCAGTATAAAAAGTGGAATTATTTTGCATTTTATTAATTTTTAATAAGTTATGTAGTAAAAATGAAACGGAGCACATAACGGTTTCCCAAAAATATATGTATTCACAAATATCTTAAAAACCTGACGTGATAGAGATAAACGGATTTCAAATTTGAAATCAGCGCAAAAAAACTGACATAAGAACACTTATTCTTATATAAGAAAGAAAAATGTTGTTTGTCAGTGTAATCAACCATTAATCTAATTTTTACCTTATCTTCTTCTTTGTACGCTCTCAGATGTCTGCTTGAATAAGTTTAAAGAAAACAGTGGTGAGCCTGAGGTTGTTGGTATCTCTATAGAGTTTGTCCAGGAGTGGTACTGATGATGGCTACATTTGCTTCCTCTGTTCTTTATATGTTGGGTACTGTTACGTCCGTTTTCACATAAGTGTTAAGTGTGTGGACTCAACAGATTACCAGATGCCACAATCTAACTTTGTTGGATGTACTTTAGGTACGCATCCATGTAAGTAATTATAACTTATATTTATTTATGCACTAAAATGCACAAATTTGGTGCGATATATTCGTTGGTTGCCAAAGAGCGCTTACGCGTCAGAGGGAGACAAAATGCCGGCTTAAGAAGGCAGACATTGTCCAAGAATCCCATATGACGGGAAGAGTCTACGAATATATATTTTGTTACCTTCCAGGAGGAAGTGTCAGCTTAGCCAATTCCGGCTCGTTTGTATATGTATCTCAAATTGATACCCGCTTTATAAATACCCAGCAAGATCTAGTCAGGGCTTCGGCATGGTCCTTGATGGCCCGTTGCTAGTGTATACGGATCCTCTGAGGGAAAATATATTTGAATTTAAATGCACTGAAGTTTTCCCAGTGAATATGTCCGGCGTCTCAGATATTGAATAAGGAGGGAATCTTTAAGCCATGAGATTATTTATGAGGTCCATCAAATGATTATGGAATGTGGATATTATCTTCATGATATACATGCTTGATTTATTTGCAACCGTCAATGTAAGAGTTTGTCTACTCAGGATTTGTCATCGTCTTCGTTCGTTCATCAAAATTAAAGATGTTTGTTGGAAAAATAACTTACCAGCCAATGGGTCAAGTATATTATATTACCAAGTTGGTCAAGGACCCTATTTTTGCTGTTGGACATAGATTAACCTTGATTTAAGTGGTCGAACTCATCACACGACATTTGCGTCTTGACACTGTAGTCGGCTACCTGTAAGCCCGACATATACTGACAACGTTTTAAGTCGGTGAACATTATTAACTCTAATCAAAACCAATGTATCAATCAAGGCTACGACGTATTTATTATCCAAGGCGATAAGAACATCACAATAACAGTTGGTAACAGGTACCTTTGCAGTAGATGTTCAGCTGTCTTGTTATTGGTGCCATAGCTACACTCATGGGTAATTCCTATCTTTAGCTTGTTGAACAGATGGTATCTCAATCTGTTGTGGCCTGTGTGGAGTCTGAAGATTACCACTTGTTGACATCTGGTAATGTGCATCATTGTTTTTTTGGGGTTTTTTTTGGTAGCCTGAATACTCTGCTTCCCACTCATTTCTATATCTGCTTCTGATAAAACTCTTGGCCTCTTCATAAGTTATGCTTGTGTCAGGCTGAGGTAGCTTTCCACCTTCCTGTGCTAATCTGTGAACCTCTTCATTATTATAAAATCAGACCTAAAGGTCTTTTATGTTTGGACGTGCCCTAATATAATCAACTAGGTTGAATGGGATGCGCCTTATTTAAAAATTAAAAAAAAACCTCTTCATTGCCAGAGATGTTGCAATGTGATGTTTTCACTGTATCACAACTCTATATCTGCTTCTGATAAAACTCTTGGCCTCTTCATAAGTTATGCTTGTGTCAGGCTGAGGTAGCTTTCCACCTTCCTGTGCCAATCTATGAACCTCTTCATCATTATATAAAAAAAAAGGGGGAGCCACGCTAGCGTAGTGGTTACCACACTGCGCTGGCGACCGGGTGACCCAGGATCAAACATGGGCAAGGACATTTGAAGATTTTTCGCCGACCAGGATTTGGACTGGATTAACTCGAGCCCTGGCGAGGACATTTGAAGCAGTGTCGTCGACCAGGGACTGGCGGCTCCTGAGCCGACCCAGCTCTAATGGGTACCTCCGAAATCGGCGAGTATCTGCCTGAATGGTGAGGGACACCTGTCTCTGTACAAGAAAAAATGGATACTCACATAAAATCAGTCTCAGGATAGACATACTAACCTGACATTTTGCCTCGAGTAATAGCGGGCGTAAAAAAAAAAAAAGATAAAAAAAAAATCATTATAAAATCAGACCTAAAGGTCTTTCATGTTTGGACATGTGCCCTAATATAACTGATGTGATGTTTTCACTGTATCACAACTCTATTGAATCACTGAATTCGTTTGTAGAGATTCTAAAAAATCCTATGATTTTTACCTTATAAGTTCTCAAATTTATATGAATGTTGTAAACACTGTCACTCTTCATTCTCTGCCCATGAATGCTTCTTTCCCAGTTGTTTTTCCTCGTTCTTCAAGATCCATTGTCATTTTTGCCGTTCAGCTGAAATCATGTCCCAACACAAATATAAAAATGTTCAACTCAAATGTCAAGGCCATCTTACTTTTGGGCATTAAAACATGGAGAACAACAACAGTGATAACCAAAAATGTAACAGACTGACATGAATGAATCATTTCACAAAATAAAAGGATCAAAATGCTCTGAAAGGATCATACATGTGGAACTGATAGAAAAATGGAAAAACAAAAACCATTTGAGTAATAGTTCAGGAATAGACATTGGTGGGAGGAGGAAACATACATTGAATAAACCAGCTAATTGCATCACATGGAAATCCTTAATCTGGAGTCCTCAGAGTAAAAGAAAAAGAAATACTAGAAAACACACTGAAAAAAAGAAACTGGAAACAGACATAATACGAATAAACTGAAAAAAATGGAGACAAACGTAATGAGAAATCGAAAGATATCGAAAGAATTTTGATTGGATGGCTCTGGACAGAAAGGCTTGGAATGAACAAATTAACACATTAACTACTGAATTGAAAAACACACTGTGGCCGAATAAAATTTGTTTCCCATTTTCATCCTGTGGGTGTTTGCACAAAGTAAGCTGTAGTTTTCGTAATTGTTTACAGATTTTTATGAATTACACGTCATTGTAAAGATAAATGAATGTACTATTACAGTAAGCACCATTTGTAACTCTAATATTGGTTGTTGCTATTTAACGGCTGTCCGATGGTCGAGGACTTGCAATATTTTCACAATTATAACTGCTTGCGCCTCATCTCTATCAAAATCACTATTTCAAACAATGTGCACACCATTTTCACTCTTGTCCTCGTAGCTAGATCTATCAGTCAATTGTTGAAACAAGTTTCTAGCTTATTCAGACGTTAGACGAGATGTACACGCATTGTTGTGGTCCTATCACTAGTTGCCATGGTAAACAGTTTTACACGATTTGGTAACTAACCCAAAACGCTGAAAAATATTAACATAATAACAATTTTCCAGTGTTCTACAACAACCATGCTTTGGGAATCTGTTTTCCGGTGGCAACTTAAAATCTCAAACCAGATCAGAAAGTGTTTCAGTACATTTTTCATTCGTTTTAATACTAAAATTAGATTGACGCTCTGAGCGGCTCGCGGTCCAAATGATAGGATTTCAAAAGCCGGTCCCACTGGCTTGCGGTAGTTAATGTGTTAAAGGCTTACGGTCAACAAACATTTGAAAAGTTTAAAAAAAAAAAAAAGACCCTACTGTTGTGTCATAGTTGTTGTGTCCTTATTGATTATATCTTTGTATTAACAGCCATTCATACAAGAGCCTCTCTGATTTTGGGATGTTGAACACCATTGACAGCTTATATAGTTGGTATAGTTCTTTATTTATAGTTGATATAGTTCAATGTTCATAGTTGATATAATTCATTGTTCAAAGTCAGTATAGTTTAATGTTCATGGTTGGTATACTTCAATATTTATAGTCGGAATGATTCAATGTTCATGGTTGATATAGTTCAATGTTCATAGTTGATATAGTTCAGTGTTCATAGTTAATATAGTTTGATGTTCATAGTAGGTATAGTTCAATATTCTTGCCACTGGAACAGATAACTCCGGACGAGAGAGTGAGGATGACGATTAGCGCAACTCGTCCTCACTTTAATCCAATTACAGCGCAAGCCACAGCCTCAGGCCTGTGAAACATGGACAGTGTATAGCAGACATGCCAAGAAGCTTAATCATTTCCACATGAGCTGTCTTCGCAGGATCCTCAGGATCAAGTGGCATGATAGAGTATCTAATTCTGAGGTCCTCAACAGAGCACATATCTCAAGCATCTACACATTGCTGCAGAGGGCCCAAACTAGATGGGCCGGACGTGTTGTTCGCATGCCCGAAAAACGCATCCCAAAGCAGTTGATGTACAGCGAACTCTCCACGGGTAAGCGAACAGCAGGGGGACAAAAGAAATGCTTCAAAGACACACTGAAAGCATCGTTGAGCAGCTTCAAAATTGATGTCTCCTCCTGGGAGACTATCGCACAGGATCGCTGTGCCTGGCGGACAAACATTGCTCAAGGTGCTCGCATTGCAGAACAGAATTTAGCTGATAAGGCAGAAGGCAAGCGTGCTGCAAGAAAGGCCAGAATGCACAGCAACACTACTATCGACTCTAACCATGTGTGCCCCGTATGTGGCAGGGCCTGTAGGGCCAAAATAGGATTAATTAGTCACATGAGATCACGGCACAGATGTGTCACAACTCAAGTCTGAAGCTGTCGCCATCTTCGCTTGCGATGGGCAACTATTATTATTATTATTAGTTCAATATTCATAGTTGATATAGTTCAGTGTTCATAGTTTACAGTTCAATGCTCATAGTTGATTTTTTTTTTTTTTTTTTTTTTTTTTTTTCGTAACCAGCGGCACTTGGGCTTTCAGCCCTTCGGCCCAATGACATGTCATTGCGAGGCTGGGGAACCTGAGGACTTTCCTTCCAACCCGGTCAGGAGCTTCGCTCCTTCCCATCCACAGAGGGTTTATCACAGGAGCCGTTCAGGCTATTCAGTCAAATTTCCGGCCGTAAACATTTCTTCAAACGCCGACGCCCGGGTTTGAACCATGAACACCTGGTCGCCAGTACAACGCCGAAGCCATTACACCAGCGCGGCTCCCCTCATAGTTGATATAGTTCAATATTTATAGTTGATATAGTTCAGTTTTCATAATTGATATGGTTCAATATTCATAGTTGATATAGTTCAGTATTCATAGTTGATATGGTTCAATATTCATAGTTGATATGTTCATCGTTCATAGTTAATATAATTCAATATTCATTATTGATATAGTTTAACATTCATAGTTAATATAGTTCACTGTTCATAGTTGATTTAGTTCAGTGTTCACAGTTGATATGGTTCAATGTTCATAGTTGATAGAGTTCAGTATTCAAGGTTAATATATTTCAATATTCATTATTGATATAGTTTAGCATTCATAGTTAATATAGTTCAATGTTCATAGTTGATATAGTTCAATGTTCATCATTAATATAGTTCAATGTTCATAATTAATACAATTCAATGTTCATAGTTGATATATGTTCATAGTTGGTATAGTTTAATGGGAGAATTACAACTTTGGTACAATGGTACAACTTGGACCAATGGGAGGGCAGAGCTGAAAATTTATTAACTGATAAATGATTATGCTGGGGATGATGATGCAGTTGTGTACACTGATGGGTCTGTAATCCATGGTGAAAAATCAGGGTGGGGCTTCTCTGCTAGAGTAAAAAGGGCAGAATCATCACTGAACATAGCAGGACTTACACGATAGCAATCTCCAGCATGAGAATGGAGGTAGAGGCAGCTATTGCAGCCTAAATGTGCTGTCTGAAACTTCATTAACAAGGGCAGTTATTGTATCAGACTCATAATCCATGCTTCAGAAGGTCCACAGTGGATGGCTTCGGCATGAATGGAAAACCTCCATAGAAGCCTTGAATCTTCAAGAATTGGTGTGGATCTACTGTCATGGCAATGAAAGAGCTAACAGGCTAGCTTCAAGAGCCCCCATAAAAGGTGCATTTGGTTGTGGATAAAGGAGAAATACTGAGGGCAGTTAATGATAAGACACTGCAAGTGATAAATCATCAAGGCTAAGATTGCTGGAATTTGGCATCAAATGTAAGACTAGCAGAGATGGACGTATGAGATAATGCATCCAGCTTGTAAACAACCAGCGTGCAACAGGAACAGTTAGCAGTCATGCCCTTTGACATTTGTTGAGGAAGACTGAGCACTTATGGGTTCATAACTTATGAAGAGGCCAAGAGTTTTATCAGAAGCAGATATAGAAACGAGCAGGAAGCAGAGTGCAGTGACGTCAATTCTGAATAACATTAACATTAGTTTAATGTTCATGGTCAGTATGATTCAATATTTATAGTTGGTATAGTTCAACATTTAATGTTTATATAGTTCTTTATTTGCAGTTAATATACACTAGTTTTCATAGTTGGTATTCTTCAATGTTCATAATTGGAATAGTTCTTTATTTATAGTTGGTATACTTCAGTGTTCATAATTGGTAAACTTCAGTGTTCATAGTTGGTATACTTCAGTGTTCATAATTGGAATAATTTGTTATTTATAGTTGGCATACTTCAGTGTTTATTATTAGTATAGTTCAGTGTTCATAGTTGGCATAGTTCATTGTGCATATTTTGTATAGTTCAATGTTCAGAGCTGGTATAATTCTTCATTTATTGTTTGCTTAATTCAGTATTCATATTTGGTATTGTTCTTCATTTATAGTTTGCTTAATTCAGTGTTCATAGTTGGTATAATTCAGTGTTTGTAGTCGACATAGTTCTTCATTTATAGTTTGCTTAATTCAGTGTTCATAGTTGGTATAATTCAGTGTTCATAGTCGACATAGTTCTTCATTTATAGTTTGCTTAATTCATTGTTCACAGTTTAATTCAGTTTTCATAGGTGACATAGTTCTTCATTTATAGTTTGCTTAATTCAGTGTTCAAGGTATAATTCAGTTTTCATAGGTGGAATAGGTCCATGCTCACAGCTAGTACATTTTGGAGTTTATAAGTATTATAATTCAATTATCTTTCTCTCCATATGCATTTAATCTCTCTGAATTATTCTTATCTTCTTCCTAAAGTTTATTTGTCAAAATAGAGATAATAAAAGCATGTCATTGTTGAGAGGGGTAGTACACATCCTTCTTATGGTAAGCTGTTACTGCCATTTAAGCTCAGAAATTAAAATAGGAGGAAACCTCTAGGCCCATGAGTCATAAACAAAAAATGAACATAAATGAATGGTAGGCACTCGTAAGAAATGATGAGGAAAATGTAGAAAGAACTTGAGCTGATGGCACGTGACAGGAGGACTTGGCATGTGTTTGTTGAAGGCCTATGCTCCTTGGAGAGCTAAATGGCATTGATTGTTTGATTGACTAGTAAGAAAGAAAAAAAAAAGAAGAAAGGAGAGGAACACTAGACAACAGAAAAATAAGAGTTATAATGGACAGTCTAGAGATTCGATCTAGATCGATCTGAAAGATACCATTGCCGCAATGCAGAGTAAACCATGTTATGAACCTTGTTGTCTAGTATTCTCCATTCCTTCCATCTCACTTACGAGTGCCACGATTTAGCTATTTTCATTATTTGTTTACCCTTTAACTCTTAAAGGATGTGCTAGTTTTCCCATGTTTAGCGCGAGGATGTTTCTGTCACTCTGATTTTTCGTATGGTGTTAGAGTTTTCGGTTTGGTTCTTTCCATGTATTTTAAAAGTATTATAATGTTATACATAGCTGTCATGGTTAAGCAAGGTGCATTGCACTGTGTCGTTAGGCCTGTGGCTCAGTGCATACGATTTCTGTCAGGTCATCTTCCTTAGACTTTCACTGTCCCCAGCCTGCCTGCAAGGCAACAGGTTAATGACTTCTGAACATCTGCTTCAAAGATGCCCAACATATGAGGAACAGAGAAAGCACATGTGGCCATCACCAGTACCATTCCTGGAAAAGATCTATAAAGATAGAAATAGCCTCAAGCTGACTACTGCTTTCTGTGAACATATTTAAATTGACGTCTGAGAGTGTTAGAGTTATCCACAGTTGCTTGGCAGTGTTTTTAGTTTTTCAATTTGTGAAGAAAAATATCTGGTTCAACCTCTGACTGGTTATAATTAGGATACAGGCGTCCTCCACTTGTTCGATGGGTTAGGGACCAGAGCACTGTCGAAAAGCGGAAATCGTTGAAAAGCGGAACCTAGTCTTTTTTTAGCTTGCAAATGCATTTTGGCCGCCGAAAAACATAAATAACGCACTATATATCACTTGCGTATGTCTGCTGAAGCTAAATAACACACTATATGTTTACAAAAGCACAGTAAAATGAACAAAAGCTTAGGCCTACCTTTAAATATACAAAAGTACTGTACAGTAAAATGAACAAAAGCTTGGAAACATGATGAAATAAGTCAAAAGAGCAGACCACGCTTTGAATGTTTTGGTTCTGGTTATAATTGAAAAGCGTCGAAAAGCAGACCGTCAAAAAGCGGGGGACGTCTGTTGTGGTGCGAATTTCAGATAATAATTTAGATTGTCTTTACTGATCATGGTGTCATTTTGCCTTTCCAGTTAATGTAAAATAGAGTAAATTAAAAGTGTCCAATTTTGTGAATAAATGTGCATGTTTGTTTCCCCTTGTCCTAAAATGGTAGTCTCTCACACCTGTCATGGGAGGAGGAGGACGGGAAAGCCTGGGGTGTTTCGGTTGACACCCTGTTAACTATTCATCTGTCCTCATCAATATGCATTACAAGAAACTCACTAGACCCTCTCTTTCTTGCCATACCCTCCCCAATCCTTATATATTAATGTTTATTCTTGTTATGCACTGTTTTATTACATTGTGTAGTTCTTTAGGTCTGTCGATTCTCAACACCTGTTCTACAGTTATGGTTGAATTGTATGCCTGTACATAATCTACGAGGGGCGTTCAGAAAGTAATGCACCACATCATTTTTCTCAGGAGCTGTTTATTCAAAAAGCATAAAATTTATACACAATATACATGGATATGTCATGTAAACATCGGTATTATTCAACATAATCCCCATCAACTTGTACGGCTTTATGCCAGCGCGAAATAAGTGCATGTATTCCTAGCCCGTACCAGATTTTGTCTTGATCATGTAGCCATTTCTTTGCTGCATGAATCACTCCATCATCTTCAAACCTTGTCCCACGGAGTGCATCTTTAAGTGGACCAAATAGATGAAAATCAGAGGGTGCCAAATTGGGACTATAGGGTGGATGGGGTAGTACAGTCCAACCCAATTTGGTGATTGCTTCCCGTGTTGCCAGACTTGTGTGAGGGGGCGCATTGTCGTGAAGGAGAAGCAGGTCTGCTGGATTCTTGTGCGGCCGAACTCTGCGAAAACGTTGATTGAGTTTTTTCAATGTCTTAATGTAAGCTTGCGAATTGATTGTCTCTCCTCTTGGCATAACGTCCACAAGAATCACACCTTCAATGTCCCAAAAGACAGTGATCACGACGTTTCCAGCTGAAGGAATTGTCTTGAATTTCTTTCTTCGTGGTGATTGCGGATGATGCCACTCCATTGACTGTCATGTTGTCTCAGGTTCAAAATGATGTGCCCAGGTTTCGTCACCTGTAACGATCTTAGCCAAAAAGTTCTCTCCATCAGCATTGAAACGCTCCAACAATTCAGAAGAAATTGCTTTCCTTTGCAATCGGTGGTCATTTGTGAGACTTCGAGGAACCCATCTTGCACAAACCTTAGAAAATCCGAGAGTTTTTATAACTGTATTTGCACTACCAATGCTGTAAGGCCAATTGTTGAGTAGTGATTTGCCTATCAGTAAGAATAATGCCCTCAGTGCATTTCAACATTTCTGCGTTGGTGGCTGTGGCAGGACGTCCATAGCGCGGCCGATCAAGCAGCTCTGTATCTCCACTTCCTGATTCTTTGATTCTCTGAACCCAGCAACTGACTGTACTCCTGTCGTCTGCAAAACTTCCATACACATCACATAGACGCTTGTGAATGTTCACAGCAGTTTCCTTCTCTGCAACGAGAAATTCTATCACAATTCGCTGCTTATAACGCAAGTTGCTAACACGCTCCATTTCAACGGTTTAGGGCAGCCGTATTATTTGGCCGGTTGCAGTGCAATTTGGTGCACACAATTGGCACATGCCATATTTGAAGTGTGCAAAATTTCATGCTTCTATCTTCATTAATAGCTGAGAAAAACGATGTGGTGCATTACTTTCTGAACGCCCCTCGTAATATTGGTTTTCTTCGTTGTTCATACTTCATACATTTTAGTAAGAAATATCCTGTATTATTTTTCTTGTAGATATTATGAGTGTCTGATTGGCTAGCAGTTTGAGTGCTTTCCTCTTGCTCTTGGGACTTCTTCTTCTTCTTCTTCTTCCTCGTTCGCCTTCAGACTTCCACATTTATGACTCTAATAAAGGCAGCAGTCAACTCAAGGTTCCCGACATCTCCAAACAGTTTTTCGTTGACAGAAGTGGGTTGTTGCCATATGCTACCCCGTTCATTACTGTAGGTTGGGCAGTACTGCAGCAGGTGTTCGACTTGGGACTAATGTTCATTACTTGCCCGATTCTTTCAGAGCACAGTTTTATAGCAGGACTTCTTGTTTTTTAATTCCATTCATTTAATTCCATTTTCTGCTTTTGATTTTCGTTGATTGTTGAATTTTGTTTATTGATTAATTCTTTTTGATTTTATAGTTTCCTTGCTTTATTATTGCTCTTCATCTGTGTTAATATATATTACGTGTTTGCTGTGTCTATAGAATTTTTCTTTAACACGTCTATATTTCTTGTCCTTGTTGCCTATTTGTAGCTGTGGCTGATGAAGGGTGAAAACCAAAACGTCCCATGTTTCCTGTGAACTGTTAATTTGTAAAACTGATTCAATACCGTTTTATTTGTTAATATGTATATATATTTATATATATATTTCCTCTTGCAATGAAGTTACCAGGTTCTGGGATGGAAACCTGGTTGTGTTACACTCCAGTCTACCCAGCTTTTAATGGGTACCTGGTTCTACTTTTGAGTTGGGCAGCCAAGAAGCTGTGAGGAAGGGAACTGGTCACCTTACCTCAAGAGCTGGATTTAGTGTGATGAAGTCTCTAACACTTCACACCCCTTTGGCAGTGTCTGCTATGGGACTACCTTCACCTTTATCATTTTAGACATTCTGCACAGTAAGGTTCTTGTATTCCAAAACAGCCCATTCCCAGCTGTACTCTACCAGCCTCAAATGTTCTTTACAGTGTCAAATGCACGTGTTGACCTGAATTGCATTTGTTTTTGTAATCATTACAGTGCAGTGGTCAATAGTGTTTATGACGCAATTTTTGACCACCGCTCATGGCACGTGAAAGCAACAAAATTTGGGGTGAACACTATTCACTGACTACGCAACTGAAACCCTATAAAAGGATAACGCTACACACACAAAATTCAGTTCATTTTCAAGCAGACATTTATGGCATCTCTATCGATAAATTTAAGGAACATTGCTATTGGCCGACTGCATGCAGGTGAAGGTCAAAGTGAGGTTGCCAGGCATCTAAACGTGCATCAGAGTACCATCAGTCGACTTTGGCACCGGTTCCAAGCCACTGGCTCAGTTGAAGACCGACATCGCAGTGGACGACCCAGAGTGACAACAGCAGCGGAGGATCACTTTATTCGGCTTCGTCACCTCAGAGACAGGTTTACAACAGCTTCCTCAACTGCCCAGTCATTGCCTGCAGGACGTCATGTGTCTGATCAAACTGTCCGGAAAAGACTGCATGACGCTGGACTTTAAGCACAACGACCTCACCGAGGACCTGTCCTTACGCGCCGCCATCGCCAAAATCGTCTTCTTTGGGCCAACCAGCATCGTCCCTGGGCAGCTGACAATCAATGGAGACGTGTCTGGTTTAGTGACAAATCTTTCTTTTTGTTGCAGCATCATGATAGACGGCATAGGGTCTACCATAGGCAAAATGAAAGTTTTGCCCATAATTGCGTTGATGAAGCTCCGCTGCACGGTGGTGGAGATGCAATGGTGTGGGGAATGATCAATTACAACGGAAGGAGTCAATTGGTGCACATTGAAGGAGGCTTGAATGCGCAACGATACGTCAATAAAATTCTTCGACCCCATGTCCTTCCACTTTTGGCTGCCCAAAGGTCTGTGTTTCAACAGGACAACGCCAGACCCCATTGTGAATGGTTTACCACGCAGTTCCTGACTGCCAACAACATTCTCACCCTTCCCTGGCCATCCCTATCTCCAGACATGAGTCCGATTGAGCACCTGTGGGATGAGCTGCATAGACGTGTTTGTCGCCGAGACGTTGCTCCAGCCAATCGTCGTGATCTGTTCCAGGCACTCCAGGTAGAGTGGGCAGCCATCCCACAGGCCCACACCAAATGTCTGATCGTATCCATGCCCAGGAGATGCCAGTCGCTGATCGATGCAAGAGGAGGCCACACACCATACTAACGGGAAAGCCCGTTCGCCAAAAAACTCTCGTGACCCAGATGCAAAACAACTGTCAATTGATTGGTTGAACCCTAAGGTATTCTTGTGTGCAATTTGAACAATTAACTCATTAAATTAAAAAAGTTATTGAATGTCAAAATTATGGCTATGTGTGTGCCTTCAGTAGCTATGCGTTTCTTTTTTTGAACAGTATAGATACTTGACTCATTCTTGTTTGAGTGCAATGAAGAGGCTGATGGAGTAACCAAGAGGACATGCACACCATCATAGCTGGCAGACGCTGAGTTGGGTTGGCCATGTCCTCAGAAGATATCCTGATGCCATCACAAGAACAGCTGTGCTGTGGACCCCTGAAGGAAAGTGACAGAGAGTCCAACCAAAAACAGCTTGATGGAGAATTGTGGAGGCTGAGATGTGAAGAATGAACTAGAGCTAGGGCACTGTATGAAGGATGGCAAAAGAAACGCAAAAGGAATTAACAAAATTGCTAAAACCAGTCCTGATCAAAGTAGTTATATCCGTGGTAGGACTGGTTTTAGCAATTTTGTTAATTCCTTTTGCGTTTCGTTGATTATTTACTTTCTTGTTTCGATTTTTCTTTCTGGTTTTGCGATTTTCTTGCGTTATTATTGTTCTTTTTTCGCTCATCACCTGTGTTGTTTATTTTTTCATCTGATAGTATTGCTCTTTTTTGTATATGTTTCTCATCCTCGTATGTGTTTGTAGTATATTTCTTTGACCTGTATGTAATTCTTGTCCTTGTCACCTGTTTGAAACTGTGGCTGATGAAGGGAGAAACCCATAACATCCCGTGTTTCTTGTGTACCGTTAACTTGTAAAACTGATTTCATACCATTTTATTTTTTTACTTTATATATTTTTGATTTTAACCAAAGTGCAAGAAGATGAGGTATTCCTCATGCATGGAATTCCTGGTTCAACCCCATGGGCATTATAATTTTGTATATAATGTTCTTTATTCTATACAGTACAATTTGTTTGTTTTTCTTTTGTTTATTTTTTTCAGTTTCTGGTGTTTGTTGTTACATCACTTCATAATATCTGCAGCATATGTAGAGTTCTCCTTTCCATCGTTCGAACTATGTGTCACTTTACACTTTATCGTTTGTGGGACTTGTGGGCTTTGATACTTGCTTCAGTTTAGTTTTGGCGCCACCTCAGATTGGGCGAACAGAAGCTCTCACAACAAGCAGAAGGGAAAAGAACATGCCGAAAGGAACATCAGGAAAAAAACAGCTGAGGGCTATCACCTCAGGGGCACATTTCCATAGTCAACTATGACTGATGAAGCTTCTGCTACTACCATTACTATTACTTTAGTTTATCTCATCTTTATCTATTTCATTTATTGCAATTAAAGTTATTTTTAATATATCTGTTTGGTGGCAACTAATCAAGTGGGGAAACCCGAGGCCTGTAAACAGTAAATAAATGATAAATGTGGTGCCTAGTTGGCAGGGAGGATAATGTGATTCACTTCCATAGCAAGGCAGTGGTGCCGTTCGGAAGGTCCTAGGTTCAATTCTCCGGTTAGCCACTTACTTCTGTTGTCTAGTTTTCTACTTCTTTATTTCTCACCAGTGCCTGAAGACATACCTTTTTGTGTGTAATATTTATTTATTTACTGTTTGATGTGGATTGATTTTTAAAAAAAATGTGATTAACTTATTTTTCCTTGGCATAATCTACAGCTTCTGCTAGGTTGCTTACATTAACTCTTAAAGGCTGGAACGACGCTGGTAGCGTACATCCGCAAAACCCCTAGAAGCCGAAACGACGTTGGGAACGTCACTTTTGTGTTCCGTGAAATTTGTTCCGTATTTTCGTTATGACTCATAACTGAATACTATATGTAGAATATCACTAAAAATCCTTCCTATTCTAATTCTGCATTCATTTATCTTTACTGTGATGTATAATATGTGTGTCTTTGTTGTGTAATAACTCAGAAACTTTAGAATTTATAAAGGTACTGCTTTAAGGTACAAAAATAATTCTGGCAAAACTGATGAAAAAATTCCGGCCTGCAAGAGTTAACAGATCATATTTGGCAGAATGCTTCAACAAGTGCACAATCCAGTGGATACCAGCCCATTTGCAGTATCCCAGGCAATGAAGAGGCAGACAAACTTGCTAAGGACAGAGGAGCACTATAAGAAAATGATATAAGGCGACTTATGATATGGCAAAAACAACTATAAAAGCCTCATTCAAATCCAAAATGGGAAAGAGGACACCCAGGTCATATAAAAAATGATGCCTATCATCAGCTATCTAGGCGAGACCAGGTCACCATTTTCTGGCTACGGACTGGACACAACAGACTGAGGTCCCATCTATACCACAAGTACAGGATTGATGCAATGGATGTCTACATTAGTGGCACCAGCCCCATGACAGCCGAACATCTACTGCAGTCCTGCCCAACAAACAGCAGTGAACTGAGTGGCATATGGCCACCATCCAGTTCTCTCAACGAAAAACTGTATGGAGATGTCAGGGACCTTGAGCTGACTACTGCCTTTCTTAGAGTCATTAATGTGGAAGTCTGAAGGTGAATGATGAAGAAGATTTGTGACAGAATTAACAAGTTCTCAACTCGAACACGGAGTTCATATTTATTTAAATGAGAAGTTAATATTTTCCCCCATGAAGTTCCTGGGAGTCTCTGAAGAGAATAAGACTTCTCCTCAATCAGACATTGTCTGAAGAGGCAACTTAAATGATGCCTCATGTAGTTCCCAGGAGTACGTGAAGAGAAAAAGAAAAAATAGGACTACTGTGACCTCTGACATGTCATGCAAGGTGACTAAAAGTACGGGTATCTGTTACACATAAGAATTTCACTATGTTATCTGTGTATGCAATTTTTTCTAATGCAAGGTAAATAACTCTTGGAATTGGAGTTACGTTTTACTTTAGGTGGTCACCTGTTCTTATGCCCTTCGGTTGCCGGTATGATTGTGGGTTGACCGATGTTGGGTCATGTCGATTTATGGAGCGCTCATGCCCACTTTTCTTGTAAACGTTTGTCAACCTGCGTCGATAGTTATTTCCTATCCTTATAAGGCTCGATTTTAAGTGTAGTTCTTAGAATGTGCCCATAGCTTTGACGTTGTGTGAATTGTATTCAAATCGAACGGTTCTGCGCATGTCTGTTGTTTGGTTGTGGGTTTTGTACCAGCTTCCGCCCGGGAGTGCCACAGATTTTGTCGAGTGAGACAGACGCGTTTTTCAGCGTCTGTCATGATTATATTGTTCGGGAAATGGAAGTCCTCTATAGTGTTCATCTCAGATGATATTTCCCTTTTGTGATTCAAAGCGCCTGGAGGCGAGTGAGTTGTGTATTTATTCTTGAAGAGAAGGTAATTGCTGTACATTTGATTATCATTGTCGCTAACCTTTATGATTGACATTTTGTGCCTAGTTGTCAACTTTCCCTGGGCGGGAAAGAGTCGACGTTATGAGAAGTTTTCAACTCACGAATCACCATGTTGTTATGCATCGGGTTGATGCATGTCCTAAAGGCTATCTGCTTGTTGGACTTTGCTGCTCTGGCGGTTCCACGTCAGTTTAGGTTTGATACCGTTGTCATTACAGGGAATCAGAGGACATTACTTGATATTCCAGAAGTCATGCCTGTCTTGCTGGAGGTCAGGGAAGGAGAAGGAATTTAATCTCCTGCATTTATACATTTATAAAGATATTGACTGTTATAGAAAAGGATGATGGTTTCCACACCTGAATACATTTACAGTCGATTATGATGCATTGAAGCCCATGATTTGATTCACCATTATTATGCTGTCTGCTGTCGAATGTTGTGCTGACTATGTCGATATAATGATGACTGTACTACAGTACCTGTGATGTACCTACGTGTTAATGTCTACACATCTTGTCATTGTGGCGTCCCAATAAATGATGGAAACGTCACTAGCCGTTACAACATTCATTGACTTTCTACATCGTGAGTTTATGTGACGTCCTGTGTGGACTCTACTTTACTGCTACCTGTTTGACTCCACATATACATCATATACACAAACCAGACCAAAGACACCATACTTCTGCGCCTTCATCATCCCCGGCATCTCCACTCACAACATTTGGTGGCCAGTGTGGGGATCGAACCCATGACATTCGCGTTATCAGCACGAAAAAAACATAAATCACATTATCAGGCAAACTCTGCACAGCAAGAGTCACATGAAGCCTATAAACAGACTAAAGATAATGATGACGCTAATAATATGGCATGTTCCGTTTTTGATTTTGGGAGAGCATCTCAGTGCCCCCAATGCAAAACATTATTTGAGTCAAAACATTATTTGAGCGTCAGTAGCGCATGATGGAAGAGGTTCTCTTGCCTTACACAAAGGTTCAGTAAATGACAATCCAGTCTCAATTCTTTTTGATTCTGGATGTACCACAATTGGTGTTAGGCAGTCACTCGTAGATCCTTCTCATGCCACAGGAAAAGTAGTCAAATGTGTAACATTTGGCGGCACCTTAGAGAAATATTCTACTGCTATCATTAGGATTGCTACTCCTTTCTTTACAGGAGATGTACACGCATGTCTTCTGCCGAATCCGATCGCTGATCTTATCATCGGTCATATTCACGAAGTCAAAGAATGCACTCCGCAACAGATTTCCGTTTGGGAAAAACAAAATATGCAAATTGCTAATGCTGTAGTCACTAGAGCTCAAGCTCTTAATATGCCTCAAACTTCATCTACTGAAGATAATGAAGTGCATAACCAAGATGATCCCTTGGTAATTTCTCGTGACTCGTTTATAAAACAGCAAGAAGATGATCCCACTCTGAAGAAATTCTTCACTCTTGCAACTAAAGGTGATCCGAATAAAGACACAAGTCGTAAATCGTGGATTACAAAGAAGAATGGCGTACTTGTACGTATGGTTCAAGACTCCATTACGTCAAGTCATTCTCAAATCCTGGTTCCCAAGAATTTGAGAGTTAAAGTTTTGCAGCACGCTCACGACTCTCAGTGTGCTGGACACATGGGTTTTTCCCGTACTAAGTCAAGAGTCCTTGCGGCTTTCTTTTGGCCATTGGTAAACAAGGACATACGGATTTATTGTCGATCTTGTAAAGTATGTCAGGAAGTTAAATCCAAAGGTCCACGGCATGCTGCACCTATTCAGGCTGCAGACATTCCTATTCGGCCATTTCAGAAAATGGCAATAGACATTATTGGTCCGTTTAAGATCAAATCTGCCAGAGGACATCAGTTTATCTTAACGTGTGTGGACATGTGCACACGTTGGCCAGAGGCTATTCCTCTGAAGAGCATTTCCACTGCCGATGTTGCAGACGCTCTTTGGCTAATATTTTCTCGTCTGGGATTCCCCGGAGAAATATTGTCAGATCATGGCACCCAACTAATATCGGATACCATGTCTCAAGTGATGTCTACTCTATAGATAGAGAGATCTTTGAGTAGTATCTATCATCCAATGTCTAATGGGATGGTCGAACGCTTAAATAGAACACTCAAAAACTTATTAGGGAAAATAACTGAGGATCATCCTCAAGATTGGGACAGGGTTTTACCTGCAGCCCTCTTCGCTTACAGAGAGGTCCCCAATGAACATACAGGATTTTCTCCCTTTGAACTTGTCTTTGGCGCGCGACCGCGCGGCCCTATGTCTTTGCTTCATGATCTCATAACCGCTGATAATATTACCGATGACACAAAATCCTCTTACGAATATGTCATCGCGCTGAGACAAAAGATTATCGAAGCATGCAAATTGGCAACTTCTTCTTCTGAATTTGCTAAACAGAAGGCAAGGATTTTTGCCAATAAGAAAAGAACCTTACGACAACTTTGTCCTGGTGACAAAGCATTTGTTTTGCTACCTTGTAGGGAAAACAAACTTCTTATTTCTTGGAAAGGTCCGTACGATATAATATCGAAAATTTCAGATGTTGACTATATTGTCGATATTGACGGGAAGCATAAAACCTTCCACATCAACATGCTTACGGAATTCCATGAACGTCCTGATTATTTGCAGCCTATTTTCCAGGCAACGGACGATTCTCCAGTCCAACATGGTCATTACTCATCACTGTCCGTAATACAGGATGAGGAAACAAGTTTTTCGGATGTTAATCTTCCGCTTCCGATGATTCCACTTCATTCTAGTGAATCATGGAAAAATGTTACTGTTTCTCCTGATTTATCTCTAGGAGAACAGCAACAAGTGTCGGTTATGTTACAGACATTTCAGGATATCCTCACTGACATCCCTGGACAAACTCATGTCATTGAACATGACATTGTTCTAACTGACCATACTCCTATTAGAGTCAGACTTTATCCTATTCCTATACATTTTCAAGCACAGGTTGAGAAGAAGTTGGATGAGATGATAGATTTAAAAATAATTGAACCATCCACTTCTGCATATTCTTCGCCGATGGTTATTGTTTGGAAAAAAGACAATAACATATGTCTTTGCGTTGACTATCGCAAATTGAATCAAGTTACGAAGTTCGATGCTGAACCTATGCCTTTACTAGAAGAGCTACTTACTAGGCTTTCTAAATCTCATTTTTTCACTAAACTTGATTTGTCTAAAGGATATTGGCAAGTTCCTTTATCTGAACGCGCCAAACCTTTTACTGCTTTTTCTACACCTAGAGGCCTTTTTCAATGGAATTTCGGCCTTATGAACGCACCAGCTACATTCGTACGCATGATGCGTCGAATCCTATCTTATCGGTCAGATGTCATTGCATACCTAGACGACATCTGTCTTTTCAGCGATAATTGGGAAGATCATTATTCGGGGTTAAATGAATTACTGTCTACTTTACGCGAGTATAACCTGACAGCGAAACCCTCTAAAGCCTGCATTGGTTTTAGCGAAATCTCTTTCCTAGGCCATCGAGTTGGTCATGGTTTCCTAAAGACAGAGGACCATAATATCACTAAGATACTTAACATCTCTATTCCTAAGACTAAAAAGCAAGTGCGAAGTCTCTTAGGTCTTATACAATTTTATGGACGATTCACTCTGAATCTATCCTCTATCATGGCACCTCTTTCTACACTACTAAAGAAAGGGTCTCCTAATATGGTTCACTGGTCTCAGGAATGCCAATCCTCGTTGGATGAGATCAAAACTATGTTTTCAACACCACCTATTCTAGTGTTACCTAATAAAGATAAGACATTTGTTCTTCGTAGTGACGCTTCATCCACTGGGATTGGAGCTGCACTAATGCAAGAGTACTCTGGAACTCTGCATCCTGTAATGTATATCTCCAGAAAACTTAATGCTGCAGAAAGGAATTACTTGGTTTTAGACCGTGAACTGTTGGCTATGGTCTGGTCAATTCTCAAACTACAAAGATTCCTGCTAGGCGCACATTTCATAGTAGAAACCGACCAGAAAGCTCTTACGGCTATACAGAGTAAGAATTTGAAGAGCTCGAGGTCTACTCGATATGCAATTGCTCTTCAACCTTTTCACTTCACGGTACGAGCTATCCGTGGTTCGGATAATGTGATGGCTGACATTCTGTCTAGATGCCCACATGATTCCAACTAATACTTCTGTCCTATATTTCCAGATATATCACAGATCCATAACACAACTACATTATAATCATACATTAGCACATCTGCTCTCCCATATTTATCTCGTCAATAATTCCACCCAGCTATGGTCAAGCACGCCAAACTGTAGATATCAACAACAAGGTGCTATATAATTTCTGCACTAAACATCACATTTCTTTCATAAACAACACACCTTTTTTCACATCAAAGTCAGGTGCACCAAAAAAGATGCTATATATAGATCAAGTCCACACTTCTAAGCTAGGGACGAGCTACCTAGCCAAAAATTTAAAGTTCCCCGAGAGGACTCATCACAAACACACATATTCGTCAGTCAGTGACACAAATTACACACTAAACTCAGTGAATCCACGCAGAACCCCTCATAACCACTCATCGTCATCCTCAGGTAATACTCATTTATCTAGCAAAGCTACACCTACTCCCATCCTCCACCCTAATCTTTATGACCAAATGTTTCCCCCATTACCCACACTACAGACACCCCCGCCACTACCTGCTCGACAGGCACAACTGGACAGATGGAAAGACTGGGCTACAAGTATGACCCGTTCTTCCTCTACATCAAGTAACCACAACACAGGAACTACAGCTAGGAAATTGGACTTTCTTCATCCTGTCTCTAGCCGCCAAGAATGCCACTCTCATAGTTCGTATGTGCTACATCAGCTTAGGCAGTATAGCCCAGAAGTATTGATGCAGGCATTTCAGATGTCTTTATACGACTTTTCAGAACAAAATTCAGCGCACAAACACCAAGCTGTTGCAGATAAACTCACTTAAAAGCTGTATTTCAAACCAGCTTGGAGCTTAGTTCCCAGATTGACGCCTTCTCTCCGACTGCACCTTTGTTTATTCGTGTTGAGGAAAATTAGGAAATCCTCATAAAATTAACAAGCGTGGACCTTTAACTGTCCCGAAAAGATGAATTCTCTACATTGACTGTGGTTGAAGTCAAAATATTCCTGTGTGCCGCACTTTTTGCAAAGATTAAGATACGGTAAACAGTGTCCACGGACTTTAGAGAAATCTATTGCAGTGTATATTTTATAACTTGTTTACAATTTTGTATTAACCATTGTGTACTAACTTTATTGCTTCTTACTCATTCCTACTCCCCTCATTCTTTCTTTCCTATTGACTATTATCATGTCCGATTGCAAAAACTCAAATCAAAATATAGGCAATATCACTAATTCATGGCTTAAACTATCAGGGCTTAAAATTGGTCATTTAAACATTTACCACCTGCTAGATAAGCTTCCTGAAGTCTCCACCTCTCTCCAACAAAACTTCCACATATTTGGTTTTTCTGAAACCCGTCTCAATGACAAAATTACAGATGAAGAAATTAGGATTAATGGATTCACCACCATTCGCAGGGATTCTAACAGACAACATGAAACAGGGCTAGTTATATACATCTCAACATCTCTTCAGTACAGATGCCGTGATGATCTAGAACATACTGGCATTGAATGTATATGGCTGGAAATAAAACTCCCCAACCTGACCCCCGTTTTAATTGGTTACCTGTACCGAAACCCTAGCTCTTCTGCTGTATAGTTTGACACATTCTCACGAATGATGGACAACTACTTTCCCACAGCATTTAAATCTGCCAAAGTGTATCCTCTCTATAAATCTGGCTCACATAGCGATCCCAACAGTTACAGACCAATATCCCTTCTATCATCTCTTTCAAAACCACTAGAGAAACACATTTACAACACCACATTTCAACACTTAACAACAAACAAACTGCTCATTGAGAGCCAGTCAGGTTTCAGACCCAAACATTCCTGTCACACAGCTCTCACCAAAATGGCAGATAACTGGCTGTCGAACGTAAATGATGGAAAATTAGGTGGTGCTGTTTTTGTTGACTTCAAAAAAGCATTTGACATGATTGACCACACTATCTTGGTTCAAAAGTTGGAAACCTTCAGAATAGGCCCTAATCCACTAAACATCATCAAATCATTCCTGGGAGATCGACAACAGTTAGTGCTTCACAACAACTCGACATCAGATTTCTCGAAGATAGATACAGGAGTACCGCAGGGTTCTATTCTTGGGCCCCTACTCTTCGCTATGTTCATCAACGACCTACCACTACATCTAAAATATTCAACATGTGACCTCTTTGCAGATGATTGTACTATCTACACTAGTGACAATGACTGTGTGGCACTTGAAATGACTCTTCAATGCGATGTAGACAATCTAACAAAATGGAGTAATATGAATCGTATGCCATTAAACACAGCAAAAACGAAATCTATGTTGATTACCACCAGACAGAAACTCCTAAACTGCACCAAAAGATCGCTACAGGTACACGCGGAATCAATACAAATTGAACATGTAACAGAACACAAAGTTCTAGGAATCACGATTGACCAGCACTTAACGTGAAACTCCCATGTACGGAATTTAACCAAACACTTAGCTCAAAAGACGTACCAGCTAGCCAAAATAAAACACTTCTTAGACGCAGACATTAGACTATTGTTCTACACCTCACATATACAGACACATCTAGATTACTGCTCTACACTATGGGATGGTTGCCCTGCTTCCACCTCAAAGAGACTGCACTCCCTGCATAAGAGAGCAATACGTCTGATCACCGATAATCGCACGATATCACACACAAGGACAGGAAAAGAACCCACAATACTGTCCCTGAAAAAACGTCTTCTCTACAACAAAGCCAAGCTGACCCACGCAATTCTATCAAACAATGCTCCGCCGTACCTACGATCATTGTTTCAAACCAGTAGAAGAGAGGGACTACAATTACATCAGTTACGTCTGCCCAAACCTAGGATCGACCTGTTCAAACAGAGTCTAGCCTACTCTGGAGCCTACTTATGGAACAGCCTTCCACACCACCTAAAAAGCCTACCTACACAATATTCATTTAACAAAGCACTTTTCAAACACTTCCTAAACACTGATTATCTACCCCCATAGAAACATCATTTGCCTGTCAACATCTCATCCATAGGTCAACATTTCTTTTCCTCTTCCGCTCGTTTTTAATGGGAATAATTTGTTTTATATCCATGTAATACTATTATATAATGTAATGTATATGAGAATGTACCCGCATACCACTGTACTTTAGAGATGTGAATGTTTCCGTTTTTTTTTTTTAAACTGCTGAAAGACTTTTTCTGTTACAGAAGTGTGCAAGAAAGTGTTATTATTATTATTTCAATTTCCGCCAAGAATGTATGGATGTAAGCGAGAATGTGTTTTTGTAATTCTTGTATTGAGGATTGATGACACATTCAAAAATACTACAGATTAGACGTTTTGACCGCATAAGTGAGTGTCGGTATACATAACTTATTTATTTATTGTTTTGTTTATATTATTTTATTTTTTATTATTATTATTTTTCTTCAGTCACTATCTTGTTTATTTAAAAAAAAAAAAACCTAGGCTACTCATTTTTAATTATGATTGTATACTGTAAATGAATGCTGTTATGTTAACTTTATAATGTTGCATGCCTTTAAATTAATGCTTAAAGTAATACGTGGGAATAAAAGGATATAGTATGCAAGATTAATGAGAGTGAAAGGACAGAATGTTAGACGGGCCTGCGCGCCCAATTCTCAACCCTTCGAAAATAAAGTTCGTTCGTTCGTTCGTTCACTTTATGTGAACTCATTTTAATGTGCTTTATTATCATCTTCTTCTGTTACCATCTTTAATATAACAGAAGAAGGCTGAGTAGGCAATATAAGGGCCGAAAGTTCAATCGGCCACAATTATTAATAAAAATGTATTGTATATTATGAAACTTAATGGTTGTTAAATAGGATTATATTGATTGTATTTTCTCAGCATGTCATTGATGATCTGAGAAGTTACCTTACTGTTGTCAAGCATGAAGAGTTATGAAGTCTATACTTACCGTTGGAACGACAGAAGATGTCCTTTTGTCATTGACCTGGATCTTCATGTATCGTCAGCGTATTTCATTATGTATTACATTATAATATTATTACATGTTTAGGTAATGTAATATTTACTATCACATGTGTACATCCTTTTGAAGCGGTGCTAGGATAATGACACCGCTATTTTGATAATGATTATTATTACACTTGCATACAAGATATGTATATTATGTTTACATGCTAAGGTGACCAGCAATGTGATGTGTGGTTGGTGGCACCTCCCCGATATATATATATATTTTGAGACAGATTTTCTATGCTGAGATATATTCTCACCGGTCACTGTATTTGTCGATTTAGCCTCATGTTAGGCAGTCTGTCTATTTATCCGCGCATAATTCGTGCGTTTGAGCTGCTTTTAGCTTGCTCATGGATTTTTAAATTTAAAAAAAATGTTTCATTTTTTTTTTATCGGGAGGTTGCGGTAGTATGTTACACATAAGAATTTCACTATGTTATCTGTGTACGCAATTTTTTCTAATGCAAGGTAAATAACTCTTGGAATTGGAGTTACGTTTTACTTTAGGTGGTCACCTGTTCTTATGCCCTTCAGTTGCCGGTATGATTGTGGGTTGACCGATGTTGGGTCATGTCCATTTATGGAGCGCTCAGGCCCACTTTTCTTGTAAACGTTTGTCAACCTGCGTCGATAGTTATTTCCTATCCTTATAAGGCTCGATTTTAAGTGTAGTTCTTAGAATGTGCCCATAGCTTTGACGTTGTGTGAATTGTATTCAAATCGAACGGTTCTGCGCATGTCTGTTGTTTGGTTGTGGGTTTTGTACCAGCTTCCGCCCGGGAGTGCCACAGATTTTGTCGAGTGAGACAGACGCGTTTTTCAGCGTCTGTCATGATTATATTGTTCGGGAAATGGAAGTCCTCTATAGTGTTCATCTCAGATGATATTTCCCTTTTGTGATTCAAAGCGCCTGGAGGCGAGTGAGTTGTGTATTTATTCTTGAAGAGAAGGTAATTGCTCTACATTTGATTATCATTGTCGCTAACTTTTATGATTGACATTTTGTGCCTAGTTGTCAACTTTCCCTGGGCGGGAAAGAGTCGACGTTATGAGAAGTTTTCAACTCACGAATCACCATGTTGTTATGCATCGGGTTGATGCATGTCCTAAAGGCTATCTGCTTGTTGGACTTTGCTGCTCTGGCGGTTCCACGTCAGTTTAGGTTTGATACCGTTGTCATTACAGGGAATCAGAGGACATTACTTGATATTCCAGAAGTCATGCCTGTCTTGCTGGAGGTCAGGGAAGGAGAAGGAATTTAATCTCCTGCATTTATACATTTATAAAGATATCGACTGTTATAGAAAAGGATGATGGTTTCCACACCTGAATACATTTACAGTCGATTATGATGCATTGAAGCCCATGATTTGATTCACCATTATTCTGCTGTCGAATGTTGTGCTGACTATGTCGATATAATGATGACTGTACTACAGTACCTGTGATGTACCTACGTGTTAATGTCTACATATCTTGTCATTGTGGCATCCCAATAAATGATGGAAACGTCACTAGCCGTTACAACATTCATTGACTTTCTACGTCGTGAGTTTATGTGACATCCTGTGTGGACTCTACTTTACTGCTACCTGTTTGACTCCACATATACATCATATACACAAACCAGACCAAAGACACCATACTTCTGCGCCTTCATCATCCCCGGCGTCTCCACTCACAACAGTATCACAAGCCACTATTTAACTATGGTAGGGGAAGGTGCTAGCTGGCTAACCCCTCACCACTAGGGCATTACCACTGTTGTACAGATTTAACTATGACACATAATCTGGCTCGTGTCCACTGAGGCATGACTACAACAATGGGTGACATAAGGAACAAACACTTCTAAACAGCTAATATCCCTTTTATTAGCAAGAACATAACTTGGCCACACACGGCCTAATGAAATGCAAATACATATATAAATGCCGCCACAGGGAATGAACATATAATATCAATATGCAAGACCAGGCAATATGGCTACCTAACTCCTACGGTAAACTCCGCTCAATGTAGCGGCGAACTAACATGGTACTAGTGACCTACGACTATCAAAAGTACGTACAACCAATTCTCAGCTTACACAAAAATCATCACTGAGCAAATAATCACTTCCCTAGAATACATATCACCAACATAAGACTCATCTGGCGGGTACTGAATCAAGATATTCAATGAAATCAAGCTGGCATAGAATATCGTCCAAACCGGACGGCAGTCCAATCCCTAATGAATCTTTCGTACTCAAACCCTTGGCGACAGAATTTCCGATGGTCACATGACCCGGTCGTTCGGCTATTTCCATGTCTATTTGCTTGTCACTAACAAGCAAGCAACCACTAAATAGCGTTGTGACAGCGGGCAGCATTGGCGTAGCTGGCGAGTCCTTTTCAGAGCTTCAGACTAGCAGATGGATAATGTTAGTCCTTCTCAGGACTTAGTATCTATCAACGCTGATCGGGCTAGCAGTCCTTGTCAGGGCTTTTTCATGCTAGCTGATAGATGCTAGGAGTCCTTTTCAGGGCTTAGAATTTATCAACACATCGCTTCACTTAACAGAATTCACTTATTTTTGAATGGCAATTTGCGCTCTGATATAACCAAATAGGTTGAAAGGAATTTCCTCGCCACAAGAAGGCAAAACTCACAAACTAAAAAAAAACTAAAAATGCTGCAAGAGCATGTGACTGCTTCGTGCAGGCTTCCTGCAAGGGAACCTGCTGCAGTGATAGCTCAATGCTCCATAAGGAGCATAAAGGAACATGATGATGATGAGGACTAATGTGATGTTACATATGGGAATGGCAATCTCACATTGTAAAACTAGTTGGTATAGAAATCACTGCTGCAAAAGCATGTGCTGACAATGGTTTCCTCTGCAGGGGTCGGCTGGATGCATGCTACATAAGGAGCAAAAAACAAGATGATAATGATGACATTAGTGATTGTTCACTTAACAGTTTGTTTCACTTTCCTCAGACCATGCACATGTGGTAGTTCAAATACGTCATTCTTCGGATGGTATGTGAAACCAGCCCATTTTGAGCATGACCTAATAGGGAAGATCATCAGAGATGAAGTTTGGGAAAATCCTCTCAAGTATTTCGAGGTTTGTCACTTTTTCTTCACTTTACGAGGTCTGTTCAAAAAGTTCCGGAACTTTTGAAATTGCGCACCTGTGCGATGTCATAGCAACTTCCTGTCAGTGGCACTGCCTAGTTATGACTTTCCCGTGTTGTTCTGTTGTGATTGTTTATCGTCCTGTAGCTGATTGTTTACGTGTGTGCAGATTGTGTTTGCATTTTTCGAGATGTCTGAATTTCATGAGCAGCGAATCAACATCAAGTTTTGCTTCAAGCTCGGGAAGACGTTCACGGAGATTCATGAAATGTTAAAACAAGTTTATGGGGATCAGTGCATGAGCAGTATGCATTGTTACGAATGGTTTAAGCGATTTTAGGATGGTTGGCAGTCAACAGATGACGATTCGTATTGGGGACAACCCACGACATCATCTGACGACGCTCACGTTGCCCAGGTTTGTGAGATGGTGCGTTCCAATCATTGTCTGACAGTTCGAAAAATAGCAGAAGAATGCAACATCTCCATAGGATTGTGCCATGACATTCTAACAGAGAAATTACAAATGCCAGAGAAAAAGGCCACAGTTGTTGAGAAACAACTCCAGGTTCCTCCACCATTACAATGCGCCAGCTCACACATCACTGCTCGTTTTGGATTTTTTGGCAAAAACAAAGACAACTGTGCTTCCCCAGCCACCCTACTCACTTGACCTGGCCTGAGCAGACTTTTTTCTATTTCCCAAACTGAAATCCAGCTTGAAAGGATGATGATTTCAGACCATTGAAGAAATTAAGGGCAATTCGCAGACGGGCCTACGCACCATCCCCAAAAATGCTTATCAGGACTGCTTCCAGGAGTGGAAACGGCGTTTGGAGCGATGTATTAATAGAGGAGGGGAGTATTTCGAAGGAGACAAGGCTGACTAGGTTCCAGGTAAGCCCGAAAAAGTTATACAAAAAAAGTTCCCAAACTTTTTGAACAGACCTCGTATTATATCATCATCATCATGTTCTTTATCGCTAGCTATGGAGCTTGGGATCACAACTGCAGCTGGTCCTCTTGCAGGACGTCTGCTTAAAACATTCACATACTCTTGTAGCGGTGGTGGTTCCTGTGGTAATTTTTTTGACATGATGAGGTTGCCAGTCCCTGCACAACCTCATATTAATCACCTGGTACGACTACGTGATGGCGTTGCCAGTCCCATTTCAACTTCATATTAATCACCTGGTACGACTTCGTGATGAGGTTGCCAGTCCCATTTCAACCTCATATTAATCACCTGGTATGACTACGTGATGAGGTTGCCAGTCCCATCACAACCTCATATTAATCACCTGGTATGACTATGTGATGAGGTTGCCAGTCCATGCACAACCTCATATTAATCACCTGGTATGACTACATGGTGAGGTTGCAAGTCCCATCACAACCTCATATTAATCACCTGGTACGACTACATGGTGAGGTTGCCAGTCCCATCACAACCTCATATTAATCACCTGGTACGACTACATGGTGAGGTTGCCAGTCCCATCACAACCTCATATTAATCACCTGGTACAATAATGCCTCAATGAGCAGTGGTCTTGTTCTTTCTTTGTCTTTCAGAGGCCGCCGGGAACTACAGGGGGGGGCTACTTACATATGCACAATACTTACTTACTTGGTTGTTCCTCTTCTACCCTGGGGTGTAGAGGTTTGCCAGAGAGAGTGCCATACTATCCTATCAGCTGTCTTCCTTCTGGCCTGGTTCCAATCTAGTCCTCGGTCCTTCAGAGATTGTTTAATGCTGTCCTTCCGGCAAACTCTGGGTCATCCCAGAGGACTGGATCACTGGCTCTTAGTTTCCCAAAATTGGTGTGGCAGCCGATCTTCTCCCATTCTGCAGACATGGCTAAACCATTGAAATGGGACTGTTCTACTTGGGTCTGCAAAGGCTGGGTTTTGAGGTCGTGATGTATCGTCTGGTTGTGAACCATGTCTCTTCATGTTACTTCAACCACCCTCCTCAGACACCTTATTTCTGAGGTTTGGAGCTATCTTTTGCGGGTTGTAGTCATTACCCATGACTCGCATCCATATGCCAAGACTGGAAGATAGGTGGAGCAGCATACAGCCATCGTCTTCTTGCCAACTTTTTTTCTCTTATGGCCTGAAAAAGTCTCCCAGCTGCTGCTCTTCGGGTAGTCAACTCAACTTGGATGAAATTAAAGATGCATATGTACATATGAAAATAAATAAATATATTAAAACATTTTTCACAAGGAAAGCTTTATTGGTTATTGGGTACATTAAAGGTAAAGGTTGTCCCATAGCAGATACTGCCATAGAGGACTTCACCATACTAGGTCCAGCATCGAGAGATGAGGGGACCAGTTCCCATCCTCGCTGCCTTTTCCTTCCCTAACTCAAGAGCAAAGTCTGGTACCCATTTACAGCTGGGTAGATTGGAGCGTGTCGTACCGGGACTCAAACCTGGGGCCTTTTGCCATGAGAAACCAGTGCTCCAACCACTCTGTCAATCAAACGCTTTTAGGTACATTAGGTAATCCAATAGCGCATCTAGATATTAGTCACCTGACGGTTCATATTAAATACAGTTACCTAACTCTTCATTGTGCATATAATTATTTTATCATGTTATCATTATTACGAAACATTTCATTGGGAAGCATAGGCCTTCAGATTTGCTTTCGTATCCTGAGTTGTCCATTCAAGGTCTTTACATGTCTTTATCCCTTGTGTGTTCATCTTCAGTTCTTGTCATCTTGTGGTTTTTTTTTGGGTGCCCTCGACCACACGTACCCTGGTGTGGTGTCTGCCCATGCACACCACATGTTAGATTTATTGAGTTTGAGTGGTGCTGATAAATGCGGCACTATTGGGAATATTGAAAGTGAGGTGCACCAGAGATATGACGTATGATTGTTATGTATAATACCAAGGTGTTGACGAAAACCCTTGAACAGTGTGGCAGCTGTTGTTTCAATTTGCGTTCCAATGGGAACCCATTACGAAGTGTTCCCCTTTCTTAAGGGATGTGGATTGTGAAATAAAAGGGATACTCTTGGAACAGGGTTAATTCTGTCATGATGATTTTCTGAGAATATGGATCAATCTTTACGAACGGATATGTATGTTACAATGGATACAGGTTTATTAAAGAAAATTGAGTTCATTTATGAAGGAAAACTATCTTATTTCCTTGTCATTGATTGGGTCAGTTACAGAGCCCGTATTTATGTTGGTGGATTTTGGAAGAACGCACATAATCGGTAGGAGATTTCACCCTAGACGTAATAGAGCAACGAGCAGTAATATATAACAACAGAAGGAGCAATCAAGTATAAATTAACATAATGAGTGTAGGTTTTTGAGTGTGGACGGGGGGAGCTATTTACCTGAACTAATAATAAATCGAACACGAAATGTGGAGGGAGTGCCCCGCCACACCTGGGGATTCCAGAACAAGGGCTGCATTTTATCACCAAAGCAACGTTCAGGAACAAGAGACAAATACAAACATCTAAACAATTAACTGACAAATTAAAACTGAAGATCATCAAATGCTGTATATCTTCTTCATTATTGTATGTTGTAGAAACATGGGCAAAGAACAAGCAATTGGAAGAAAGAATTGAGGCCTTTGAGATTTGAATATATAGATGGATGGGGCGCGTCTCATGGAAAGAGAAGGAAACAAATAAGGAGGTCCTAGAAAATGAAAGATAATTAATGAAGGAGGTCAAAATTAGACAGCTAAAATATTTTGGCCATGTAAACAGACAAATCACCTTACTGAAGACAATACTAGAAGGCAGAGTTGAAGGCAAATGTACAAGATGAAGTCAACACTTTATGTGGGAAGATAACATCAAAAGATGAACAGGAAAGAGTTTTCAGAGTGCACCATCAAGACAAGAGACAAGAAGACATTGGAGATTCGTTGCAGCCGACTTTCGTTGTGAAGATAGCAGCTGAGGATGATGATGATCATCATTTTACAAATGTTTTTATGCATTTAGCTTAGTTCTCACTTTATTTTCTTCACTGTTTTCGTTATTTGTCCCTGAAGAAGACCGTGAAGTCGTAAGGTGTTACGGTGTTATTTTAAATGACGGCGTCTGCTGGGGTTTAGTAGTGCGCAACGTTTGGGGTCAATAACATTAATAGAATATGTCGATATTTTATGGTATACTGAACGCGAAATATATGCTAAGATTATGACGTATTCGCGTTGGGAAGGTCACGCTGGGTGACTTGGTTACATTACCCTTGTTACGCTATCCGTCAAGCAGAGAAGTCGTGTCTTGTATGTCTTCCAAGGAGAGGCTTAGTATATAGCCGATATATGAATTCAATATAGAACTCAGGGTCAGTTCAGATATTAATCTAAAGTATGAGATTATTAAGTAAATTAAATGATGGAAGGAGAATCGTATTATGATTCAATTTGTAGCTGTCAAGAACTCATGCGCTCATTTCTGGCTGTTGACTACAGCAGCGCATGTACATAGCCATGATGTTCATCTGACATATTGTTTTTACACGGACGGATACTTACTGGTATTATTTGGAATTTATTGTTATGCTGAACTGTACATGAAGTTTTGTGAATGTCGGATATCGTTTATATGAACGTCAATACATGTGGACTCAGAACAGAAGGCTTGATATCTTACTTACGTTTCGGGTTTGGTTCCACAGCTGTTAATGTTTACGTTTTTCTCAGCACGATAACTCTCCCACAGGGGAAATCGACTAATGTACAATATGCAAATCAGAACGTCGAAGGGATGTTCTTACGGTCAGAGCTAACCATCAATAACAAACATTAACCACGTCAAGAGAGTGACTTTAATATTCAATAAATAAATTAAGATGAAGGAACCGCAACACCCGTCACAACTGGTGGCCAATAGTGGTCTTGAAACTTTTCAAAAGAGCGAACCTCAAAAAAATAAAACATTTTTCCTTTCGAGCCGAAATGGACATTATTATGCGAAAACACCGGTGACGTCATGCCCTTGACAACAGTATGAACGTTTGCAAAAGCCAGCAACAATCAATGCCCTTCAAAAAAATGTTTGCAGCTCTCAAACAGCGGAGTAAACGAATTGCTAACGTCTTCATTATTTCAAACAAGCTTACGAGTCTGTTGGCGAAGCAGATAATGTACTGAATTACTGCCAAAAAAAAAAAAGATAAGTAACTGATTTTAAACGTTACAATATTTCGTCCTTTTTGTCCGACCACGCCATGTTCTTTTTTTTTTATCCATGTTAAATATTGTTTCTGTCTTTTTACATGTAGTGGTAGGTAGGTTGGGAATCGGAATTGAACTTATGGCTTTTCGAACGTCAAGCTCAATTCCGATCGTTCCTTAGGGCCGTGAATTAATCGCGTTTCGTGAAGAACGCGTCGAAGACATTACCGGTGATTGTTTCGTTCGGACCTGCATTAATTCACCTTGTATGTTAGGTGTCTAGTTCTGTGAAATAACCGTTGTATTTTACCGTATTCAGTTTGATTTTTATTCAGTTACAGTCATATGTTCGTAATCTATCCTGTTTATTCTAATCTGGCTATTTTTAATTTTATTTAAATGTATTGTATGATCGTCAAATGAGTCCTGTGACGTCATTATTCGTAGTGCCAAATATGTTCTTTTGCTTCAGTTAACCTTCACCCTTCTATATTTCCGGTTAGTAGACTTGGTTTTATAATATCACTTATTTTGTGAAAATGTCACTTTTGTATTGTGCTACTGTACTGTAAAACCTTGGTTAATCATTTGTATTGTCTTCATTAATGTTATGTAATAATAATAATATTTCTATGAATTGATTTTAATAATATATTTAATTAATTTAATTAATTTTTGATAACTTTGATGATGATCAAGAACATTGCAACAATTTGCAGTGGTGGTTCCAGAAACTAGCAAAGCACTTTATACATGATGAGTAAGGCATAAAATCAAAACTTTATAAGTGCAAGTAAAATTTTATATTAAAATAATTTATTGAATTATTTTTTGGTATTCACACCATGGATAGGTGTTGAATTAAAAAACTATATATATAACATAGTAATTGGTACATTTTCATAGTACTATATTGTTGACTTCTCACATTTCTTTAATTAAATAAAATAGTTCATGGAGGAATAATGCCCATAATTATTTAATAATTATATTAGGTGCAGAATATAAACACAGCATCTGATATAAATAAATATCATAATTATTTATGATATATATTATTGATTACATATAATTTTATTATAAAATATTGAATAGTTGTTGAACTTACAACTATTATTAAGAGGATATTACAGTTTGGTATACTGAGTATTCATACTTGAGCTGTTACAAATAAGTACATAGATTCTATTGTTGACTATTATAGATCTGTAATTTCTTACAATATTAACGTCAAGATGCTTGCGTTAGACCATTTTGTTAAAATTGGAAAAGATTATGGTTACAAATCACAGGAACTTCGTCAGTTTGCAGAAGCAGAACTTGAAAAACATAAAGCAGAATATAAACGAGACGAGGAAGAATGTCGACAAGAAGAAGAAGACAGGAGAGCACGACAGGAGATGAAAGAAATAGAAAAAGAAAATAGACAAAGAGAAATTGCTAGACAGGAAATGGAGGAACGTCGACAAGAAGAAGAAAAAAAAAGGAGAGATGAATTGGAAATGGCCCGTCTTCAGAATGAAACAGCAAGATTTCAGGCACAAAGTGCTGCTGCAACCCAGAATGATAACGCACAAAATGGGTCTTCATCCAACCAAAACAAACATTTTTACAACTTTAAATTACCCCATTTTAAATTAAATTTTGATGATTTATCATCATTTTTATCAAGATTTGAACAGACATGCAAATCAAATCACTTGCCTAAGGATACATGGGTACTTAAGTTAAATGAATTTTTAGATGGGGAACCATTGACGGCATCTCTGAATGCTGACCCAGCGATAGCTAATAATCACGACGCTATTAAAACCTTACTTTTACGAAGATTTCATCTGGACGAAGAAAATTGTAGGTTAAAATTTAAACACATCTTACCTGAATCTCCTAAAGATTTTGCAGGTTTTATTGCGAACATTCGCAATACATTTAATAGATGGCTTGAACTGGCAGATGTCCACAAATCATATGACAAATTAGTTGATTTGTTGCTACGGGATAAGGTATTATCCTCTGTCAGCCCACCATTCTTCGCATATTTGCAAGAACGAAAGCCAGATACCATTGACGAGTTAGAAAAAATTTCATTGAACTATTGCAATGCGCATCCGAATGCGAACATTTCTAACTCTTTGATAAGGGAACCTCTACCTGTGGCTTCCAATATGGCATACTATAACAATAACAAACCAAGACCTCATAGCATAGACAGAAGTAGGTTCAAGGGAAATTACAATGTTAATTTTCACAAAGGACATAATAATAATAATTTCAACAATAAAAATGATTTGAACAGAGGTAGATCAAGGAATAGGAATTATTCACCTCAGTCAAGCTACAACAACAGTCAACATAACACTAATTATAATAGACCAAATAACCACAATAATAACAGCAATTGGAATGGCAATAATCATAGCTCGAGACATCGAGATAACAGTTACAATAGGGGACAACAGGATAATTCAAATGATTATTCTCGTACTAGGTCTCAGTCACGTAGACCATCACAATGCAGGGGCGGCACTCACGGATGGTACGACCCCTAGTGTTTCTGATAATAATAATCAGTCACAATCTTCGTCTGCATGTTGTGCTGTTAACTTTAATGTGGCAAATAGTTGCCAAGATTGTAATGCTATTTTTCAGAAGGCCAAAGAAACTGTGCTGAATTGTGGACACCTTTATACAGCAGTTGGTCTTTCGGCGAACGACGGCACAGGCACCCTGATGTTCAATAGAGGATTGGTAAACGGTACTGTGGTCTCAGTTTTAAGGGATACGGGATCAACCATTATCGGAGTCCGACAGTCCCTCGTTCACCCCAGTTATGCTACAGGGGAACACATCAGGTGTATGACCTTCGGGGGTACTGTTGAGTACTACCCCACTGCCATAGTATATGTCAACACACCATTTTTTACAGGTAATGTCAAGGTGTGCATGTTACAGAATCCATCAGCTGATCTTACCGTAGGACGCATCCACGGAAGTAAGGATTGCACTCTTAAGGAGATTAATGAATGGGAGAAAAAAAATTTGCAATTTTTTAGCAACGCTAACGCTGTTGTTGCAATGGCTACACTTCGTGCCAACAAAATGAATACATGTGGCACAGCAGTTTCCAACTTCACTCTGAGTACTATCCTGGAAACTGATGAGGATGATGGATCTATTGTACAACATTCTAAGGATACAACTGATCCAAATAAAACTTTTGATGTTGTCGACATTAAAAATGAGAGTACTAAGCAGTATAATAAGTTGAAAAATAATGTTAAGGTTAGAAGGAACTTGAATAAGAAGGTTGAGACAAATAAGTCTAATGGCAAAGTTTTTACTTTGCCCAGCAAGGACATGTCTACGACATGTAGGAAACTTAATACCTTTGGTAATAATAGGTGTCATCCTCAGTCCAGTCAGGATGATACATCATCTAATAAAAAGACAGTGTCGGTGTTGAAAGGGAAGGTTAATTCTTTGACAAAGAATACATATCATCATTGTCCACTATTTCGTGACAATGATACTACTTATATTGGGAAAAGTGCGTATTCTCGCACAGTGTTAGTGCGAAATCTGCCGCAGAATACTACCTGGCAGGCACTTGGAAATTTCTTTAATTTTACAGCAAACGTTAAGTTTGTTCGTCTTCTACCATCTGTCGATGGTCAGAATAGTCAGGCTTTGGTTACATTTCGTAACAATCATGACGCTCGTTGGGTTATTGAGCATGATAACGGTGTCTATTTTCGTCACCATCATCTACACTTACAATTAGTACCTGATTCTGCGTCACGCAGATAACAGGGTACTTTAACCCTATTCGTCACATCTTTGATGACTTAGCACTTGTCAGTCATCATTTCTTGTTTTTTCTTAATCATCTATCCTAATATAGATTGATTTATTGATTTTTTTTTCTTCTCGAAAAACATTTTGATTCTTAAAATCTTTAAATTTGTACACGTTTTCTGTCTTATTTGTTTTACCATGCCTACAAGAGACAGTAAGTTGTTTAAATGTCTCAACTATGCTCAGCCCCATACAGCATAGATTTATTTGTCATCCATCACGGCTGTCTTGTCATCTTTATTAAAGAAGAACATGCCGTTAAGGATAAATTGGACAGACGAATGTGACAAAACTTTTCGCACTATCTTGAACATTTTCTCATGCCCACCTGTTTTAAGATTATCAGATGCCTCTAAAAAGTTTGTTCTACGTACAGATGCGAGTAATTACGGACTTGGGGCTTGTCTACTCCAATATCATGATGATATCCTTCATCCTGTATTGTATATCTCACGCAAGCTGAAACCTCCGGATACTAAATATTCAACTGTGGACAGAGAATTGCTCGCCGTGATATGGGCAATTACTAAGTTGGAAAAGTTTTTGCTCGGATCACCATTTCTGATCCAGACAGATCAGAAATCTGTGGCAGCATTACGTCGTTCAAACCATAAAAGTCCAAAGCTTGCACGATTTGCTATCGCGCTGCAACCCTATGATTTCGAAATAGAATCAATACCAGGAACTGAGAACATAATGGCCGATACTTTGTCAAGACATCCTACGGATTCTGAATGAATAGTACTATTTCAAGAAAATTTGCTGACTAATCAAGCATTACATTTGCAATGAACGGTATTAATTCTACTTCAGAATATACAACACTTCAGTTGGACTTCTTACTTAAATGAGGAAATTTCGAAATAAACTATTGTGATCAAAATATCAAGTTTTACAGATCGGTTGAAAATTTGGACTTCACTTGGACTTTGCGTATCACTCATTTCGATTGCAAAGTAGTAAAAAGGAACAATCTCTGATATAGACTGGACAAATACGGTGATGACTTATTCAAATTAAGTTCAAAATTTCAATAATGGAACTAACGACGATTGGATTATCATATCAGAATTGGATAAGATGAACTTTGTTTCTTAAAGAACTTTCATACAAGTCATTAGGATGTAACAACGATTGGATCTTCATGTCCAATATTATTAAATTTGCTAGTTATTAAATTAATATAGAATACAATAAAGTTGAAGTGTGATGAAATAAAAAAATAAAATATACTAAGAAAAGATGAAACAAAAAAATATCACACCAATTAAACCTTTTAAATAGTTTAATTATTAAGGTGATAGATATTAGATTATGATATTTCATATGTATAGTTAAAATGTATGAATTTTTTCTGTTCTTTTCTTTCTGATTGCTTTAATTTAATTAGGTATCTATCCTTATACTTTATTTTCACACACCTTACTAATTTAATATATACTTTAATATTTAGTTTGAAATTGTCCATACTTCTCAAATTTATTGTTTTTCTCTGATACTATTTCTCATTTTCTTTAATTAGATATTAGTTAGTATCATACTTACATATTATAATTAATTATTTTAATTTTAATTAGTTAGAATAATTTTAATAACACCTCACATTAGTAGTTAGTCAATACATACATCAAATTAATTAGTTAATTAATTAATGACAGTGACATTTCTTTATTTAATATAAGTTATATGTATGATATGACGTTGATTTTATTATAAGATATTACTGACATGACTGCGACACTGTTCTAGATAGAACATCGTAGGCCATACGTCGGGTTTTGTTAAATTTTTGATAATTTGATTAATATTGTTCAAGAAAAAAAAAAAAAATCTATCTGTAAAATTTCTTTTCTTCTTTCCACTCTAATGAAGTGTCAGTCTGTATGCTCTGTAAGGAAGAGTGGTGTGTTGTTGAGATCAGGCATGCTCCAGTCTACCCAGCTGTAAATGGGTAACTCACCCTAGTCCTGAGTTAGGGAAGGCAAAGGCTCCAGGGGAAGCAGGCCCTAAACTTGGTCACTCCAACCGATGCAGGATGGTGTATGTATGAAGTAGAAGTGTAGAGTGTGATTACCGCGAATGGTGTACTGTTCGTGTGCTGACCAATATAACCACTCATACACATGTGTCTACAAGGCACCAATGCAGACTGCTGGAATCTTGGTTTACTCAATTTATTCAGACGTACACACTGGGACATACGAGTACATCATGGTATGTTGACATATCAATTTGTAGGTATACATAGCAGATCTGAAGTCATGACACATTCAGAAATAATGGGCAGTACATCAAAAGTTCAATGTCATGATATATTATGGCCGCATCCCCCTATCTGACTAAACGCGTCAGTGAAGGCAGATCGGTAAATAACTAAGGTTACTTGACGTCCATAGTTTGTAGCATATATTATGAAACCACGAAAGAGGGGGTTTCTAGCAAGATTGAGATCTCCCTGTCACTGTCCGATAATAGGATAAATAATCTGTTCTCTTGGCAGTGATCAAAACATATGATGACCGAAATCTAACATGGCCGCCTCCCTGAGTTGTCGTTCACTCATTCATAGGAAGGAGAATATAAGCCAGAGTTAATTTATAATGGGTATATAACTGATTTCATAAATGTTCCCATACAGCTCTACGATGATCAGGTTAATTCACGTAGCCATAACCGCTGTAGGAAAGTCTGTCATCTTTGTCGATACAAAACACGACCCTAGCGATACGAAGCACAATGTTCCATCTAGGTCGAATCGACATGAGATCATCAAAATAGGGTCTGGCAATACATGGAGTCCGGATTATACATTGTACCGTACCTTAGGAGAGTCTCTAACATAAACTATAGTAGAGATACCATCTCCTTTAGAAGAAAACCACTCCATGAATCGTATTTCCTTAAGAATCTACCAGCCCTTTGAAAAATGCGTGCCCGCCATTATCACGGTACATCGGAACTCATCACGACCTGTCAAGACAACTCATACTTCCGCTAGACCGGAATAATAAGAATCTAGTCCCGCCTACCCATCCAAAATATACAATATAGGACTGATTCTACTTGTACTAATAATATGTAATACATATGAATTCAGGCCATAAACATAATAAGCAAATTAATATATTTTCTGGCCCTAAAAAATAAGTACAACCGTAAGAGCAATCCATGCGCCGGATCAATATCAAGAACGATTACTCCTATAATCAAAAGTGTGAATCAAACATGGATTCTCTCGCTTTTACCATAGACAGCATTTTCATACACAAATGAATGAATGTCTATATTTTTCCCATATTAAATAGCCATATCGATTTTTGTAATATGTGCGTCAAAATATGCACGCAACACTATCTAATAGATTTTTTTTCCCCGTCTGACAGGAAATCTGTTACGGTGTTATTTTAAATGATGGCGTCTGCTGGGGTTTAGTAGTGCGCAACGTTTGGGGTCAATAACATTAATAGAATATGTCGATATTTTACGGTATACTGAACGCGAAATATATGCTAAGATTATGACGTATTCGCGTTGGGAAGGTCACGCTGGGTGACTTGGTTACATTACCCTTGTTACGCTATCCGTCAAGCAGAGAAGTCGTGTCTTGTATGTCTTCCAAGGAGAGGCTTAGTATATAGCCGATATATGAATTCAATATAGAACTCAGGGTCAGTTCAGATATTAATCTAAAGTATGAGATTATTAAGTAAATTAAATGATGGAAGGAGAATCGTATTATGATTCAATTTGTAGCTGTCAAGAACTCATGCGCTCATTTCTGGCTGTTGACTACAGCAGCGCATGTACATAGCCATGATGTTCATCTGACATATGGTTTTGACACGGACGGATACTTACTGGTATTATTTGGAATTTATTGTTATGCTGAACTGTACATGAAGTTTTGTGAATGTCGGATATCGTTTATATGAACGTCAATACATGTGGACTCAGAACAGAAGGCTTGATATCTTACTTACGTTTTGGGTTTGGTTCCACAGCTGTTAATGTTTACGTTTTTCTCAGCACGATAACTCTCCCACAGGGGAAATCAACTAATGTACAATATGCAAATCAGAACGTCGAAGGGATGTTCTTACGGTCAGAGCTAACCATCAATAACAAACATTAACCACGTCAAGAGAGTGACTTTAATATTCAATAAATAAATTAAGATGAAGGAACAGCAACACCCGTCACATAAGGTAGTATATTTCTTTGTCCTAGTCAAATAATATTATCATCACGGATCTTCAGCTCCCTGTGGAGCATAGGCCTTTATCAAACTTAGCCAAGTCTTTGTGTCCCGTGCCATCAGCTCAAGGTCTTTCATGTTTTCTTCACCCCCACATGTCTGTCTCCAGTTCTCTTCTCTGTGTTTTATTTGGTTTTCCTCTGCCTCTCTTACCCTGGTAATTCCAGAACAAGGACTACCTTGTTATGCTATCGGCAGGTTTCCTACATATGTGTCATGTCCATCTCCAATGCTCATCTCTTTTTCCACTAGTACTACTATACACGACTGATCTTCATTTGCGTCATGGTTAAAGGTAAAGGTAGTCCCATAGCAGGTACTGCCTCAGGGGAGTGAAGTGTTAGAGACTTCACCACGCTAGGTCCAGCTTTATGAGGTAGGGTGACCAGTTCTCTGCCTAGCTGCCTTTACATTCCCCAACTCACAAGCAAAGTCAGGTGACCATTTACAGCTGGGTAGACCGGAGCATGATGCTACCAGGATTTAACCCTGTGACCTTTGCTGTGAGAGGCAAGTACTCTAACCACTCAGCCAATCAGACACTCCTGATTATTATACTGTACTGAAATATCCCAACTGGCATTTCAAACATTGTCCACATACCACTTTTTCAACATCCAACAATGCAAGGAGCAGAGCATAATCTTCCACCTAAGAGCAGAACATACCAGACTCAACAATCACTGAAAGAAATTAAACCCCACACATGAGCCTAATTGCTGCAACTGTACCCCTCCACATGAGACAGTTCAGCATGTGCTGCTCAGAAAGAAAAAATAATTATTGCCGGGCTCCCCAACAATCACAAAAACTCTATACAGTACCACTCAGCAAGTTCAAAACGCATGCAAATTCTTCAACTTGGCAGAAGTGACCCTAGTTAAGCAGCAACACCATTTTCTTCTTGTTTGCAGATTAATGCTGGTATGATATCCCAGCTATGGCTTTATGAATGGCTGTATGGTATCCCAGCCATGGCTTTATGAATGGCTGTATGGTATCCCACTTATGGCTTTATGAATGACTGTATTGTATCCCAGCTATGGCTTTATGAATGGCTGTATGGTATCCCAGCAATGGCTTTATGAATGGCTGTATGGTATCCCAGCTATGGCTTTATGAATGGCTGTATGGTATCCCAGCTATGGCTTTATGAATGGCTGTATGGTATCCCAGCTATGGCTTTATGAATGGCTGTATGGTATCCCAGCTATGGCTTTACGAATGGCTGTATGGTATCCCAGCTATGGCTTTATGAATGGGACATTTAGTCTGCTTCTGCTGGCCGCATGGGACATTTCTGATAATTAAGTTGTTAATTGTGAGATGTTATATCAGGAAGTACAACAACCTAGTTAATTTATTTAGCAGCTGATTTCTTAATTGTCTGACATTATTTAAATTTCAGTATTTATGAAAGACTGACAAATATTCCTAATTTTCATATAATTTGTTACAGTTGAACATGTGTTAATGTGTTGATTGTAATATGCTTCACTTGGGCATATTTTATCAGGGCAAGAGTAAATATCCAGACTACTGGGATAAAAACTTCCATTATGTCTTTGGTCGAGATGATTTGGTTGCCAGATCGGTAAGTGATTTAATATCGCATAGTGCAGTTGACATTTAGTTGCTGAATATCATTTTATATGAATATCTTTACAGTCCTATACTTCCAGAAGCAGAATGGCAATTAATTAACATTTCTGTGTTAACTAAATCTGCATTCACAAAATTTTTGCTCCCCCTTTGGGCCCCAGTAACATACGGATTAAAATGGTGCCGCACAATGCTTTAGTATACAGATGTGGAAGTGAACCTCTGTCTGTGAGGCTAATTGCACCCTCATTGACTCTTGAAATCATTCACACACTTCCAAGGGATTTCCCCTTTGGTGAAACATGTTGGGAAGTCAGTATTGCCCACTAAGCTTGGAGGAGTCGCTTGAGCCGCATAAGTAGCTTTGGTTTTTACCTGGTTGGCTGCATGCATTAGGATCTCACTGTGGCCCATGATAGGCAGGGGGAGCTGAGAAGTGGCTGTGTGTAGAACATGACAATTCCTCGGGAGATCCCAGAACCAGAGCACAGTATTTTAGCTCTGCATATTTGGAGAGCCCCCTTGGATGGCGAGGAATACACAGTATGCCAAGCACTTCTTCTTCCTAGCTTGGAACCAGATGTAATGATCCTTTAAATGGAAGCCAAGCTGGAGAAACTGGAGCTTATGACTTCAACTCAAAATGTTTCACAATGGCAGAAAAGCTACAGGAAAAGTCTAGTCTAGATCTACAGTATAGATAACACCACAGAGTCTTCAACTTAGTATTGACTGCAAAAGAGCAAGATGCTCAGCAGCCCTAGTTTAACAACAACCAGAAACATGATGCCAGTTTTCATAAGCATTAGCAAATGCTCAAATAAAAGATTTGTCTAGACACAAAGCCTTATAGCATTGTGCTTAGCTGGTGGTCATATAAGGATGGCTCCAGATACGCTTCCATGCATATGATTCTGGTAAATGCTCGTGTATCGTGTGAAACTTTTTTAGATGAACCAAGATGAAGAACCATAACTCACAAAATAGTTTTCACTTACTTGTAGTTCTTTAGCCCACTCTTTCCTTGAAACTTCATGAGGAAGCTGAAGTTTAAGCCAAGTGTGTCACGTAGGCTGCTGTGAGCCAAGTGTGTCACGTAGGCTGCTGTGAGCCAAGTGTGTCACGTAGGCTGCTGTGAGCCAAGTATGTCATGTAGGCTGCTGTGAGCCACGTATGTCACATAGGCTGCTGTGAGCCAAGTATGTCACATAGGCTGCTGTGAGCCAAGTGTGTCACGTAGGCTGCTGTGAGCCAAGTATGTCATGTAGGCTGCTGTGAGCCAAGTATGTCACGTAGGCTGCTGTGAGAGAAGTATGTCACGTAGGCTGCTGTGAGCCAAGTATGTCATGTAGGCTGCTGTGAGCCAAGTGTGTCACGTAGGCTGCTGTGAGCCAAGTATGTCACGTAGGCTGCTGTGAGCCAAGTATGTCACATAGGCTGCTGTGAGCCAAGTATGTCACATAGGCTGCTGTGAGCCAAGTGTGTCACGTAGGCTGCTGTGAGCTAGAGTTGTTGTATGATGTCTGTAACATTGTCTATCCATTTACCTCTTGGTCTTCTCAGTGCCCTGAAACCAGATCTTTTACTGTTGTAGGTGTGTAGATCTTGTAGGTGTGTAGTGGTAACTGATCAGGTTTCATTCTCGTGAGATTGTCAGACCACTATAATTTTTTTTTCTCTATATATATTTGATGCAGAATGTTTTTACAACTTTTCTGATGCCGTCATTTTTCATTCTGTCTCCTTTGTAATGGCTGTTCTTACCTCATGCAATGTTATTTTTCTCTCCTATACTATTTGTCAGGGGCCACATTTGACACTGAGAGGAAAAAGTTGGTAAGAATATACTATTATGTATCAGTTGTCATTTTATTTCAATACTGATATTCAGATGTTTGAGTAGTGGTGATAGTTGGTAAGTCACTGCATTGAATTTCTGATACCTTGTTTTAATTTGTCTGTCAGGTCTTCCATTTTTAATGAAAATGCTGCCTGGTTACTATAGGAAGTAGCAACAGTACATTGGTGAATTTTAAGTCAAAGTAGGTCAGGGGTGAACTGGATAAACTACCAGCAGATCGTCATTAACCTTGGCAGAGAGTGCAGAGTTGGGGCAATGGAAAAGCAGAGTTGGAGATTAATCAACTGATAAGTGATCATGCTGGGGATGATGATGCCATTGTGTACACTGATGGGTCTATAGTTCATGGTGAGAATTCAGGATGGGGCTTCTCTGCGAGAATAAAGGGCAGGGTCGTTGCTGAACAGAGTGGAGCCTACATGACAACAACCTCCAGCATGAGAATGGAGGTAGAGACAATTACTGCAGCACTGAGGTGGCTGTCTGAAACTCTATCAAACAGGGCAGTTATATTGTCAGACTCTCAAGTCATGCTTCGGAAAGTTCAGAACGGAAGGCTGCAGCAAGAATGGAAAACATCAATAGAATCCTCAAGTCTTCAAGAACTGGTGTGGAACTACTGTCTTGGTCATGCAGGGGTACGTGGCAGTGAGAGAGCTGACAGACTGCCCTCGAGAGCAGCCATAGTGGGGACACTGGATATGGATAACGGAGAGATACTAAGGATAACACTGACAAACAACATTTTTCTTTCTTATATAAGAATAAGTGTTCTTAGGTCAGTTTCTTGCGCTGATTTCAAATCTGAAATCCGTTTATCTCTATCACGTCGGGTTCTTAAGATATTTGTGAATAAATATATTTTTGGGAAACCGTTATTTGCTCCGTTTCATTTTTACTATATAACTTATTAAAAATTAATAAAAAGCAACATAATTCTACTTTTTATACTGCTAAAAGATGCATGACATATGTTACGCGATTTTTCGAATAGTTACTGTATTTTGAAATAATTCTGAGCAAAATATGGCTTCTAGAAGTTGTAGAAATTCGGCTGATCTGTTCTGTTACGTGTGCGGATATTTTACCGATGGTGTTGACCAGAAAAATTTTACACCATTACTAAAGAAAGCATATGAACTTTATTTCGATTCGAAAGTTGATGATGCAAATAAATCTTGGAAGCCAAATGCAGTTTGTTCAATACATTGGCAGGTTGGTTACGAAAATCGCCGAAGCATAAGTCGATTCCTTTTGGAGTGCCAGTAATATGGCATGAACATACTGATTGTTACTTCTGCTTGACAAATATCCATGGTTTCACTTTTAAAACTAGAAAGTCTGTGGTTTATTCAAATATTGAATTGGTTTCGAAATCAGTGCCTCATGATCCAATCACGTGTTCGATCCAAGTACCACCAGAACAATATCCGTTGGACGTGAATGAACCATCAGAAAGTGATAGTTTACCTGCTTTAGAAACTAATTCTGACTCAGATTACATACCGGTGAATGATGGTGTTTACTTAATTAACCATTCAGAACTTTCAGATCTAATACGTGATCTCGCTCTTACCAAAGGACATGCGGAATTACTCGCTTCGCGACTCAAAGAATGGAATCTTTTAGCGCCCAATACTCCGATATCTAAATTTCGTCATAGACACAGAGAACTTGTTCAATACTTTGAGATGGATGATGACATTTGCTATTGCAAAGATGTAAACGGTCATGAGCACATAGTCAACGAATGGCGATTTTTCATCGATTCTTCCAAGACTAGTCTAAAAGCCGTGTTATTGCATAACAGAAATTTATTTTCATCAATTCCAGTCGCCTACTCTGTTCATATGAAAGAAACTTATGACAATATGGCTATACGTTTGGAAAAAATAAAGTACAATGACTACCAATGGCGGATTTGTGGAGACCTAAAGGTCATTGCAATTCTCACGGGCATGCAGACTGGGTATACTAAATTTTGTTGCTTCCGATGTGAATGGGACAGCCGCAACAGACAGGAACATTATGCAAGAAAGGTGTGGCCTATCCGGAATCGTATGCAGCTCGGGCATAAAAATGTAATACACGAGCCATTAGTTAACAAAGACAGCTTCATTTTACCACTGTTACATATAAAGTTGGGGCTCATGAAGAGTTTTGTAAAAGCGTTAGATAAAACGAGCAAAGCTTTCACTTATCTTCGAGAAAAGTTTCCGCAAGTTAGCGATGCAAAGATAAAGGAAGATATCTTTGTAGGACCTCAGATTAGGAAAGTTATTGCAGACAAACAATTCGAGAACTTGTTACATGGTAGTGAACGTCGCGCATGGATGGCATTCAAATCGATCGTCGATAACTTTCTGGGAAATCACAAATCTGTCGACTATGTTGCATATTGTTAAGCAGTGCATAGATGCATACAGAATTATGGGCTGTAACATGTCCCTCAAAATCCATTTGCTCGATTCGCATCTTGACTTTTTCCCTGACAACCTTGGCGAAGTCAGCGATGAACATGGAGAACGATTCCATCAAGATATCGCCGTAACGGAGTCACGTTATCAAGGACGGTGGAGTGTGACCATGCTTGCCGATTATTGTTGGATGCTTCATCGCGATGTACCACATGCCATTCACCGACGAAAGTCGACTGCAAAGAAATTCAAGCCTACATAACTGTTATACTTCTTGTACGAATGATGTTGTAATACTGTATGCGTTGTTAAAAAACTTCAATTCCGTATTTCTAGAGATCCCGACCTGATAGAGAAAAACGGTTTGCAGATTTAAAAACAGCGCATTAAAATTGACCAGAAAAACATAGAAATGTTAGAGAAAGAAAAAAAAAGTTTTTTTTTGTTAGTCAGTGTAATTAATGATCGCCTGCTAGATAATGACACTGCAATGGATGACTCAACAAGGCTGAGACTTTTGGAGTTTGGCATCAAACGTGGGACTAGCAGAGATGAACGTGAGAGATGATGCATTCGTCGTATGTACAACCAGCATGCTACACATACAATTATCATTCATACTCTTCAACATTTGCTGAGGTAAACTGAGCACCTATGGGTTTGCCCTGAGTGCAGTGAGGTCAATTCTGATTAACATTAACGATAACAAAAAGCCAAAGTAGAAAAATATCAAACTTTGGATTAGTCTCTTTTCTGATCATTTATAATCTCTGAATTTAAGTATATCAAAATCAATTGTCAGACCACGTTCTAAGAAGATGGATTTTGACTTAAAATTGTATGTTTAGAAATTGTACTTTTCCTTTGAAGAAAACGAAGAATTTGTAACTTTTTATGTTTTACAGATTTTCTTATAACTTGGTTATTTTTTCATTAATGAGCATGAGATTTGGCACTGATACTTTCAATTTCATGATAACACTTATCAAAATTGTGATTAATTGCAAATAATGTAAAATTCATTGCTATTTTTAGATACTAACTTTAAACTTCTCTAGCTCAATATCTACTAAAGTTATCAAAAATCTAATCTGAGAAAAGATGATGAAGTTCAACTTTGCTCCTCATGACTCAGAAATAAAGAAGGCTTAGTGACTTGAAGTATAGGATTAAAATCCAATATGGCCACCACTTCCATTGCAACCATTGGCATTATACCATCAGTCTTTGTTATGCATTACGTTAGTGTTTTAAGTTAAGCCTGTGCAAGTTAATTGGACATCCTGCAATTGTTTATGAAAATAAAATTTCACTGTAGCTTACTTACTTACTCGTTCCTTCTACCATAAAGTGTAGAGGTTTGGAAGAGAGAGCGCCATACTGTCCCATCAGCCGAAGTCCTTTCCAGTTTGTTGCCTTTAGGACCTGTCTGATTTTCTCTCTTGCGTTTCATGTAAACGTGTTTTAAAGCAAACAGGTGATTGGCCTGTTGTGCCTTTGCATGATGGAGGGGCTGCCTCCTTACGGCCTCCATGCCCTCCTCCTTTTTCAACCGGGTTTGGGACTGTCCTAGGCGGAGTTTGTGAACATAAAATTTCACTATGGCTGCGGCAGGAATGGAAAACATCAATAGAATCCTCAAGTCTTTGAGAACTGGTGTGGATCAACTGTCCTGGTCATGCAGGGGTACGTGGCAATGAGAGAGCTGACAGCCTAGCCTCGAGAGCACCCATAGTGGGGACACTGGACATGGATAAAGGAGAGATACTAAGGGCTATTAATGATCGCCTGCTGGATAATGACACTGCAATGGATGAATCAACAAGGCTGAGACTGTTGGAGTTTGGCATCAAACGTGGGATTAGCAGAAATGGACGTGAGAGAGGATGCATCCGTTGTATGTACAACCAGCATGCTACAGGTACAATTATCATTCACACTCTTCGACATTTGCTGAGGGAGACTGAGCACCTATGGGTTTGCCCGGAGTGCAGTGAGGTTGATTCGGATTAACATTAACAAAATTTTACTGTAACTTCTCCCCTTAAATTCTCTTTCTAACAATGGTGATGTTTTCTAAAATAGGAGTTTTGCCTCATTTTGGTGATCCATCACGAGGTCCGTTAGTTATATTAGAGCAGATGCCCAAATACAAAAACCTTGTCATTCACTCATCACGTTTCAACTCTCAAGGAGCATAGGCCTTCAAAAAACTTATGCTTCCTGTCCTGTGCCATCTGCTCAAGGTCTTTCTGTGTCTACCTCATGCCCTTCATGTCTGTCTCCAGTTCTCTTCTTCATGTGCTTTCTGGTCTTCATCTCTCTCTCTCTCTGACCCTGGGGATTCCAGAGCAAGCACGACCTGGTAATGCTATCAGTGAGTTTCCTTAATGTGTGTCCTATCCGACTCCAGCATAAAAGACTTTGTGATCTGGTGTTAAGGGGTGGAGCTACAGTAAAGTGTTATTTACATAATTAATTGCTTAATTGGTTGTTATAGCAGTGGCAGTCATATTGGATTTTAATCCTATAGTTCAATTCACTAAGACTTTTTTATTTGTTGAGTTATGACCACCAAAGTTGGCATGGAAGCTCTTTATTGTATTTTAAAACTTTTGTCAGATTAGATTTTAGATCTTCTTCTTCTTCATTCACCCTCAGACTTCTTCACATCTGTGGCCTAATGGATATGAACGCAGTTTCATAATCCAGATATACCAGGTTCGAAACCTGCTGCAGGCGGTTTGGTAGCAGATCGCTTTGTGTGGATTTTTAACAATGGTATAAGCGCCGTACCGTTCAGAAAGCAATGGCAAACTACTGAATGAAAAAATTGCCTAGAACAATTGCAAACAGCCAATAAAAGCTGGGGTTGATTCACACGTCCTGTAAAGGATAAGCAACTAACTTTTAATAAAAGCAGTAGTCAGCTCAAGGTCCCTGATATCTCCAGGTAGTTTTTCGTGGAGAGAAGAGGGTTGTTGCCATATCCCACTCCGTTCACTGCTGTAAGTTGGGCAGGACTGGAGCAGATGTTCGACTGTCATGTTGCTGGTGCCACAGGAGCAGAGGTCTGTTGGACCAATCCTGTACTTGTGATATAGATGGTACCTCAACCTATTGTGACCTGTGCATAAGTGGAAAATGAAGACCTGGTCTCAACAAGATAGCTGGTGATAGACATCATCTTTTATGTGACCTGGATGCTGTCTGTCTCATTTGGACTTGAATATGGCTTTTATAGTTGTTTTAGCAATTTCATAAGTTGTCTCTATATCGTTTTGTTGTAGGGCTCCTCCTTCTTTAGCAAGTTTATCTGCCCCTTCATTGTCTGGAATATTGCAATGGGCTAGTATCCACTGGACTGTGCACTTGTTGAAGCATTTGGTCAGGCTTTCAAGTGAGTTTATCAGATCTTTCAATCCTTTAGCATGGTGGCTCTTCAGGGCTGTTATTACTGAGAGGGCATCTGTAAAGATCACTATCTGTTTTTCTGCATGTGCTTTGCACCCAATAAGAGTTTTGGCTGCCTGCTTTCAGCATTGAAGTTATTGCAGTATTTGCCCATGGCAATTGACATAGAGCGAATTCTATTCTTTAATTTAATGATGATGCCAGCTCCCCTATTTTCAATTGCATGTGTCCAGAGCTTTGCTGGAAATATTTGGTCAATATACTTGGTTGCTTTACGCTTTCTTTGTGTTTCTGTCTGAATTCCTTTACTTTCAATGCCTGGAATATCAGATTTTAGATTAGGAAAGCATCTTCTTTTTCACAGTGTGATAATTGTGCTTGATGGTATTTTCTTTGCGATTGAGTTTGCTTGCATGGTATCTTTGTTTTTTTCTGTTACCTAGGCAACAAAATTAGTTTGCTTGAGCCTGCCACTTCCAAGCCTGTTTATTCTCTTGCACATGGGGTGTCCTTTGAGTCTCTTAAATTTTTCAGCTTGTTGTAAGATTCTGTTGTCTTGTCTTTACTCCACTTAATTTTTGTCGTTACAAGTTTTCTACATTTTCATAGTCACCTGTCAAGTACAGACCAGCCGTATAGTGTAGCAGAACTGCAAAGAAGTCGAGAAAAACCATAAGGTAGGGAAGCAGCCCCCATATAAATGCATGCTGAAGTGGGATGCACTGGGCCTCAAGACATGCGACATAGTGCAATGAAACAGCTTTACAATGACAGATGATACAGAACGTTAAAGTTAGTATCTAATAATAATAATAACACATTTTTCAAACACTTACATCATTTCTCTTTGCAATAAATCAAAATTTTAATTAGATATCACAAATAAAATCTGAAAAAAAGTTTTATTATCCAGTGGAAAGTATCTGGGCCAAATCCCATGTTGATTAAATAAGAAATAAGCAAGTTGTAAGAAAATTTGTCTCATAAAACAAGGTTCTGAGAATTTTGTGGTTTTCCTCAAAGGAAAAGCATAATATCTTAAAATACAGATTGCATAATACACCTGCTTAGAATGAGCTCTGACAAATGATTTTGACATATGTAAATTCAGGAGAATATAAATTATCAGAATATAGACTAACCCAATTTTCATTTTTCTTTTATTTTGACTTAAAATGCGCTGCTGCTTCTCCCCTTAATTTCAATTCTAAAAGTGGTTGTTATAAATTTAATGCTATCACCAGACACATGGACTGCCATCCCCGCCAGAGCTCGAGAAATTTGAGAGCCTAATTGCAGATCATGCAACCACAGTGTTGTATTGTGCAATGGTTGGACAACATGAGGCAGAGAGGAGTATCGTTGTGAGCCTTTGTGCAGGACCGTTGATAACAGCCATGATTGAGGAATGTGAGAAAGTTATGGAGGGAAAACAGTAAGCTCATTCACTCATTCATCATTTTGTCTGCTGCACAAGGAGCAAAGGCTTTTAACAGATTTATTCCAATTTCTCCTGTCCTGTGACCTCAGCTCAAGATCTTTCCATTCTTTTCTTTTTTTTTTTAATCCCTTTTCATTTCTGTCTCAGATCTGCTTCTCCATATGTGTTTGGTCTCCTTCTTTCACTCTTGTTGTCATTTCTGTCTCAGATCTGCTTCTCTATATGTGTTTGGTCTCCTTCTTTCACTCTTGTTGTCATTTCTGTCTCAGATTTACTTCTCCATATGTGTTTGGTCTCCTTCTTTCACTCTTGTTGTCATTTCTGTCTCAGATTTACTTCTCCATATGTGTTTGGTCTCCTTCTTTCACTCTTGTTGTCATTTCTGTCTCAGATTTACTTCTCCATATGTGTTTGGTCTCCTATCACTCTTGTTGTTGTTGTTTTTAACTAGGGCTTCCGAGCTTGTCGCTCCTTTGCAGCCAATGCCTAGTTAAAGAATCCTACAATCTAACGTAGATCTAGGCTTTTCATGTGGCCTTTCTTGTTGAGTTGGAGTCATGAGATCCAGTTTCTTTCCTAGGTATTCTGTCCTGGCTTTAAATGATCCTTGTCATAAAGTGCATTGATACATCGATAAAATCATTAATTATAGGTAAAAGTCAAAATAATATGAGTAGAAATAGAAATAGTAAAGTTGTAACGCGTCTTCTTTCCCCGCGCCAGTCATCGAATGGAGATAAGAATGTAGTGTGAAACCTTATTGCCGCGCTAGTGGTATTGGATTTTATAACTTGCCCGTCAAGGGTTAACAGTAAAAAGTTTGAAAAAATGACAATCTTAGTTGTTCCAAGAAAGATAGTAAGAATAACACGGGAGGCATAAACGAACGCATAAAAGTGAGAGAGAGAGCGAACACCTGCTACCAATTGTCAAGCGTTAGATTCTTGGACTAGCTACCCAAGACGACAGTGCGAGACGATACAGTTAGCCTGTGTTCGGTAACATGGCGCAAGCTTTGTAGAATTTAAAAATACCCCGCAAAACCCACTACTTTTTCGAACTATAGGCACACTGAGGAAATACATAAACACACAGACAGCGCTTTCGATGCAAAAGAGTCCATTTTATGACGTAACAGACTAGTAGTTTCAGTTTTGGACAACGCGGGAGAGGAGAAAAGATGGCGTAATTTATATGATAGTGGAAATTGAAACTAACTCTGGAAAATATATGGACTTCTTTATTAATAGGTTTAGGATCATAAAACCTAGTTAGTTTGATGGCTTATCTTCTCCTGATAAATAATATGTTTAAAAATACAAAATACCCCAGTAGATAAGAAAGTTATTGACAAAAGACTGTATTTGTTCGTGCAGACAAACGGACAGTTTTGCATTCATTTTGCATTCACTAACGATTACAATTTTGAACGCGTTGTTGGAAATGAGACAAGCAAGCATGTATTCTGTTGGAGGAGGGGTAGACAAGGGGAGAGAAATTATGGGATGGCTTAACACAAAATATATTTTAGCAGTAGAAATCTAAGAATGAGTGAGGAGAAAACTTGTTAGGTCCAAAAATCAAGTCTGTTTTTGCTTTTATTTTCAAAATTCAGATTGAAAAGCTTAGTCTTCCGATCTGATTGGCCAACGCATTTTATATTATGGAAAACTTAGTTAGGTTTTTGCCATTTTGTAGAAAGCTGTCCCTGAAGCAGGTCGATGTGATCCTAGAAGTTTGACTTTTATTTGTAACTAAAACTAAAAAGTATTTGTCATATTCTAGCCAGCAGCAAAGCTGAATTTGTGCCATCCATCGCACCTTTGCTTATTTCATTGAATTCTGGTAAGAAGAATATCTATATTATTATGTAATATGTGCAAAGGAAAAAAGTGAGAAAGTGTATGACAAGCCTAAAGAGACAGTTTGGGTATATCTATTTGATTTATGTTTGAATATTGCATTGTTGTAATTAAAAATTATTGTAAGACTAAAGTAAAATATCAAGCCTCTGTGTTCGCTGAACACTATTGATTGCCTGGAGCGTTTATATTTTGTAATAGAAGAAAATTATATGCATATAAGGAGATGTACATACTCCTATTAAATTGTGTTGAAGAAGACTATGTAAAATGACAGTGGCGTATCTGCCATATGGACCTGAGGTGTGGTCACAGTATGATGTGAGTTCAAAAAAAACTTAGGGGCTGGTGCACTTGTAATGCACACGAGGCTGAACCCCATCATGTCATGTAGAGAGTTGAGGGAAAAAATATGACAGATATGAAAAGGTCAGGGTGTCTTTTATGTTGCAGGGTTTTATTTCCTGTTACCAGCCGGTGACAGGAAAGCTGAATTACGAGTGAAGACAGTAACGTCTCCAGTACAGCGTATTCTGTATAATAATTGTCAAGTGGAGCTCTGAGAGCTGATGTTCTTTACAGAGCCATATCAACGATTGAATCTTCACGAAGGAAAATTCAGGTTATGTGCCACAATCTGGGCAATCTGACACTTTATCTGGAGAAAACTGTTTCCCTACCCATTAACAGAAACTCTCGGGGAAATGATGACTTAAACAGTCTCTCCAATAACTGACTCACATTATTACTTATTACTTAACAGGCTGTGAAACACCTTATGGAACATTTTAATATTAATAGTATTATTGTTGGACCAAGAGTCCTTATTTTCAGTTCACTTTTTAGTGTAACATACATTTTCTTCAGTTTTAAAAGACCTGTCCAAAAGAGATTGCAGGACAGGCACAATAAATTGTACAAAAAAATATTTCCAAATTGAAAACTAAACAACAGCGTTAGTAAGATTCTATTAGAGAGTTATACTGTGTTGTTTTGATGTACCATCATTTCATTGCATCCCCTAGACACTAGCCACATCAAACACCATACATTAGAATTAATTTACAGCACCGTGTGAGATCTTGAGAGGTAGCGTTAGGTCCCTTGAGAACTCATCTTCTTCAACCACTAGACTCAAGGTCTTACATAGCTTGACCTCACACAGTTAACACATCTAACTCTATCATTCTTATCTTTTACCATCATAACCTCTCCAGCAATTTAATTTGCTACAATCCTCATATCTGGTTTCGTGCTGAAAGGAGAGGTGGGTGTGGCGTGCTGTGAATTCCGCGCCATCCATGGGGGTTCTCCAGATATGAAGGACTAAAATACTGTGCTCTGGTTGCGGGCTGTCCCAAAGAATCATGATGTCTGCGCAGATGCTTTCATTGTGAGATCTACCTGGACTTGGTTAACCAGGTAAAAGCCAGAGTTAAGTCTGGTGTTCAAGTGACTCCCCCAAGCCAAGTGTGCAGTGCTGGGTTCTCAGCATGTTTCATCATGGGGGGGGGGGGAGATTGTGATGTTGGGTCACAGCAGCTAGTCAACCCCTGAAACACTGGCAGGGCAACTTGAAGGTTGTCTGTTTCCAGGATGCACCACATGGAGGTCCTTCAGAGTATTTGTGATTGAAACCTGGAATTCATGCAAGAACAAAGGTAATTCCTGTATATCCCTCTATCACTCTTGCCCTGGGGATTCTAGAACTAGGTCTTGTAATGCCGTCAACAGATTTCTTCAGTGAGTGTCCTGCCCAAAGTCAGTGTCATCTTCTTATCTCCTACACCACTTGCACCTGTCTGGTTCTTGTCATCTGTTGCACATTTTTGATCTTGTTAAACCATTAAAATCCTTCTGCTGTATGCAAGGTCTCATTTTTAAACGTCTGTTGTGTCTTGGTTTTATTTTATTTTTTTATATAGAACAGTAAGTGTTGTCTAGGAAATATTAAAAGGGAATTTTATGTGATTTATGTTATTATTATTCAAGTCTAGATACAAGAATGTTGGATGATAATAAGTTGCAAGAATGTTGGACAATAATAAGATACAAGAATGTTGGACAGTAATAAGATACAAGAATGTTGGACACTAATAAGATACAAGAATATTAGACAGTAATAAGATTCAAGAATGTTTGACTGTAATATGATACAATAATGTTGGACAGTAATAAGATACACAAGAATGTTGTACAGGAATAAGATACACAAGAATGTTGTACAGGAATAAGTTACAAGAATGTTATGCAGGACTAAGATACAAGAATGCTGCACAGATGTAAGATATGAGAATGTTGTACAGGAATAAGATACAAGAGTATTGAACAGTAATAAGATACATGAAAAATACACGGAAATAAGATGTATGAATCTTGCAGGGAAATATTGTTCTATCTTAAACAAGCATGTAGTGCAGGAATCAGACACAAGAATTTTGCATAGAAATAAGATATGACCCCAAGAGCTAAGCTGGCAGTAGCATAGCAACCAGCTGGGTCTCCCAAGCTGGACAGGCCAAAGGGTAGGGACGAGACAAAGCGAGACACAAACCTGCATTGCAGGCAGGCTGTGAACAGTCAAAGGCAAAGGAAGGTAACTTTACAGAAATGCCTCTTGAGAATAAATGCACTGGGTCACAAGCCTAAGGAAACTGTGCCACATTACTCATTTCATGAAGAAGATGTAGGCAGAGGGTCACATCAGGTTGATAGGACACAGGGAAACTAATTAAGTGAGAGCAGCTGGGACTAAGGAGTAGATGTGAAGAACATAGACAAGAAATGATTATCATAAGCAAGAAAGCCAAGGAGCAGATAAAGACAATGTGGCCATAGGGCTTACTACGCCACCCTTATGATAGAAAGCACTTCAGCAAGTCTGATACACTAAGTACTTGTATAGACTAGTTAGCACACACACACTAGTCATAAACCAGTGACATCATTTGTCATGGTACTCATGAGTCCATGATGTCATTAAATCTTGTGTGGATTTTCAAACAAGATATACCGGAAAGTCCATAAACTGGAACTATGATTAGTCAACGTCCCTTGGTAATAATAAATTTGGTAGAGAGATTTTGTAGTTAGTTAGTTTTGAGATTAAATTAACTGACTGTTAACCCAAAGACCAATCATGAGTTAGTTTCCGGTCAACGATTGAAAGAATAACATCTGCCCAAGCTTAGACCAAAGAAGTCGATGAACAGAAGTAGATTTTACATTGGACCCAAAGAGTATATTGGATGTTCCAATATGTATTGCTTTTTAACAAATCTTCAACTGGAATAAACATCTTTTATATGAAAGATTTTGACTGAATTGAAATCAATACTGGAAGCGAAAAACAAAAGTAAGACAGTTGCTGTTTGATGAAAGCTTAAGTTAACTATCGACCATCAGTTTCCTTCACTATACGATGACGATCCACTGCCACAACAAGAGTGATGTGGAAAACTAAACGAAAATGAATTTTGTTTCCAGACTCATCATGAATTATTCTTCTTATTCAAATACCATGCCTGCTGGCTTAGGTGACATTTCTCTCCACAACTTCTGTCTCCAATACTGTTTATCAACTCTGTCTTTGGCTTCTTTCCATGCCATGATATCAAATTGTCCAGTATCTTCTCACTTTGCCATCTTCTGCCTCATTTTTCCTTGACACTTTCCTGTGGTTACAATATATTACAACTTTCTTCTACTCATTATTCCCCAAAGAAAGTGGATTGCTTCCTTCTGATGTGAGAAGTAAGATTTCTTTACACACCGACTTCTTTCAAGACATCCTCATTACTTTTTTTGTTTAGCTCTACATGGTATTCTTTACTTTCTTCTGTAAAATCTATGGCCTCCAGTTCTTTTCTTACTTGTTTACTAATTGTCCATGGCTCACTTCCATATAGCAGGATTGGCTCTATATAACACTAAAGACTTCTTTGAAGATCACTTCTTCTTCTTCTTCTTTCGTTCGCTTGAAATATATTGTCTATATCTGCAATGTTGTTTCTTGTATAAACTTCACTGTCTTTTGTAGTTCATACAGAGGTCCGTATAGTTTTGCTTCCAGTGTTGTTTCTCTGGGCTAATGGGTTTGCCTCAATATATCATATTCGGGGCAATCTTGAAGTACGTGCTCCGCAGTCTGGGGTGCCTGTCCACATGTACACATGGCTGAATTGCCAATCTTGAATTTTATATACATGTGGCTGCGGAGGCGGTTGTGTCCTGTTCTGAGGCGCAGAATGACTATTTGTTCTGATCTGTTCATAGCTTGGTAGTCATCCTGCGTTGATGTTGGTGGCTTTCTGATAGATTTGATCATCTTTTTCTTCTGATGGTACGTAACTGGTACATCCGGTTGCTCGTCTGCAGCACCTTCTTTAGCCAGTCCGTCTGCTCTCTCGTTTCCTGGTATTCCACAATGAGACGGTATCCACTGCATGGCGACCCTGCGCTGGTTGCACAGTTCAGAAAGTAGGGCTTGTATACCTGGCAATTTTCTGGACTGAAGTGCTTGGAGTGCTGATCTTGCATCTGTCAGGAATTGAAGATCACTGAGAAGGAATAGTTGCATAAAATATGTTTATTTTAGCAACTTCCTTCGTGGATTCAGATGTGACATTTTTATAATGAATGTGTCCAGGTAAGCTCCCAAACTGTGCCTTTATTCCCGTCACCATTATCATCATTTTATTTGAGCTCCTTATGGAGCATGGCACCAACATTGCAAGTGGTCCCTGTCTTGACTCATCATAAATTCAGATGTAATATTTTTATAAATAAATGTATCCAGGGAGACCCACAAACTGTGCCTTTATTCCTCTCATGACTCATCATACATTCAGATGTAATATTTTTATAAATAAATGTATCCAGGGAGACCCACAAACTGTGCCTTTATTTCTCTCATGACTCATCATAAATTCAGATGTTGAGTGGGTTTATATTTTTGCAGTTTTCACGAAATATATTTCTTTGCTTTTGTAATATTATTCTTGTCATTGTGGCATTTATGTCCGTTATTAATTTTCAATAAAATAGTTCATAATATATTTTCTTAGTCTTGCTTTTCTTGTATTTATTTGTTCTAGGTTTATTATAATTCAGAAAATGTTGACAATTTATAATAGTTCTTAAAACCAACAAAGAACCACTGCAAAACTGGCAGTTGCATCAATTCTCAAATAAGCTCAGTGGAACAAGTTTGTTGTGTGACGACTGTCTAAACATTTAATCTCGACATGATACATTTTTATGAAGATCCATGAACATAATCACAACATTGGCATTCTATGTAGTTCACATACGATTCAGCGTCCATTAGCATATACTATGATTGTACTTTAACTACGACTGTCACAGGAGCAGTGACATACGGGTCAAAATGACGTAAAATGGAGAATAATGGACCGACTATGAGAAGGAAAGAAATACTCTCGATGAGAGTTACGGAAAAAGAAAGAAATTCGGGAGACCACTACATCATAGGAAACAACGTAGATGATACAAGTGGAGACAGAATCCATCAAGATGCAACGAAGAAAGACGAACCTAACCCACAGACTGAGAATGAATTTTCTAGTTCAGAGAATGACAACCGATCGAAAGGAAGATGGTAGCTTCCAATAAAATAAGACAGATTCCTGAAAAGTGAGTACCTAAAGGTTACGTCTCCATACAGCAAGTCGACAAAGTGAAAAGAAAGACATCGAAGTGATGAAGGTCGTCAGGGTGGGAGCCTCACTGGTCAATGTGCAACGAAGAAGGAAGAAGTCAGAGAACGACGGGAATCCTTCAAGATTGGTCGAGTTATTAGACCTTTATATTCATTCCTTTGTAGGAAAGAAGGGACGCTGTTAGGAGATTCAGTCGAGGAAAGGAATCATGAGATTAAAAGAGAAATTGAGGCTGGATATTTTATAAACGGGTGAACTTGAAGGTTAAGGTCATGGGTTTATTACTTACGTTGCCTTTTCCATTGTAACACTAACATCTGAAGTTATAAACTATAGGGGATTCGAAATGATATGGTGACAAAAAAACTGTGCCCAAGCTACTAAGAAATCAAATAAATTAATTCAGATATAATTGCCGTAAGATTTATACTTGTGATAGTTGAAAAGAGGTCCTGAATTCATTGACATTCATTGTTTTCCAGTTGTTGAGTTGGCTGATTCAGTTACCATATAATGGATGGTTAGGAACTGATGACTAATTCCAAATAAAGAACTATTCGGAGAGCGTTTTTCAGTGGGCAATGAAGTAAATCTAAATGAGAAGAGATAGAATAAGACATAGCAAATAAACATTAAAGATGAAACAGTGTATGTTGAGGAGTCATTATCGTCCATGAATATATATCCCCACTTCATTGTCCAGCGAATTGCTCACCACTAACGTTCAGATAAACTAAAATAGAAATGGCCTACAAAACATAACGCGAAGTACACAATTAGAGATACCATCACGAGCAAAAAAGAGAGGAATGCTGTGACATGGTAGGGGGGGACACGACACCATGTGTCGAACATGACCGTTACAATGTAGGTCTTCTAAGTTCATTATTTCTTGAACAATATATTTCACTATGCTTCCTTTTTTCCATATTCCGCATAGATTAACCAGAAGTGGTTTAGTAGTTCAGCTTTAAAAGCATAATCCTTCTCCATATTAGCATTTGCTTTTGGCTTCACATGCCAACACTTATTTTGACCTTGTAATGTTTTACATGGCAACCATAGCCAAGACATTAACTCTTACTATACGGGAGCTAAAACCGCGTTTTTACGCGCTAGTTTAGCTATCGTTACCGTCGCGCGCCACTTGAACTGGCGAGCCATAAAATTGGTACTAAACTCGCGCCACTTCACGGGGCTTGCCGGATATTAAGAGTTAATATCTTGCGCGACTACTGCTTTTATAGAACATTATTCACTTTCTTTAATGTCACCTAGAACTATTCAATGGACTCTCCGGTCCTTACTATTATTCACAATATAATCAACGGGTGTCTTCAGACACATATCCTTAGTACACTATGATGTGGTACAAAAACTCACACTTCGAAGGTCATTCATATCCTACGGCCACAAGGCACGTACTCAGAAGGATACACACAAGTAAGTAGCCATGCCACACATTCCATGAACACTGCCATAAGGCACGAAGGCCATAAATTGACTGTTAGGTTGCTAAGTCTTACGCGTCATCAAGTCTTACGTGCATCATTCAAGTACATTTAGTTGGGATGCTGTATGGTGCAATCATCTCAATCAAAGTAAAACCACCAAGATAATTGCAAACCATTCAGCAGTCCTCAACACCAGGGATGCCCACAAACTGTGCCTTTATTCCTGAATGTTTCCAGGGATACCAACAAACTGTGTCTTTATTCCTATCATGACTCATCATAAATTCAGATGTGATAAGTTTATAAATGAATGTCCAGGGAAGCCCACAAACTGTGCCTTTATTCCTATCAGGACTCATCATAAATTCAGATGTAATATTTTTATAAATGAATGTATCCCAGGATACCCTCAAACTTTGTCTTTCTTCCTGTCATGGCTCATCATAAATTTAGATGTAATATTTTTAAAATGAATGTATCCAGTGATGCCCCCAAACTTTGTCTTTCTTCCTCTCATGACTCGTCATAAATTCAGATGTAATATTTTTATAAATGAATGTATCCCAGGATACCCTCAAACTTTGTCTTTCTTCCTGTCATGGCTCATCATAAATTTAGATGTAATATTTTAAAAATGAATGTATCCAGTGATGCCCACAAACTTTGTCTTTCTTCCTGACATGGCTCATCATAAATTCAGATGTAATATTTTTATAAATGAATGTATCCCAGGATACCCTCAAACTTTGTCTTTCTTCCTCTCATGACTCATCATAAATTCAGATGTAATATTTTTATAAATGAATGTTTCCAGGAATGCCCACAAACTGTGCCTTTACTCGTCTCATGACTCCACAATGTCTGGCCTGCTGGAGTTGTTGGGCATCTGGAACAATGAATGGCCTCCCTTTGCTGCAGATGTTCGACTTGAGCTGTATAAGGACACCAACAGTACTGACTACTATGTGCGAGTTCTGTACTGCGGAAAAGTAAGACACAGTGTCTGTTTCTCAAGACTTTTGTTTTTTTAGTTCTCATGTCTTCACATTTTTTATTTATCTTTGAGTGCCCAGTTGGCAGAATGGTTGGATTGCTCATTTGTCACAGCAAAGTTACTGGTTTCCAGGTTTTTACCTAGTAACATCATGCTCCAGTCTACCTAGCTATAAATGGGTACTTGACTCTTGAGTTAAGGGAGATAAAGTTAGCAGTCTTTAACACTTCACTTCTCTGTGGCAGTATTTGCTATGAGACAACCTTTACCCTTTTTTTTAAACACTATATTTACTATAACTATTTCTGTATACCTGATAATATTGTTCCTATATTCTGACGCTTATCCTTATATTACTGATTGTCTAAGCAAGTGATGCTGGAAGTTGTTACCTTGTACGCCTCGCTATATTTGGCGATGATTCTGCCCTTTACCCTAGCAGAGAAGCCCCAACCTGATTTTTCAGCATGGATCACAGACCGATCAGTATACACAATTGCATCATTATGCTCGGCATGATCAATTATCAGTTGATTAATTTCCGCTTCCGCTTTCCCATTGTCCCACGTTCTACACTCTGCCAAGGCTGATGATGACTTGCTGGTAGTTAATCCAGTTCTCATCTGACTTACTCCACTCTATCTGTACCTAATGGAAATAGTTTGCTCATTTTAAACAGATACTGCGTCCTTGCTACATACCAGCGTTCTGAAAGTTTTGAACGCATGATGCTTTTCCGTGCATACAATTTTTTAACGTGGATTAATTTTAGTGTGGTCTAGACAGCGTACAAGAGGGACGGTGAGAAATCAATCATTGGAGGTCATACTTAAATGTGTGAATCATCACAACAAAGATCATCTTAAGGATTTTGAGAATTGATCAAACACTGACATAGCCGTCCCGAGGGTATTCTACAACATGGGAGAAGGATCCCGGTAGCCCACCTTCTTGAAGTTCGGAGAAGATGAAAATGTATCTATGTGACAATCTGAGAATGAAGAAATAGTTGCTAATTTTAAACAGATACTGCTGCCATGCTACATCAACCCTAACCCTAGATTTTGTTGTTCTTAACTTCATCCTCTTTCATTCGTGTGATATGATTATTACAAATTGGCTTTATAATAACGAATTTTCAAAATTTTTCTGTCTGTCCATGATACTATGCTCTGATAGATAACTTCCTGTTTTTCTGTTCATGTTTCCATCAATATCTACTTATATCGCTGATGTAAACCCTTTTCTCCATTATGGTTTTCATGAATCTCATTGTCAAGAATGTTTTAAATTTTTACTTGATATGTTTAATTGTCATTCTTTGCCAGCTTATCCAGGGCCTTTGCATCTATTTGTTTCTGTTTTCATGAAATTGTGCATATCTTATCTACATTCAACATCATCATCATTTCATAATTTTCTTTAGCGCTCCTTATGGAGCATGGACCTCCCAGTGTAGCTGATCCCCTTGTAGGATACCTGAATTCACATGCTCCCACAACCCAGCATTGCACACAAAGCTTGGAGAAGTCACTTGACCCCCAGATATAACTCTTTGGCTTTGACCTGGTTGACTGCATGCAGAAGGATCTCACTATGGACCCAGTGATAGGCAGGGGAAGCTGAGAAGTGGCTCCGTGCAGGACATGACAATTCCTTGAGAGAACCTAGAACCAGAGTACAGTATTTTAGCTTGGAACCAGATGTGACGATCCTTTAAATGCAAGAGAAAGTGGAGCTCATGACTTCAACTCAACATGCTTCGGAATGGCAGAAAAGCCACAGGAAAAGCCTAGATCTACAGTGTAGATAATACCAAAGAGTCTTCAAGTTGGTATTGGCTGCTAATGAGCGAGAAGCTCCGCAGCACTAGTTAAACAACAACAACATGCTCCCACAGTGGTGGTTTCGGTGGTTGCACATGATGAGTTTGCCAGCTCCATTCATAAAGACATATTAGTTGCCTTGACACTAACATCTAAACAACTAACTCACAGATTCAAACTGAGAAAACAGTCATCACATGATATACATGTCACTGCTGTATGGTGGAGAAACATGGACAATGAACTAGCAAGTGGAGGAAAGAATTGAGGCCCTTCAGATGTGGATATATAGAAGAATGGGGCACATCTCATGGAAAGAGAAGAAAACAAATAAACAGGTCCTAAAAAACCTAGAAATGACTAGAGAATTAATGAAGATCAGGATTAAACAGCTGAAGTATTTTGGCCATATAAAAAGACATAACACCTTACTGAAGACCATAACAAAAGACAGAGTTGAAGGCAAATATGCAAGAGGAAGACAGCGCTATAAGAGGGAAGATAACATCAAGAGATGAACAGGAAAGAGTCTATCAGAGTGCACCATCAAGACAAGAGACAAGAAAGAGTCTATCAGAGTGCACCATCAAGACAAGAAAGAGTCTATCAGAGTGCACCATCAAGACAAGAGACAAGAAAGAGTCTATCAGAGTGCACCATCAAGACAAGAGACAAGAAAGAGTATCAGAGTGCACCATCAAGACAAGAGACAGGAAAGAGTCTATCAGAGTGCACCATCAAGACAAGAGACAAGAAAGAGTCTATCGAAGTGCACCATCAAGACAAGAGACAAGAAAGAGTCTATCAGAGTGCACCATCAAGACAATAGACAAGAAAGAGTCTATCAGAGTGCACCATCAAGACAAGAGACAAGAAAGAGTCTATCAGAGTGCACCATCAAGACAAGAGACAGGAAAAAGTCTATCAGAGTGCACCATCAAGACAAGAGACAAGAAAGAGTCTATCAGAGTGCACCATCAAGACAAGAGACAAGAAAGAGTCTATCGAAGTGCACCATCAAGACAAGAGACAAGAAAGAGTCTATCAGAGTGCACCATCAAGACAATAGACAAGAAAGAGTCTATCAGAGTGCACCATCAAGACAAGAGACAAGAAAGAGTCTATCAGAGTGCACCATCAAGACAAGAGACAGGAAAAAGTCTATCAGAGTGCACCATCAAGACAAGAGACAAGAAAGAGTCTATCAAAGTGCACCATCAAGACAAGAGACAGGAAAGAGTCTATCAGAGTGCACCATCACAACAGGAGACAAGAAAGAGTCTATCAGAGTGCACCATCACGACAAGAGACAAGAAAGAGTCTATCAGAGTGCACCATCAAGACAAGAGACAAGAAAGAGTCTATCAGAGTGCACCATCAAGACAAGAGACAAGAAAGAGTCTATCAGAGTGCACCATCAAGACAAGAGACAGGAAAGAGTCTATCAGAGTGCACCATCAAGACAAGAGACAAGAAAGAGTCTATCAGAGTGCACCATCAAGACAAGAGACAGGAAAGAGTCTATCAGAGTGCACCATCAAGACAAGAGACAGGAAAGAGTCTATCAGAGTGCACCATCACAACAGGAGACAAGAAAGAGTCTATCAGAGTGCACCATCACGACAAGAGACAAGAAAGAGTCTATCAGAGTGCACAAGACAAGAGACAAGAAAGAGTCTATCAGAGTGCACCATCAAGACAAGAGACAAGAAAGAGTCTATCAGAGTGCACCATCAAGACAAGAGACAAGAAAGAGTCTATCAGAGTGCACCATCAAGACAAGAGACAAGAAAGAGTCTATCAGAGTGCACCATCAAGACAAGAGAGAAGAAAGAGTCTATCAGAGTGCACCATCAAGACAAGAGACAAGAAAGAGTCTATCAGAGTGCACCATCAAGACAAGAGACAAGAAAGAGTCTATCAGAGTGCACCATCAAGACAAGAGACAAGAAAGAGTCTATCAGAGTGCACCATCAAGACAAGAGACAGAAGACATTGGAGAACCAGTGCAGCCAATCTTTGAAGTGAAGATGGCACGTGATGATGATTTTAACATGCAGTAGTGCTAAATTTCTTTGTCTCTTCTTTGACTGCCAGGAACTGTATGAAGCATTCAACATGCCAGGTTTTATCTGTGATTGCTTGTTCAGCTTCAATTGTTTCCACACCATATAGTAATAAAGATTATACAAATACGCTTTTTTTGTGTCCAGTATACTTAATTCCAGTTGTGTTCTAGGGCTTTTCATGCGTCATACTGTGACGTTTTATCTACTTTATGAAAGCATCGTCTGCACACTTGATCCATCATTTTCACACGATTTTCTCATACCCTACTTTTCAGTGACCTAGTAGTTAAGCGTGTGTCATGGCAGATAATCAGTTTTCATTATGAGATGTTCAAAAATGTCTGTCTTTGTTGCGCTGTATATTCCGAACAAGACATATTTCCAACTCTTGCTTTTATTATGTTATATATTCTTTTATATGTCCTTGTTTTTTTTTTTTGATTTTGTTAACCTTTTTCAGATTGTGTGTTTCACAACCTGAAATTTTTAAAAATAAAAGTTGTCCTCCCTTTTTCTTTCTTTCTTTTCTTTATTTCTTTTTTTTTTTTTTAATTATTTCTTTTCTTTTTCTGTCTGTCTTTCTTTTTTTTTTTTCCTGTTCTTATTATTTCTTTCTTTTTTTCATTTCTTTCTATTTTGATCTTTGTATTTCTTTTTAAAGGTGTCTGTTTGGAAAATTATACATAAATCATTGCAGTGCTTAACAAGGTATATCATTATCAGGTACAAAAGATCCGTGGTCAGGTGAAAGAGTTTTTGCCCTGGTCTGATTTCATAAAAGCAGTGGGAAGGTATCTCATTCATGAGGATGAGTACTGGAGGCTGTGTTCGTCTGATGTTCTTGAGCGATTCGCTAAAGGTAAGTTAGTATTCAACATGTTTGCAATCAAAATACCACCAAAAAAAAAAAAAAAGCCACTGTGTCTTTCTATCACTATTTTTGCTTCAGATGCTGGTGATAGATAGGACACACATTAAGGAAACCTGACCTTAGTTTGAAAACTCATGGAGAGGAGAACTGGAGACAGATATGGGACAGCCTCGAGTAGATGGTACAGGATAGGAAGACTTGGAAGGCATTTGTTGAAACATATGCTCCACAGGGAGATGAAGCATAATGATGATGATTAAGATTAAATACCTCTTTCTTATCTCTATTTGTTTTAATCTGTATTTCCCTGATGAAGACATTAGAGTCATAACATTGATCATTTCTCTGTCATTTGTCCCTGATGAAGACATGGTCGTAACATTGATCATTTCTCTGTCATTTGTCTTTGATGAAGACATTAGGGTTGTAACACAGATCATCTCTCTGTCATTTGTCTCTGATGAAGACATTAAGATCATAACATAGATCATTTCTCTGTCATTTGTCTTTGATGAAGACATTATGATCATAACATAGATCAATTCTGTGCTATTTTTCCCTGATGAAGGCATTAGGGTCATAATGTAGATCATTTCTCTGTGATTATTCTTTGATCAAGACATTAGGGTATAACATAGATCATTTCTGTCATTTGTTTCTGATGAAGACATGATCATAACATAAATCATTTCTCTGTCATTTATCTTTCATGAAGACATTAGGGTCATAATGATTATTTCTCAATGATCGTTTGTCTCTGATGAAGACATTAGAGTTATAACATAGATCATTTCTATGTCATTTGTCTTTGATGAAGACATTAGGATCATAATATAGATCATTTCTCTGTCATTTGTCTATGATGAAGACATTAGGATCATAACATAGATCATATCTCTCATCGTTTGTCCCAGGAAGAATTACATTACATATCATCTGATTGGTTAAGTGGTTAGAATGCTTCTCTCTCGAGGCAAAGTTACTGGGTTCCAGGATCAAAACTTGGTATCGTTACACTTCAGTCTACCCAGCTGTTAATGTGTACCTGACTCTGCTTTTGTTAGGGAATCAAAGGCAGCAAAGGGAACTGATCACCCCACCTCATAAAGTTAGAGGTAGTATGGTGAAGTGTCTAAGGTTCCAGTCCCCAGCGGCAGTACCTGCGATGGGACTACCTTTACACTTTTATTTGCATTCATCTTGCCTGTTTAACACAAGCAGGTGTCACTTTTCACAGATTTACTCAAGCATGAGAAGGGAGAGGTTGTTAAACCAACAGAGGCTCCTGCAGGAATGTAATAAAGGATTTTATTAAGTGAGTACACACAGCTTTTACTTTGCTGTTCCCTGTGTTTAGTTCTTTCAATTTTTTTTTTTTTTTTTTTTTTTTTTTAAGAGATAGCTGTGCAACATTATATAGCAGCCTTCATCTTCTTCTTTCACCTTGTAACACCCCAAGGTGCATAGGCCTTCAAATAACTTATGCTAAGTCTTCCTGTCCTGTGCCATCAGCTCATGGTCTTTCTGGGTCTTCTTCATTCCTCTCATGTCTGTCAGTTCTTTTCTCCATATGCTCTTTGGTCTTACTCTATCTTACTTACCCAGGGGATTCCAGAACAAGGACTGCCTGGTAATGCTATTACCAGGTTTTCTCAGTGTGTGTCCTATCCATCTCCAGCGTCTTCTTGTTCCACTGGCACTTGTCTGGTTCTTGTCATCAGTTCCATATTGGGGATCTTGTCATACCATTCAGTCCTTCTATTCTGCGCAAGCACCCATTTATGAAAGTCTGTAGAGTTTTTGGTTGTTGTATTTTGTTGTCCTCCATATAGCCATGCAATAGAACTGACTTGACATTTTAATTGAAGATTCTGATTTTTGTATTGGACTTGATTTTCGTTTGATCTCCATGTACGAGTATTTCCCAAAGTAAGGAAAGCTCTTCGTATGTGTCATAATGCCTTTAAATTTACACATTACAGATAAATCTTTAATCATACAAATGCACTTAAATTAGCCTGTGACAGATACAACATGAAGATCAGCTGACCACAAGGTCCTTTTAACATGGGGTCGGAGTGGCTAAGAGGTATGGCATCCACCTCGAATTCAAGAGGTACTGGGTTTGATTCCCAGTTGAGGGAACATAATTTATGAAATTTTTTTTCAGAACCAGGGGTCCTAATGATGTCATACTCCCCCTTGGTCTCCTAGGTACTGATATCGGATGCCTAGCCTTCTTGGATAAGGGCGAAAAAAAGGAGGTCCCGTGTATAAGTTGCGCAAGTTAAACATTCCACCGCAGTTGGAAATTGTGAAGAGTAGGCCTATCAGGCCGCTGCCGTGGCAAAATTTAAAAATTAGAAACCTACCCACCACAAAAATATGTGTAGAATGTGTGATTCCTATATACACACATTGGGATTCTCGCTAGTGCTACGGAGTTCATGCACTGTGCTGAGATCTTCCTTGTGTGATCCAAGGGAGGAGATCAGAGCACTAATGGAGTTGTCTGTGTGCAATGAAGATGGTCATTAAAACCAAACCAAACTAAACTAAACCAAACCAAACCAAACCCTTTTAACATGCATGTCAACCTCAGGTTCCAGAGTTCAAACATCTAGGTTACATTTCTACAGAAAATAGAACACTTGACAGAGAAATTGAAACAGGATGTCAAAGAAAAAAACCAGTGCAGTGACTTACCAACTGTCACCGCTACTCAAACATTAAAATATCAGTATGGAAACTAAAAGACAGCTGGTAAAATAGTATAATCTTAACAACTCTTTGCTATCAGTGTCAAACATGGTCCCTGACCAAAGCACTGACGAGGAAAATCATCATCAGGTGCCATCTTGACAATGAAGGTTGGCTGCAATGGATCTTCATCTTCTGTCTCTTGTCTTGATGGTGCACTCTGATAGACTCCTTCCTGTTCTTGATGTTATCTTCCCACTTATAGTGTTGTCTTCCTCTTGTACGTTTGCCTTCAACTCTGCCTTCTGTTATGGTCTTCTGCAAGGTGTTATGTTTTTTTACATGGCTAAAATATTTTAGCTGGTTAATTTTGATCTCCTTCATTAATTCTCTTTTCTTCCTAGGTTTTCTATGACCTCTTTTTTTGTTTTCTTCTCTTTCCATGAGATGTGCCCCATTCTTGTATATATCCATGTCTCAAGGGCCTCAATTCTTTCTGCTAATTGCTTGTTCATTGTCCATGTTTCTACACCATACAGTAATGAAGAAAATATGTAGCATTTGATGAATCTCAATTTGAATTTGTCAGTTAGTTGTTTAGATGCTAGTATCTGTCTCATGTTGTTGAATGAAGCTTTAGCCATTTCCATTCTCTTCTTGATTTCTGTTTCACTTCTGTCATCTTCTGTTATTATGTGACCAAGATAAAAAGAAACTCTTGACTTGTTATTGATCTTCCACAAATGTACAGATCCTGTATCTGTCTGAAAATGTTCTCAGTGTAGATATTAAATAGGCAGGGGACAGTAAGCAACCTTGCCTCACACCACTTTTTATGTTTATATATGGTGAGTAATTCTTGCCAAATCATACTGTCACAGTTTGTTCCCAATGAAGGTTACTCTGTACTCTTATGTCTTTTCCATCAGTACCTATATCTTTGAAGCATTCAATTATTCTCTCATGATGGACTCTTTTAAAAGACTTCTTAAAAGATGCAGCAATAGTGAAAGCAGTCAGCGACCCATAGCTTGACTGCTTGCATCAGGACCAGCGAACCAGAGCTGGTCAAAACTGTACTCCACCTCCACGTGGTGGTCCTGGAAACAGTCTGCAGCAGTGCAGTCTGGCTGAGCGAGTGCGGATCGCAATGGGAAGGCAAACCCGGTCCTAAAAAATGCCGTGCAGAAGTCGGATGTGTCGACCGAAAGGTGCATATATCACAGCTTAGGCGTAAACAGACACAACGCAACCACCGTCCTTTTCAGGACGAACGAGGAAGAAGAAGAAGAAAAGACTTCTTATAGTCAATAACTTCTTCTTCTTCTTCCATCCTTAGCCATCAACCGGCAAAGCAGTATGTGGCCAGTACGCCTAGTGGCGTCTTAGGGCAACAACAAATTGATCAATCTATCGCTGTTTCCACCACGCCTAGTGGCGTCTTTGTGGAACAGAAACAGACCAAACAATCTATCGTTGTTTCCGTAATCAGATTGGTTGGCAAGCAGGTGATCAGCCCACTGTGCAATATAGTCAATAAAGCACATGTAAAAACGATTTTGGACTTCTATATATTGTTCTGCTAATATTCGTATACAAAATATTGCTTCTCTTGTTCTGCTGTTCCTTCGAAAACCAATCTGTTTTTCTTGGACTTCATTGTCTGCCTTTATTTTTTTATTCTATCCTGTATGATCTTGAGCAGTATTTTAATGATGTAACTCATCAGGCTGATTGTTCTAAAGCCTGAATATTCTGTTGCATTTGTTTATTTGGGCAACGTTATAAAGACTGATGTTTTCAGGTCGTGTATTGTACATATCGTTGCTTATGTCCGTGATTGTATCTATACCAAAGCTCTCCAAGGCATCTATCATTTCTATTTTTATATTGTCACATCCTGTAAAAATGAGATTCTTAAGAAAAGCTATTAATGTTACAAGGACAGATAGAATTTGCCTGAAGGTTTTTAATCACCCCATACTGTGACTTGAAAACCCGATCTCCTGTAAGAATTTTACCTGGTGACTGAAAGGTTGTTAGGTCCAATGGGGCTTAATTAAAAGCACATGAACAGACTTTAAAAAATTGTATCAGTACTAATGTTAATGCCCATACTTTTAGTACTTTCCAAAGGGCATATTTGTTTCTATCCTGATCAGATAGAAGAGTTCTTCCTATGCTTGTGCCCTGAGATCCCTATTATCAGCTGTCAGTTCTTGCAGCTATGTATGCTTTGTCTGGCTTAATTAAGTACATCATTTTTTTTTTGTATTTTAGTTGTCTGAGATGTATCTAGTTATTTAATATTTTCGGATTTAAAAATTGTATTTTGTGATATTTTACAGGTCTGATCGCAATCTCAGCCTGCACAGTTGACCGTCCTCTTCATCTTTCTCATCGCCAGAGTGTAATGGATTTAAAGAGTATAATTAGAACAAATGGACAGACTTTATTTTCAGAGGGTTGAGAATCGGTCGAGTAGGCCCATCTAACATTCTGCCCTTCATTTCTGTCATTTTTACTTTCATCACATGAACTTTCTGATTTGGAGATTGCTAATCTCATTTTACTGTATCAGTTTATGTACACATATAAATAGTATAATTTTGCATATATACTGTTTTGCCTTCTGTCTATATTACTACAGTACTTATTGCTACAACATTTAAATTTAGATTAAATATTTTTGTCATCCATATACAAGTGTGTACCTGAGGGTATGTTGCTTTAATCTTTTTATTATTATGTGTATATTTTTACGTTTTAAAAAAAAAATTTTTTTGAATGTTTAACTCTTACTATCCGGCAAGCCCCGTGAAGTGGCGCGGGTTTAGTACCAATTTTACGGCTCGCCAGTTCAAGTGGCGCGCGACGGTAATGACAGCTAAACTAGCGCGTAAAAACGCGGTTTTAGCTCACGTATAGTAAGAGTTAAGCTATATTAAATTATTTTGATAGAATCATATAATTATTATTATGCACTGCTGGGGTATTTGTAGTTACCTAAATGAGACATTTAACTTTCTTCCATGCACTGTCTTAATTGGTGATTTAACATTTCCAAGAATTATTAAGTTGATGGTATGTTATTGTTGTTGTTTAACTAGTGCTGCTGAGCTTCCCACTCTTTTGCAGCCAATACCAAGTTGAAGACTCCTTGGTCTGTAGATCTAGGCTTCTCCTGTGGCTTTTCTGCTATTCCGAAACATGGTGAGTAGAAATCATGAGTTCCAGTTTCTCCAGCTTGGCTTGCATTTAAAGGATCATCACATCTGGTTCCAAGCTAGGAGTAAGAAGTGCCGGGCACACTGTGCATTCCCCGCCATCCAAGGGGGCTCTCCAACTATGCAGAGCTAAAATACTGTACTCTGATTCTGGGTACTCCCAAGGAATTGTCACATCCTGCACAGAGCCACTTCTCAGCTTCCCCTGCCTATCACTGGGTCCACAGTAAAATACTTCTGCATGCAGTCAACCTAGTCAAAGCCAAAAGAATTTCACCTGGGGCTCAAGTGACTTCTCCAAGCTTAGTGTGCAATGCTGCGTTCTCAACAAGTTCACCACAAGGGGAATCCCTGGAAGTGTGTGGATGATTTCATGTCAGTGAGGGTGTAATTAGCCTCACAGACAGAGGTTCACTTCCACATATGTATATTGTAGCATTGTGCATAGCTGGTGGTCATATAAGGATGACTCCAGATATGCCTATATGCACGATGCTGTGTTATAAAAGTGTTATATTGTTAGCAGTGTAGATACAATGTTATTGTATGGCAGAGAAAGGTATTGAACTATTCTGCAGTTTTGTAGAAATAAGAGCTTTGTAAGCTTACGTTACTGTTTTGTGGTAATTACAGATCTGTAAAGTTGGTGAATACATGCTTAAATTCTCTCTGGGGGTCAGGGTGGCTAAGAGGTATGGCGTCTGCCTTAAATTCTAGAGGTACCAGGTTCGATTCCCAGTTCAGGGAATATAATTTGTGGAAATTTTTTTTCAGAACCAGTGGTCCTAATGATGTCATACTCCCCCCTGGTCTCCTGGGTAGTGAGATCGGATGCCTAGCCTTCTTGGATAAGGGTGAAAAAATAGGAGGTCCCATGTGCAAGTTAAAAATCTGAACGTCAGTAACTCAAAAATCAGTAATCAAAATGAGCTAGCAAAACTTAATTTTCTAAACCAGCCTATTCTTCTTCTTTTTTTGATCCTTAGCCATCGACCGTCAAAGCAGTCAGTAGCCATCACGCCTAGGGCAACAACAAATTCATTCCACTTTGCTCGGTCGGTGGCCATCCTTCATACAGTGCCCCAACTCTGGTTCATTCTTTGCATCTCAGCCTCCACAGTCCTCCGCCAGGTTGTTTTTGGTCGGCCTCTCTTTCATTTTCCTTCAGGGGTCCAAAGCATAGCTGTTCTTGTGATGGCAGCGGGGTCTCTTCTGAGGACATGACCAACCCAGCTCCAGCGTCTGCCAGCTATGATGGTGTGCATGTCCTCTTGCTTGCTCAGAGCAAGCAGATCGTGGTTGGTGATGGTATTGGGCCAAAAGATTCGGTGAATTTCTCTTAGACATGTTGTGTGAAAAGAGGACAATTTTGACATTTCCTTCTCTGTAACTGATGCACAGAAAGCACACAGCTCTGATATAATCTTAATTTTGTGCTTGTGCAAACCAGCCTATACATATTATTAAAACATTTTTCATTTTTTGTCATGTTGATTTTCTGTCATTATGTGGGCATTGTTTGGTTAATTTTATAAATTTATGCCGTTGTGGTTGATAGTTACATTTATTCTGTTCTTCTTTTCCTTCAAGTACCACGCCTAGTGGCGTAGGAGATCATGTCTCTCCACAACTTCCTAATTCCAGTACAATTCATCAATTCTGTTGTTGACTTCTTTCCATGCTACAATATCAAACTGTTCAGTATTTGCTCTCTTTGTCTTCCCCTATCTCTTTTTCCTTCAATCTTAATTTGATCTGTTACCTGTGAATAAAAATTCATAAGTACTCCATCTTTTTATCGCTAAATCCTTTTAGCTTTAGTATCAAGAACAGTTTTTTTTTTTTTTAATAGTTTCGAACAAATCAGAAACCTGAACTATCCCTGATCCCAGTTCAATTTATCAAATGCTTTGTTGTACTTGTGCCCCGTGTTGTTCCTAGGGGGTCTCTGAAGAGACAAAGGAAGAATAGAACTAAGGCCCCTTCAGACATGTCATACAAGGCCACAAATATGAGGTTGTGCACGGTGGCTGGCTACCTCATCATGTCAAATAAGTTGCCCCAGAAACCACTGCTGTGAGATCATGTGACTGCTTGATGCTGGCTTCCTGCGGTAGGACCAGCTACAGTGGTGGCTCCATGCTTAGGGACGGCAAAGAACAAATTATGACACTGCTGTACTTGTAATAGGAAGATGGATGTTGCACCTTCTTCTATACTGCAGGGCTGCGGTGTTAGGACAAAGGATCACAGTAACTGCAGTGTCATCATCAAACATTATCATCATCATTATTATCATTAACAACAACATTATTATCATCATTAACAACATTAATATCATTGTTAACAACATTATTATTGTTAACAACATTATCACTGTTAACAACATTATCATTGTTAACATCATTATCATCATAAACTACAACATTATCGTCAACATCATCATTGACAACAACATTATCATCATTAACAACAACATTATCATCAACATCATGATTAACAACAACATTATCATCAACATCAATATTATCCTCAACAACATCATCATCATTATTTCCCCTATATTCTCCTTATGTAACAAGTCACAACTACTACAACTCGTCCGCTTGCAGGACGCCTGCACTAAAGCACTCATATGCTCTTGCAGCAGTGGTTTCTTTAGCAACTTGTTATACATGATTGGTTGCCAGCCTCACACACAGCCTCACACAGCCACGCACACCACCACACACAGCCTCACATCCTCACACACAGCTACACACACAGCCTTACACAGCCACAAGGAGCAGTAATCCTATTCGTTGTTTTGCCTCCTGAGAGCCGCTCTCCGCTACATTTTAATGTAACTTAAGGACACTTGTCTGTGGTTGAAAGAGATGAGCATGAGTAAATTTCTTTTTTAAATATAGTTATGATATCATTGTAAACCTACTTTTACTGCTGTGTAGTAATGACAGCATTGTAATCCAGATTACTACTTTGCTTCTTTAAGTAGTGTTTAAATCATTGTTAACAAAGAATCAAATCAGAGGCACATCTCCAATCCAACCTGCAAGTCTGGAAGGAAGAGCTGGAGAAGAGAGGGATGGTCATAAGCAGCTCTAAAACAAAATCCATGGTGATATCATGAGAAGAAAGAAGACATCAGATTAAGCTGGGAGAACAGGTCCTGGAGCAGGTCGACCACTTTAAATATCTCGGAGCTATTATAGACCGAAAGGGAGGCATCAAAGAAGAGTTCGCCACTCGAAAAGAAGCAGCTGGGAGACTTTTTCAGGCCATAAATCGAGGATTCCTCAGCAAGAGAGAGGTTGGTAAGAAAACGAAGATGGCTGTATACCACTCCAACTATGTCCCAGTCTTGAGATATAGATGCAAGTCATGGGCAATGACTACAACCCATAAAAGCCAGATCCAAACCTCAGAAATGAGGTATCTAAGGAAGGTGGTTGAAGTAACAAGAAGAGACATAGTTCACAACCAGATAATACGTCACGGCCTAAAATCCCACCCCCTGCAGACCCAAGTAGAACAGTCCCATCTAAGATGGTTTGGCCATATCTGCAGAATGGGAGAAGATCGGCTACCACGACAAGAATGGGAAACACAGAGCCAGGGATCCAGACCCCCAGGACGACCCAGAGTCCGCTGGGAGGACAACATTAGACAATCTTTGAAGGACCGAGGACTAGAATGGAACCAGGCCAGGAGAAAGACAGCTGATAGGATAGCCTGGCGCTCTCTCTTCCAAACCTCTACACCTCACGGTAGAAGGGGAACGACTAAGTAAGTAAGTTAACAAAGAATCTATTATAAACCTTTGCTTGTTTACTGACTGTCCATGACTTGCTTCCATATGATAGATTTGGCTGTGTGTGATGCTGCAGAACTCTTTTTGTTTTAACTTCCATTGAAAAGGAAATGTTTCATAAAATACCAGTTATTTTATGCAGCACTACTTTTTCTGAAGTCTGTTTTACTTGTCATTATATGGAATGCTGTTTTTTTCTCCTTGTACTGTTCTACTTGTCATTATATGGATTGTTGTTTTTTTGCTTGGGCTATTCTGCTCTTCAGCTCTGAGATACATCTTTTATCTGATCCTGTAGACTCTTAAAAGACATGGTAGTTTTCCCATGTTTGACACAAGGAACTTTCTGTCGCTTTTTGAGTTTTCATATAGTTTCAAAAGTTAAGGGACAGACCCAAGTAGAACAGTCCAAATTATGATAGTTTGGTCATGTCTGTAAAATGGGAGAACATCGGCTACCATGGGAAACCAAGAGCCAGGGATCCAAACCTCCAGGATGACCCAGAGTGTGCTGGAAAGACAACATTATCTCTTGGAGGACCAAGGACTAGATTTGAGCCAGGCCAGGAGGAAGACAGCCAATAGGATAGTATGGTGCTCTCTCTCTCTCTCTCTCTCTCTCGCAAAGCTCTACACACCAGGATAGAAGAGGAACGACTAAGTAAGTTAAAGGTTAAGGGTTAGTTCTTTTCAAGTTTTTTTTAAAGTATGGTAATGTTACACATTGTTGTAAAGGAAACTTAATGAGGATTAATAAAATATAAAATTGAGACAAAACATTTAGTCCAAATATGCTGGCACCGAAAACTGGCCTTCCTTAGTAAGAGACAATGAAAACTGGCCTTCCTTAGTAAGAGACAATGAAAACTGGCCTTCCTTAGTAAGAGACAATGAAAATTGGCTCTAAATGCCGATCTTTTGTCCTTTAATTATTAACTCATTCATTCCAGAGTTATTTTGCACGCTGTGCCAGACTTTTTTTGTGGGCAGAATTTTATAGAGTGAAGTGTTCATCTTTCAGTCTAAATTTGTTTGTGAATTTTCCTTTGAACATGTACTTATTATATACCAAACTGTAGGGAAATTGATAGAGAATTCAAATATATAATGTTTGTGGTAGTATAACACAAGTATGTTCGGTATAATTTAATCATTTTGCATGTAAAATTGAAAAACGCTAAAAAGTTGACTGTAGAATACGATCTTACCAAAGACAAATTACTGTCGTAGACAATAAAACTTTCTTTTTAGTCTTCAAACGTCAAGTTAATCCATATACAAAGTAAAAAAAACATGCTTATGGCCAAAATTAGTACATTTAGTGTTATTCGCACCAGTTTTTCCGTGGTTCTTTGTAAGAAATAAATAAATTATGCAATCGTGCATAACGTAATTTTCAAACAAATAAATAAGAATAACGTCATATAAATACTTTTTTACTCTTGTTTAATTATCCCTAGCTTCATCTTCTACCAAGAACTAGTGATTAGATGTTACGGTAGGTCTAGTTTTGTTGCTTTTTGATCGGCCAGAATATGACTACGCCCACTCATCAACTAAATCTAGTGTGTCTAGCTTTTCTGCATATATTCCGTATTTTGACAACAAACTGTGACTACCAAACAATCATCATCAATGTCAGCAATGTTTCAAAGTAGTTTGACACAATTATTTGCTTAGGAGACATAGAAAATGTAAATATAAAGCGTGACATATTTCTCTAGCAAAAACAACGAAAAACGTAAACACGCGAATCTTCACAAAAATTGTGATAATAACATCAAAACACGCACTTGTGCTGATTAACTAAAGTCAAATTAGTTGTTTAAATAGTAGCGGAAGTCATTCTACGAGTTTTAATATATGAACTGCATTAAGCGGACGATTGTTAGGGTTTATTCGTGATAAACTAAAAACCACGCTCTGAGCGTTGCTCTGGCACGGCGTGTTGAATTTTGCAACGCACAGAGCGTTGGTCTGGGGTCAAAGAGTTAATATGCCAAGGTAATTTAAATCTATTGGCTTGTTTCATTTATTTCATTAATGCATACTGGAAAAGTCATTTCCTTCACGGTAACCATTACTTCTGTCTTATAGCTATTTGGGCTAAAACATTTATTTGTCACTGTTGTATCTAACATTTTCTGTAACCTTTTTTTTTTTTAAACAGTTTTTGCTATTTAACCTGAGTCTACTAGATACATCTTGTGTTGTTTATATTATGTCTACCAAATGATATTCCAGTCATATCCTTTATAGATATCATTTCATTTTTCTGTACAGAGAGATTACACATTAGTCTTCGTCTTCGTTGTTCTCTCTCAAACAACCACATCTATCTCTCTTATAAGACTGGCAGTCCGTCTCCGGCTTCTCTCATCACCATAAGTTTCTTACTCAACTGGGTTCGACAAGGCCATGCTACCACCCTGCTCCTCTCATAGAGCCGACAGTTTGAAGTATGTAAGGGGGTAAAGGATCCCGTTACACGCCCATTGAGGCATATTGGGAATATGGTGTTAGGCCCATATTTTCTTGACCATCGGCATACTAGGGGGGACGTGGTCAGCATCACGCCAGCCGCCTTAACCTTCCCAGAGTTGCTCTGGTACCAAATTCGTGAGGCTGGGTCGACCCCGGAGCCGTTTGTGGTCTAAAAAATATCCCACTTCAACTGGGGATCGAACCATGGACCACCGAGCTAGGAAGCCAGTGCACTAACCACTGTACTACCGTGGCTCCGAGTATGTGTTCTACTGTTTGTTTGTCCTCCCCACATGGTCACATGTGTCTGTCTGATTTTCAATTTATTGTACAGATGGTGTTTTTCTGCAATGGCCTCTTACAGCAAAAGCGTAACTTCTGCCTTATTGTGGGGGACTCGTTTGTACTAACAGGAGAAGGGTTTGAGGGCAAGTCTCTAGCACCCTAAAATCAGAAAGTTCTGGGTAAGATGATGCCCATTAGCCATGGATAACAAATCATCTAGGAGAAGGAAAATTGATTTTAATCCCCCTGCTGCCTTGCAGGTAGGCTGTGGGCAACCAGAGGTTAAAGAAAGCGAACCTGAATAAAAATGCTTGCTGAAATTGGATGTGCCACACCAAAAGGTACAGATATCGCAGCACAGCAGTATACTATGACACACAGTACCAGTAGTGATCTTGTTATTCAGTTTTAAACCTTTTGTTCTGCGCAAGCACCCATTTATGAAAGTCTGTAACTTGTTGACTGTTGTTTTTGCAGTTGTCCACGTTTTAGACAATTTTTTCACAGTAATTTTGTTTCATTTTTCAGATATATGAAAAATGACTGAGAATACTCAGTTAAGTTTTGAAGAAAAAAAAGACAACTCTAAAAGAATTGTAGATCAGTTGGTAAGAGTTGTCACTCATTGATCATGGTATCTCCCGTGCCAGATAAGTATTAAATTGTATTTATGCTGATGTTTGGGCATTTTGAACAGTTAAAGTAAATTTATATTATTGTGAAAAAATTTCTTAGCTTTCAAATGTGATAAAGAAAATTAAAATTGTGCACGTTATTCATAGAATATAAATTTTTGAAGTGTGCATACATAATTTTGAAACACCCTGTATATTTCTTATCTTTGTCCTACTTGTGACTGTGATAAGCCCCAAAACATGCCTTGTTATAAGTGTTTTTATTTTGTTTTTTTTCAATTGTAAAACTCGACTCTGTACTAATTTATATTATTTTCTTTGCTTAGACTGCAGTAGTGAAAAGATGACAGTTATGTTTTATAACAGTAAACAGACAACAGTTATGTTTTATAACAGTAAACAGACATTTATGTTTTAGGATAGTAAACAGACAACATTTATGTTTTATAATAGTAAACAGACAACATTTATGTCTTATAAGAGTAAACAGACAACAGTTATGCTTTATTAGATAAACAGACAACAGATATGTTTTATAATAGTAAACAGACAACATTTATGTCTTATAAGAGTAAACAGACAACATTTAAGTTTTATAACAGTAAACAGACAACATTTATGTTTTATAATAGTAAACAGACAACATTTATGTTTTATAATAGTAAACAGACAACATTTATGTCTTATAAGAGTAAACAGACAACATTTATGTTTTATAACAGTAAACAGACAACATTTATGTTTTATAATAGTAAACAGACAACATTTATGTCTTATAATAGTAAACAGACAACATTTAAGTTTTATAATAGTAAACAGACAACATTTATGTCTTATAAGAGTAAACAGACAACATTTATGTTTTATAAGAGTAAACAGACAACATTTATGTTTTATAATAGTAAACAGACAACATTTATGTCATAATAGTAAACAGACAACATTTAAGTTTTATAAGAGTAAACAGATAACAGTTATGCTTTATTAGATAAACAGACAACAGTTCTGCTTTATTAGATAAACAGACAACAGTTATGCTTTATTAGATAAACAGACAACATTTATGCTTTATAAGAGTAAACAGATGACAGTTATGCTTTATAAGAGTAAACAGACAACAGTTATGCTTTATATGTGCCCTCAAGTGTAAGGCATGTTTTTTTTTATTAATTAATGGGTACAAATATCCTGCTAAACCTCTGATGTTATAATTTTAATGTATATTGTCTGTAATTCAGGATAATATTTTCAGTCCCTGCCATGTCATTACTGCCAGAATGTTTCCCAATTATTTGTTGACATTGGTGAAGTAAAAAAATTCAGACTATGTTTTGTTTCGTTTTCAACATCTTCTTGGTCATCATTTTTTCTTTGCGCACCTTTTTGAGCATTTAACCACCATTACAGCTGGGGACCTTGCAGAAAGCCGGCATCAAACATTCACATGCTGTTACTATGTGGTGGTTTTTGTGGCAGTTTGTTTTACGTGATGGGGTAACTAGCCCCACTCATAACTTTATATTAGTTGCCTTGTACGACAAGCCTTAGGGTACTGTAGTGCTTTTCTTTCTTTTGTCTGTTCAGAGACCCACAGGAACTACAAAGGGCTTTTCAATATCTTAGATGCTCCATAAATATTGTATTGCTTAAAACATAAAATTGTAAATTAAATTTGAAAGTATTTTTATAAAATTTAAAGATTGTTTTGTGTGTGCTTGTGTCTTTAAAGATTGTTTTATGTGTGCTTGTGTCTGAAACTAACACCAAATTTCAAACTTTCTAACATCTTAAAATAGCACAACTTATGAAACATCCTAACATCTGAAACTAACACCAAATTTCAAACTTTGTAACATCTGAAAATAATATCACTTCTGAAACATCTGCTCATCTGTGTGCGTGAGCAAGCTTGTCTGTGTGCACGTGTGAGAAAGAGGGATTTTCATTTTGTTACCTTTTGAGATTCTTTCATTTATTTACTTCTACTTTAAGTTTCTCATAATTTTCTTGACCCAGTAGATGCTGATTTAATATCCGTTATTATTTATTTGGGATGGAGGATAAAGAGAGAGGGATAGTACCTCACGGTGAGAGACAGCCATGTCCTTTTTAGGATAGTCAGGATCCTATTTGGTTCTCCTCTCTTTATCTAGCTCATGTATGGCTCCTCGAATACCGCTTGTGTACTGCGGTGGCCACATCCCGGGCAACAGTCTTGGCTGACTGGCTAAACTACATGGGTGGAGTAGGAGCAATCTTACTCAAGGGAATGTCCATCCCTAGTACACAAAGACTGAGACGGTGAGTGAGGCGGAGGAATCTGAGAAGATCAACGGCTCGCAAAGCGAAACAGCAAAGTGTGTGGCGCACTAGAGGCATGTTGGACATAGAAAAAGACAATGGCTAGCCACCGTGGAAGAGATTGGGGCCTTACCACGTACTTCCTACAGAACGTAATGGGATCACAACAAGATAAGAACCGATATGTAGAGAACTCTCTGTCCCCTGGGGAAGAATCTACTGTACAAATTAACAGGGAAGAGGCAACTCCTCTAATGAGTAAGGAAGTACATAATGACGAGTGTTCCTTAAATTCTGTTGAATGGGAGCATTCTGAGAAAGACCACCTAAAAACTAGTAGGAGAAGCCTAAAAATAGGAACATGGAATGTTAGAACTCTAAACCGAGAGGGAAAGCTTGACAATCTTATATTAGAGGCAACAGACATGAAACTCGATATACTGGGAGTTGCAGAGGCAAGACTTTTGGATACAGGCTACATAACAAGAGACCAGTACACGCTTATACACTCAGGAGAAGAAAAATATGAAAGAGGAGTAGGAATGTTGATAAAGAAGGAGTTAGAAAAATACGTATGTGGATACTGGACACACAATGACAGAATGATGTTACTAAAGATGAGAGCAAAGCCATTGGACATATCAATCTTACAAACTTATGCACCAACTAAAGATCACAGCGAGGAAGAAATAGAAGAATACTATGAAGAGCTACAACAAACACTTAAACCAGTCAAATCTACAGATCTGTTGATAGTAATGGGTGATATGAATGCAAAAGTAGGAAAAGGAAAATACAAGAAAATAGTAGGACAGTATGGATTAGGGACAAGAAATGATAGAGGAGACAGACTTATCCAGTTCTGTGAAGAAAACCAGCTGGTCATATGTAACACCTTTTTTGAACACCACCCAAGGAAATTATACACATGGAAAAGCCCAGGAGATGTAACACGAAATCAAATCGACTATATCATGATAAAACATAGATTTAAGAACAGTGTCACAAGTGCAAAGACACATCCTGGCGCTGACATAAATTCAGATCACAATCCAGTCGTCATCAAAGTAAATATAAAGCTGAAAAGAGCAGGAAACAGAAGACAGGAGGAACCCCAGATAGAAATATCAGCGCTGAAACAACCAGATATAAAACAGAAATATTTAATCGATGTCAAAAATAAATACCAACAGTTATTGACAGAAAGCATGGAGCAGTATAAAAGAGAAAACCCAGAAGAAAAAGCAACCGCAAAATGGGAATGCTTAAAAACAAGCATACAATCAGCAAATGCAAATTTACCTAAAAAGGAGTCTAAGAAAAATCAAATTTGGATGACAGATGACATCTTGAATAAAATGGCAGAAAGAAAGAAAGCAAAAAACACTCCAGAATATAAAACAATAGACAATGACATACGTACTATGTGTAGACAAGCAAAAGAACGGTGGATAGAAACAAAATGCAAGGAAATAGAAGACTTGGAAGCAAAGCACATGACAAGAGATATGCATAAACAAATAAAGAAATTATCAAATCGGTCGCGGTTTGCACAAGGAGGAAGCTGTATCAAGAACAAAAATGGTGTAATATTACTTGATGAGAAAGACATATCAAACAGATGGGCAGAATACGTAAAAGAACTATTCGAGGACAACAGAGGTAAAAAACCATCACCAGATTCTAATGAAGGCCCAAACATTCTCAGATCAGAAGTAGAGAATGCCATTCATATGATACAAAAAGGAAAATCAGCAGGCATGGATAACATAAAAATTGAAATGATAGAAGCTCTGGAGAGCTTTGGTATAGATACAATCACAGAAATATGCAACGATATATATACAATACAGGATATATACCACACGACATGAAGACATCAGTTTTCATAACATTGCCCAAAAAACCAAATGCAACAGAATGTTCAGACTTCAGAACAATCAGCCTGATGAGTCATGCAATTAAGATACTGCTCAAAATCATACAGGAAAGAATAAAAAGTAAAGTAGACAGCGAAATCCAAGAAGAACAGTTTGGTTTTAGACAGAACAGTGGAACAAGAGAGGCAATATTTTGCCTAAGAATATTAGCAGAAAAATATACAGAGGTCCAAAAAAGTATGTATATGTGCTTCATTGACTATAAGAAGGCTTTTGACAGAGTCCATCATGAGAAAATAATTGAATGCCTCGAAGACATAGGTATTGATGGAAAGGATATAAGAATACTCAGTAACCTTTATTGGGAGCAAACTGCCACAGTAAGATCGGGAAGGAATTATTCACCATACATAGACATAAAAAGAGGTGTCAGACAAGGTTGTGTGCTGTCCCCCTGCCTATTTAATTTATACACCGAAAAAATTTTCAAACAGATACAGGAAATACCAGGACTGAACATCAGTGGAAGGTCAATAAACAACCTTAGATATGCAGATGATACCGTGTTGTTAGCTGAAAGCGAACAGGAGTTACAAGAACTAGTGAAGCAAGTGAACAGTATAAGTCATGAATATGGACTCGACATTAATACTGAGAAAACAAAAACTATGATAATTAGCAAAACAGACGATAAACCCACATTAAAGATAAGCGAAAAATGGGAAAATCCTGGAACAAGTCAAGAGCTACGTATATCTTGGTCATATAATAACAGAAGATGGCAGATGTGAAACAGAAATCAAGAAGAGAATAGGAATGGCCAAAGCTACTTTCAACAACATGAAACATATACTGACATCCAAACAGTTATCTCACAAATTAAAACTGAGAATCATAAAGTGATATATAATAATAATAATAGCCCCTTCAGTCATAACTGACTATGGGAATGCGCCCCTGAGGTGGCAGCCCTCAGCTGCTTATTTTCCTGGTGCTCCTTTCGACGTTTTCTCCTCACCTCTGCTTCTTGTGTGAGCCTCTCTTCGCCCAATCTGAGGTGGTGCCGTAAATAGCATCGCCACTTAGTGCGATCGGCAGCTTCATCCTCCCATGTTGCTGGATCCATGTCCAGTGCCCTCATATCTCTCTTGCACACATCTTTGAACCTCAGCTGTGGTCGCCCAACTGTTCTCTTGCCATCTGCTAATTGTCCGTAGAAGATATCTTTTGGGATGCGACCATCTTCCATGCGGCGAACATGGCCAAGCCAGCGAAGTCTGCGCTGTCTAAGCAGCGTATACATACTTTGAAGGCCAGCACGTGACAACACCTCGACATTTGTCACTTTATCTTTCCACGAGATGCCGAGGATGCGGCGTAGACACCGCAAATGGAAGGTATTGAGCCTTCTTTCTTGCTTAGCATAGGTCGTCCAGGTCTCGCTGCCATATAGGAGTGTGCTGGTGACGCAGGCATTATATACCGCAGCTTTGGTCTTCATTGTGAGTTTAGAGTTTCCCCAAACACGCGATGTGAGGCGGGCAAAGGTAGCTGCAGCTTTGCCAATGCGGCTGTCGATTTCTGTATCCAGTGAGAGTTTGTCATTGATGGTAGACCCTAGGTATGTGAAGTGGTGCACCACTGCCAATTCATAGTTATCGATAGTGACAACTGGTGCAGCACCCACATCCTGACTCAGCACATTCGTTTTCTTTAGACTTATTGTGAGGCCAAAGTCCTTGCATGCTTTAGTGAAGCGATTCATCAAGCTCTGAAGCTCCTGTTGGCTTTGAGTCACGACTGCAGCATCATCAGCGAACAACAAGTCTCTTATAGTGACCCTTCTGATTTTTGTTTTTGCCTTCAGCCTTGAAAGATTAAACAGACGGCCATCTGACCTAGTGTGAAGGCATATTCCTTCAGTTGCATCTCTGAATGCATGTTTCAAGAGTAAGGCAAAGAAGATTCCGAAGAGGGTCGGAGCCAGAACACAGCCTTGTTTAACGCCACTTCGTATATCAAAGGGCTGTGACGTGCTTCCAGCATATTGGACTGTTCCCTTCATGTCGTCATGGAATGACTTTATCATTTCCAGCATTTTAGAAGGGCAGCCTATTTTCAGGAGGATTTTAAAGAGTCCATCCCTACTAACCAGGTCGAATGCTTTTGTGAGGTCTATAAAGGCGATATATAATGGTCTTTTCTGCTCTCTTGATTTTTCCTGAAGCTGGCGGAGAGAGAAGATCATGTCTGTTGTTGATCTGCCAGCTCGGAATCCACACTGTGCCTCTGGATATATGCGCTCAGCTAACTTGTGTAGTCGCATTAAGATGACTTTGGCAAAAACCTTATCAACAATATTAAGAAGAGAGATGCCTCTGTAGTTATTGCAATCACTTCTGTCTCCTTTATTTTTATACAGTGTTACAATCTTGGCATCTCGCATGTCTTGAGGAATAGTTGTTTCTTCCCAGCACTGGCACAGCATCCTATGCAGGGGATGTAATAGCGTGCTCTTACAGCATTTGATTAAATCAGGAGGAATCCCATCACTGCCTGGTGCTTTGCCAGAGGCCAAACTATCAATGGCCTTACTGAGTTCCTCTAATGTTGGTTCGGCATCCAGCTCCTCCATAGTTGGCAGACTATTGACAGCATCAAGGGCTGCAGGCGTAACGGTATTGTCTCTAGCGTAAAGCTCAGAGTAGTGCTCGACCCACCTCTCCATCTGCTTACCCTTATCGATTAGCTTCTCTCCGCTGATGGTTTTTAGCGGTGCCGTCTTACTTTTATGGGGGCCAAGTGCTTTCTTTATACCGTCATACATTTGTCTAATGTTGCCTGTTTGCGCTGCGATCTGGATGCTCTCACTGAGCTGGAGCCAATAGTCATTTGCACAGCGTCGAGCAGTTAGTTGAACTTTGCTTCTCGTAGCCCTCAGGATCTGTAGGGTTCTGGCACTCGGTGAACGTTTGTATTCATTCATAGCACTGCGCTTAGCTTCAATAACAGGTGCCATCACATCTGATGAAGCGTCAAACCAGTCATTTGACTTTGCTGTTTTCTTACCAAAGGTGGCAAGTGCAGTACTTTGAATGGTGTTCCGTAGATGCTCCCAGTTCTCTGTAATAGTATCACCATGCTGAGGGCTACTGAGCACTTTCTTGAAGGTCGCAGTGAATTGAGCGATCATGAAAGGGTCTGACATCTTGCTGGTATCAATGCGTGGTTCCCTTCATGTCTGACACGTGATATATATATTATGCATTTCTGTATGGTGCAGAAACATGGACGATGAATAAGCATTTGGAAGAAAGAATTGAGGCTCTTGAAATGTGGATATATAGAAGAATGGGGCGTATCTCATGAAAAGAGATGAAAACAAATAAGGAGGTCCTAGAAAATCTAGGTATGAAAAGAGAACTAATGAGGGAGGTCAAAGTTCGGCAGCTAAAATACTTTGGCCACATAAAAAGGCATAACACCTTTCAGAAGACCATAACAGAAGGGAGAGTTGAAGGCAAACGTGCAAGGGGAAGACAGCGCTATAAGTGGGAAGATAACATCAAAAGATGGACAGGAAAGAGTCTATCAGAGTGCACCACCAAGACAAGAGACAGAAGACGTTGGAGATCCATTACAGCCAACCTTCGTTGTGGAGATGGCAACTGATGATGATGATGATTATTTATTTATTCCCATTATACTTTTTTTTAAAATATATAAATTAAAAAAGAAAATAGCATGGGATCAGTGTTACAAATTAATAGTACACAGAATGTTTCAGGATTGACCCTTCTTTGTCAGCCACAGTCACAAACAGGTGACAAGGACAAGAAATATAGACAGGTTGAAGATGAACAATAAACAAACACACAAAATACAGTTATCACGAAAAGAAAACAACGTAACAGCAATGAATGTAGTATACTGTAAGTAAATAAATACAGCAGCCCCCTTATTTATTTTTTTTAACTTCTTCTTTGATCCTTAGCCGCCGACTGTCAAAGCAGTCAGTTGCCATCACGGCTGGTAGAATCTTGTAGGGCAGCATCAAACTGCTTCCACTTTGCTCAGTCGGTAGCCATTCTTCGTGCAGTGCCCCAGCTCTGGTTCATTCTTTGCATCTTGGCCTCCACAGTTCTCCGTCAATTTGTTTTTGGTCGGCTTCTCTTTCGCTTTCCTTCAGGGGTCCATAGCATAGCTGATCTTGTGATGGCATGAGGGACTCTTCTGAGAACGTGGCCAACCCACCTCCAGCGTTTGCCAGTTATGACGGTGTGCATGTCCTCTTGGTTGCTCTGAGTAAGCCGTTCCTGATTGGTGATGGTATTCGGCCAAAAGATTCTGAGAATTTTCCATAGGCAGATTGTGTGGAAAGAGAACAGTTTCAACATTTCCTTCTCTGTTACTCTCAAGCATTCCACACCATAGAGAAGCACAGAAAATACACAGCTCTCATATAATTTTAATTTGATGTTTATGCTGTACTGAGAGGACTTCCAGATGTTGTTTAGACCAGCAAAGTCTGTTCCCGCGTTTGTTGAAACTACTTGTCCTATACTAGACATGTCCAGTGTCCCCCAGGGATCGAGACAAAGGAAGAAAAGGTCTACAGCTCCACCAGGTATATGGCGAGAGATTACTAATCTGAAATTGTGCACGGGGTTAGTAATGTAATCGTGTAAAACAAACTGTAGCAAAAACCAGCAGATTACAAGAGGACTGTGATGCAGGCTTCCTGCAAGAAGGACAGCTGTATTGTTGGCCCGCATGATTCATAAAAAAAGGCAAAGGTAGTCCCATAGCTTAGGGGGCATGAAGTGTTAGAGACTACTAGGTCTAGCAGTGTGAGGTGGGGGTGACCAGTTCCCTTCCTCACTGCTGTTTCCTTCCCTAACTCAAGAGCAAAGTCAGGTACAAATTTACAGCTGGGTAGACCGGAGCGTACTTGTACTGTGGGATATCTAAGAAATCAGGAAATAAGAGAAAAATTTTCAGTCACAGTATCCAACAAATACCAAGTACTCCAACAGCTGGCAACAAGTAAAAAATATATGGAACAACATCCAACCAGCAGAAGAGGAGCTACAAATCAGCTGTGAACGACCAAGTAGAGAAGAAAGAAAGAAAGCCATAAAGCTTCTGAAAGATGGAAAAGCAGCTGGTCCAGATGGCATTCCAACATAGGCCATCAAAACAGATATTGATACCTCTACAGAGATATTATACAAACTACTTGGCAAAATCTGGAAGAGAGAAGAAATACCAGCAGAATGGAAGGAAGGTTATTGTTACGCACAGAATTTTTTCCGAAGACATTGTATAATCATTTGCTAAAGACATTGTATAATTAGCTTGTCTGAAATGTACACTTTAATTTTTTCGGTCAAAGCTAGATAACCCTAGTTTGACTGTGATTACCATTTTCAATGATGGTTACCTTCTCTTGTGACGGGACGCATCGGTCCATTTTTTGAGAACGGTGTGTGGTCATTCTCCTTATATGGTAGTATCGGTCAACTGTTTCTTGGAATGATTGAAACCAGTGTTGAGGTTTTTATTCCTGTCCATATAAGGCGCGATTTATTACAAATCTTTATCTGGAATGTTCCCTACATCGTCTCGTTTGATTCTTACTCAGGTGTATGCGTTCTGCGCATGTCCGGACGTTAGGTGTGCCTGGGAAGCTTTCCTGTCGGGGGAGTCTATGAAAAGTTGTGAAGCAGATAGGACGCTTCTTGCGTCTCTGTGATTCTTTGATAGGGAATTAGGAGCCCTATTGTGAGTTAGTTTAGCTTACAAGGTCCTTCCCTTGATGATTCGAAACGCCTGGAGGCGTGTGTTTTTGTGGTGTTGATTTCGAAACAAGGTAATACCTCATTTATGTTTCAAATCTGTAATCTAACTTTATGTTGACAATGGTCGATGTCTGCTCACTTACGAATTACAGAAATAGAGGTTCTTCTACTAGAAGTCACGCCCCAGGTATTTTCATACCTGAGATTAATATGTACATGGGTCATACTTAGCCCGAAGGACAGTTCTATGTTCTATGAACGTCGCTATGTCAGCGATTGCACCTACGTCGAGGTTAGACTTAGGAATGCCTGTAAAGGTCAGCTTGACCTATACTCCTGGAACACCATCCTCATGCGACTTATGATTAGACTCATTTAGCACATCTGATCAGTGAGAGGAGTATTGATGCACTTTTGTAATATTGGAGCCAACAGTATAATCCCCTTGGCGCCATATCATTATTTGAGTATATGCCAGATGCATTGATGAACATAACTTATGCTGATTTTCGTGAACTGTCATGACTATGGTTTATTGTGAAATGGATGTACAGTTACCTGTCTTGTGGCGTCAGATAATAAACATTGGAAACGTCAATAGCAGTTACACCTTTATATGACTTTCCATGTCATGCTACACATGTTGTGAACTTGTGAACCACATCACCCACACTCACAGCAACCAACAACAGACCAGACAAGACACCTCACACTGCAACCTATTATATCCCTGGTGTCTATAGGGGTGGTACTCTACTGGGCTGCTGACTATCAACGACTTTGGACTGATACCTATAACGTCCATAGTGGCCAGATTTGTGGTCTATCATTTTAGTGGCCAGTAGTCAGCCTAAATCCACCCTTATCATCGTGGTGGCCAATAACTGGTTCGTCTGTTACCAGCACTCACGGGGGTCAACAAACCCATACAGCTATTATCAATCAAGTTTGTACTGCACTACCTTCAAGATTCTACAATGACGTATAGCATGTCCACTATATTGTGAAAGTACCCGGCGCTGCCCGACAGTTTATCGATTTCATAGCTTTCAGAAGGTCAAGTGCCGATTGAAGCGATTTACTCATACTGCAGTTAGAGGGTCAAGTGCCGAGCATTGTAAGGAAGAAGGACAAGTGCTGAAACAACATTTCCAGTAATCAGAAGCTCGTTTTCCTGCGTCATTACTGTTTATGGAAGCAAGTTCAGAGGTCGATCAACGTTGGATCACCATCCTTAAAATGCTGATCATCACCTGTTCTGCACCGTGCTGACGTTTGGACGCATGATGCGTTGAATTGTCGCATATCGTACAGATGTCATAGCATATTTGGACGATATCTGTCTGTTCAGTGATTCCTGGGAAGATCACTATTTAGGTTTATACGAATTGCTGTCTACTCTTCGCGAGTATAATTTAACTGCAAAACCATCTAAAGCCTTTATAGGATTTAGTGAGATTTCTTTCCTGGGTCATCGTGTTGGTCATGGTCTTTTAAAGACAGAGGACCACAATGTTTCAAAAATACTTAACATTTCTGTCCCTAAGACGAAAAAACAAGTGCGTAGTCTCTTAGGTTTGATACAATTTTACGGACGATTCATTCCGAATCTGTCCTCCATTATGGCACCTCTTTCTACTTTATTGAAGAAAGGATCGCCTAATCTGATCCGCTGGTCTCAAGAATGTCAATCTTCATTGGACCAGATTAAAACTCTATTTTCATCTCCACCTATCCTTAGGTTACCTACTATTGAGAAGACTTTTGTTCTTCGAAGTGACGCCTCGTCCACTGGGATTGGGGCAGCACTTATGCAGGAGTATTCAGATACTCTGCATCCGGTGATGTATATCTCTAGGAAATTAAATGCTGCAGAAAGGAATTACTCGGTTTTAGACCGTGAATTGTTGGCTATGGTATGGTCAATTCTCAAGTTGCAAAGATTCCTTCTAGGCGCACATTTCATTGTGGAAACCGACCAGAAAGCTCTTACTACTATTCAGAGCAAAAACTTGAAGAGCTCGAGGTCCACTCGATATGCCATAGCTCTTCAACCCTTTCATTTCACGGTGCGAGCTATCCGTGGTTCGGATAATGTGATGGCAGACATTCTGTCCAGATGCCCACACGATTCCACTTAATTCTTCTGTCATATATATTTCCTGATATACAGTCCACTACTATAATGACATATCAGCACATATTTTCTCACTTTTTGGGAATTTATAACATTGTACCATATAATTTCCTTTTTTCTGTTACCGATTTGATCATAACGGAAGAAGGCTTAGTTAGCCATATACGGGCCAAAAGTTCGCATGGCCACACTTATATATTGTATTTTGATGACTGTATTAAGAGATTTAACATTTGTCATAAAAATTTGTGTTATTGATATTTTCGCAGCACATCATTGACGTCTGCGAGATTATGTACATTGTGGAACCATGAAGTATATCAAGTCCTATCCTAATTTGGAGCGGATTATGTCCACATCTTCTAGTAACGATTATATCCATGTCTACGAGGAACAGCTGATTTATTAGTATTGATTAATAATCCATTGTATAATGTACTTTTTGTTTGAATATGTGTAATTCTATAGTGCGGTATATTAGTATATGACACCGCTGTTTGCACAACACTTCATTGTGTAATACTATGATAATATATTTAATTTCATAGATTTGTATGAGTATGATTTGGCTTGCATTATGATGTTGCCATCACTGTGGCGTATGTTGGTGGCACCTCCCTGGAATATACGTGTACACTTAGGGAAATATTTTCTCTAAGGATCTGAGATATAATCTCAGTTTCGCTCCATGCGTCGAGCTAGCCTCATATTAGGCATTATATCCACGCATCATACGTGCGTTAGGAGCCTGTTTTTTCTGGCTCTAGGATTCAAAAAAAAATGTTTCATTTTTTTTTCCCGGGGGGTGCGGTAATCTGTTACGCACAGAATTTTTTCCGAAGACATTGTATAATCGTTTGCTAAAGACATTGTATAATTAGCTTGTCTGAATTGTACACTTTAATTTTTTCGGTCAAAGCTAGATAACCCTAGTTTGACTGTGATTACCATTTTCAATGATGGTTACCTTCTCTTGTGACGGGACGCGTCGGTCCATTTTTTGAGAACGGTGTGTGGTCATTCTCCTTATATGGTAGTATCGGTCAACTGTTTCTTGGAATGATTGAAACCAGTGTTGAGGTTTTTATTCCTGTCCATATAAGGCACGATTTATTACAAATCTTTATCTGGAATGTTCCCTACATCGTCTCGTTTGATTCTTACTCAGGTGTATGCGTTCTGCGCATGTCCGGACGTTAGGTGTGCCTGGGAAGCTTTCCTGTCGGGGGAGTCTATGAAAAGTTGTGAAGCAGATAGGACGCTTCTTGCGTCTCTGTGATTCTTTGATAGGGAATTAGGAGCCCTATTGTGAGTTAGTTTAGCTTACAAGGTCCTTCCCTTGATGATTCAAAACGCCTGGAGGCGTGTGTTTTTGTGGTGTTGATTTTGAAACAAGGTAATACCTCATTTATGTTTCAAATCTGCAATCTAACTTTATGTTGACAATGGTCGATGTCTGCTCACTTACGAATTACAGAAATAGAGGTTCTTCTACTAGAAGTCACGCCCCAGGTATTTTCATACCTGAGATTAATATGTACACGGGTCATACTTAGCCCGAAGGACAGTTCTATGTTCTATGAACGTCGCTATGTCAGCGATTGCACCTACGTCGAGGTTAGACTTAGGAATGCCTGTAAAGGTCAGCTTGACCTATACTCCTGGAACACCATCCTCATGCGACTTATGATTAGACTCATTTAGCACATCTGATCAGTGAGAGGAGTATTGATGCACTTTTGTAATATTGGAGCCAACAGTATAATCCCCTTGGCGACATATCATTATTTGAGTATATGCCAGATGCATTGATGAACATAACTTATGCTGATTTTCGTGAACTGTCATGACTATGGTTTATTGTGAAATGGATGTACAGTTACCTGTCTTGTGGCGTCAGATAATAAACATTGGAAACGTCAATAGCAGTTACACCTTTATATGACTTTCCATGTCATGCTACATATGTTGTGAACTTGTGAACCACATCACCCACACTCACAGCAACCAACAACAGACCAGACAAGACACCTCACACTGCAACCTATTATATCCCTGGTGTCTATAGGGGTGGTACTCTACTGGGCTGCTGACTATCAACGACTTCGGACTGATACCTATAACGTCCATAGTGGCCAGATTTGTGGTCTATCATTTTAGTGGCCAGTAGTCAGCCTAAATCCACCCTTATCAGTTATCTGGTCAAGTTGCCTAAGACAGGAAATTTACAAGAGTGCACAAATTATAGAGGAATAATGTTACTATCAGTGCCAGGAAAAGTATTAAACAGGATTATCCTTGAGAGATTAAAAGAGTCCATAGACAAGCAACTGAGAGATGAACACGCAGGTTTTCGACAAAACAGATCCTGTACAGACCAGACAGCCACATTGAGAATAATAGTTGAACAAAGTCTGGAATGAAATTCACCGCTATACATTGGATTTGTGGACTATGAAAAGGCATTTGACAGTGTAGACAGAGAATCACTTTGGAAATTGATGAGGCATTATGGAGTCCCTATGAAGATCATTAGAAAAACAAGAGACAAATTTACGGTCACAATATCCAATAAATTCCAAGTGCTCCAATAGCTGGAAGATGTAGAGAATACAGAAGACTATTGGCAGCAAATCAAAACGGTATGGAATGAGACATGTGAAGAAATACTGGGGAAAAGGGAACAACAACAAAAAGCATGGATAACAACAGAAACCATCAATAAAATACAAGACAGAAAAAACAGGAAAGCAGATGTAAACACAAGCAAAACCAGAAGTTCCAAAGCCAAGGCTCAAGAAGTGTACACTGAAGCAAACAAAGAAGTTAAAAGAAGTATCAAAAGAGACAAGAGGAAGTATATTGAGGAGTTGGCAAGAGAGGCAGAAGATGCTGCAGCCAAAGGAAATATGAGAGAACTGTATAACAAACAGCACAAAGAAGCTGACAGGGAAATACAAGCAAACAAGTTGCCTCATAAAAGACAAGAATGGAAAACTGCTCAGCAATATACAAGAGCAAATGAAGAGGTGGACAGAATATTTTGAGGACCTTCTCAATAGACCAGCTCCACAAAACCCCCCGAACATCCAGCCAGCAGAAGAAGAGCTACAAATTAACGGTGAAAGACCAATGAAGGAAGAAATAAATAAAGCCATAAAGCTTCTAAGAGATAGAAAAGCGTCTGGACCTGATGGCATTCCAGCAGAGGCCATCAAAGCAGATATTGACACGGCTACAGAGATGTTATATAAATTACTTGGTAAAGTCTGGGAAAAGGAAGAGAACCAGCAGAATGGAAGGAAGGATATCTGGTTAAGTTGCCTAAGAAAGGAAATTTACAAGAGTGCACAAATTATAGAGGAATAGTGTTACTATCAGTGCCAGGAAAAGTATTAAATAGGATTATCCTTGAGAGATTAAAAGAGTCCATAGACAAGAAACTGAGAGATGAACAAGCAGGCTTTCGACAAAACAGATCCTGTACAGACCAGATAGCCACTTTGAGAATAATAGTTGAACAAAGTCTGGAATGGAATTCACTACTATACATCGGATTTGTGGACTACGAAAAGGCATTTGACAGTTTAGACAGAGAATCACTTTGGAAATTGATGAGCCATTATGGAGTTCCCCTGAAGATCATTAATTTAATAAAGAAAACATATGAAGACATGACATGCAGAGTTCTTCATGAAGGACAGCTTACAGAACCATTTGGGATAAGAACAGGAGTGCGACAGGGATGCCTCTTGTCTCCATTTCTTTTGTTATTAGCAATAGACTGGGTTATGAGAACATCAACAACACACAACAGAAATGGAATCCAGTGGACTCTGACTAAGCAGTTGGATGATCTGGATTTTGCTGATGACTTGGCTCTTCTGTCCCATAACCGTAATCAGATGCAAGACAAATTGAAAACACTCGATGAGAGGTCACACAATTGGGTCTGAAAATACACAGGGAAAAGACAAAGATAATGAGAATAAATGCAGGTAATGAAAACAGGGTAGAACTTGAAGAAGCACCAATACAAGATGTAGAATCGTACACATATCTTTGCAGCAATATAGACAAAGTTGGAGGGACAGACAGTGATATCAAAATAAGAATACAAAAAGCAAGAGGAGCTTTCATAGCATTGGGAAATATATGGAGATCAAGAGAAATCGGATCCAACATGAAAATAAGAATCTTCAACTCAAATGTGAAGTCAGTCCTATTGAATGGCTCTGAGACATGGAGAACAACAAAGACAACAACCAAAAAGCTACAGACTTTCATAAATGGGTGCTTGCGTAGAATAGAGGGATTAAAATGGTATGACAAGGTTACCAACGTGGAACTGATGACAAGAACTAGACAAGTGCCAGTGGAACAAGAGATGAGAAGAAGACGATGGATAGGACACACACTGAAGAAACATGTTGATAGCATTACAAGGCAGTCCTTGTTCTGGAACCCCCAGGGCAAGAGAGGCAGAGGTAGACCAAGAAGCACATGGAGAAGAGAGCTGGAAACACAGATGAAAATGATAAGGAGAACGTGGAAAGAACTTGAGATGATGGCACGTGACAGGAGGACTTGGCATGTGTTTGTTGAAGGCCTATGCTCCTTTGGGAGTGAAGGATTATGAATGAATGAAGATCATTAACTTAATAAAGAAGACTTATGATAACATGATATACAGAGTTCTTCATGAAGGACAACTTACAGAACCATTTGGGATTAGCATGGGAGTGTGACAGGGATGCCTCTAGTCTCCATTTCTTTTCTAACTAGCAATAGATTGGGTTATGAAAACATCAACATCACACAACAGAAATGGAATCCAGTGGAATCTGACTAAACAGCTTGATGATCTAGATTTTGCTGATGACTTGGCTCTTCTGTCCCACAACCATAATCAGATGCAAAATAAAGTGAAAATACTCGATGAGAGGTCACAACAAGTGTGTCTGAAAATACACAGGGAAAAGACAAAGATAATGAGAATAAATGCAAGAAATTGTAACAAAATTGAAGAAACACAACTACATCTAACACATATATTTTTTTTTTTTTTTGGCGTATTCCCGCTATTACTCGAGGCGAAATCTCAGGTTAGTATGTCTAACCTGAGACTGATTTTTAAGTATCCCTTTTTTTCTTGTACAGAGACAGGTGTCCCTCGCCATTCAGGCAGATACTCACCGATTTCCGAGATACCCATTACAGCTGGGTCGGCTCAGGAGCCGCCAGTCCCTGGTCGACCACACTTCTTCAAATGTTCTCGCCAGGGCTCAAGTTAATCCAGTACAAATCCCGGTCGACGAAAACTCTTCAAATGTGCTCGCCCGGGTTTGATCCTGGGTCACCCTGTCGTCGGCGCAGTTTGGTAACCACTACACCAGCGCGGCTTCCTAACACATATCTTGGCAGCAATATAGGCAAAGTATCTAATGAAAGCTTATGATTCTTGTTATCTTACTGTGCTCACTGTTCTGAGGGACATACCCTATCCTTTGACCTTTGAAGTCAGAAATACACATTCACGTTTGCACGAATTCCATCTAGCTATGCAAGTCCAGTGTTGCCACTCAAGTTCTAGAAATAAACCCAGATGTTCTTCTTTAAAAAACCCAGAAATACCCAGATTATTTTATGCCTCAAATACACGGGATAGACGATGTTTACATAATCTTTTATGTTCATCTTTTGCACAAATAATCTGTGTGCTATCAATTTTTATGTATTTCTTCATTTTTATTATTTTTTTTATTACCAAAAATTCACAATTAAATAAAAATGATTTTAATAACACCCCAATATATGAACTCTTGAAAATGAGATATTTTAACAGTAATATACTTACATTAGTTACATTAACAAAATGTTCCTCAAATTAAATATAAAATGTTAGTTGTAACTTGTTACTGTTGAAAAATGTCACTTGTCAGAGACTCTGCATTAATGTCGACAACTTCTCCTTCGTCAAGATCATATGCATGAATTGACAACGTGGAATCTTGATTGGGAAGTTCCAAAATCTTTGCATATCTCTGCCAACAACGTCCTTCACACACATCTTCAACCACGCATTTACTAGGATTAAACTTATGACAAACTCCATCTTTGGCAACTGCTTGCTTGCTTGGCTAGTATTCGATTGTAAACTGTTTCACACAAAAGCTTGTTGGTTTGTTTAGTTTTAACTAAGTTAACCTTCGAAAACACTCTTTCGACGCATGCCGAGGAGTGAGGTAGTGCCATAAGCGTGCACATGAGGTCAGCCAAAACATCAAATTTCTTCTGGTTATTAGCATCTGTTACTTGTTACAGTCCAGCCAGAATGTGGGCGGATCCTCATCCACTAGATGTCCAATATCTTTTCGGTACGTTGCCAGTTCTCGCCATTGATCAGACAGACGATCAAGGCTCTCTTCTGAAACAACTGTTTAAACTGCGCTGCTAAGATGGTAGGTGGTTGCTGGCAGCATTTGTACAAAGTGCAAATGAATGATAAACACAGCCGAGAACAAAGACATGTGGAATCTCTTTCTTCAGATGTGCCTGTAAACCACTTGCAGTCCCCATCATAGTGGCACAGTTGTCTGCAGCAAAACCAATGACGTTACTAAGCGGGATTTCATGCGTGCTCAACAATTTCTTAACAGTTGTAAACATGCCAAGACCAGTCTTATCCTCTACCTCAATGAGGTCTAACAGTGAATCAACTACTTTTTTTGTTTTTGTGTCACAGAATCGGACAACGACTGCCAACATCTGGTTTGTAGAAATATCAGTACTCTTATCAACGAGTATAGAAAATGTCTGCAAATGTTTATAACTTTAAGCCGCTCAAAATGAGCAATGCCGTACTGCATCACATAGGCAGCCTTGGTGCGCTTCAGTGACATTATTTGAGCAATTGGGCTGTCTGAAAATATCTGCTTGCAACATTCAATCAAATGACCAGCTTGCGAAAACGGAGTATTATGTTCTGCCATGAAAGCCGAAAACAGTATCTCCGCTTTAGCAATTTTATCTCGGAGACTGGGCTCTTTTTGTTTGATGAAAAACTTGTAATAGCTTTTTTCCTCCAACACAAAGTATATGCCAGTTTGAGCTGATGTAAACGAGTCAAAAAACAACGTCATTGACGTGGTTAAAAACAAGAATTAAATTTAAGTGGAATAAAAAATATATAGCACATAATGTTTGACATTTAATTATAATAATAATAATAATAGCCCCTTCAGTCATAACTGACTATGGGAATGCGCCCCTGAGGTGACAGCCCTCAGCTGCTTATTTTCCTGGTGCTCCTTTCGACGTTTTCTCCTCACCTCTGCTTCTTGTGTGAGCCTCTCTTCGCCCAATCTGAGGTGGCGCCGTAAATAGCATCGCCACTTAGTGCGATCGGCAGCTTCATCCTCCCATGTTGCTGGATCCATGTCCAGTGCCCTCATATCTCTCTTGCACACATCTTTGAACCTCAGCTGTGGTCGCCCAACTGTTCTCTTGCCATCTGCTAATTGTTCGTAGAAGATATCTTTTGGGATGCGACCATCTTCCATGCGGCAAACATGGCCAAGCCAGCGAAGTCTGCGCTGTCTAAGAAGCGTATACATACTTTGAAGGCCAGCACGTGACAACACCTCGACATTTGTCACTTTATCTTTCCACGAGATGCCGAGGATGCGGCGTAGACACCGCAAATGGAAGGTATTGAGCCTTCTTTCTTGCTTAGCATAGGTCGTCCAGGTCTCGCTGCCATATAGGAGTGTGCTGGTGACGCAGGCATTATATACCGCAGCTTTGGTCTTCATTGTGAGTTTAGAGTTTCCCCAAACACGCGATGTGAGGCGGGCAAAGGTAGCTGCAGCTTTGCCAATGCGGCTGTCGATTTCTGTATCCAGTGAGAGTTTGTCATTGATGGTAGACCCTAGGTATGTGAAGTGGTGCACCACTGCCAATTCATAGTTATCGATAGTGATAACTGGTGCAGCACCCACATCCTGACTCAGCACATTCGTTTTCTTTAGACTTATTGTGAGGCCAAAGTCCTTGCATGCTTTAGTGAAGCGATTCATCAAGCTCTGAAGCTCCTGTTGGCTTTGAGTGACGACTGCAGCATCATCAGCGAACAACAAGTCTCTTATAGTGACCCTTCTGATTTTTGTTTTTGCCTTCAGCCTTGAAAGATTAAACAGACGGCCATCTGACCTAGTGTGAAGGCATATTCCTTCAGTTGCATCTCTGAATGCATGTTTCAAGAGTAAGGCAAAGAAGATTCCGAAGAGGGTCGGAGCCAGAACACAGCCTTGTTTAACGCCACTTCGTATATCAAAGGGCTGTGACGTGCTTCCAGCATATTGGACTGTTCCCTTCATGCCGTCATGGAATGACTTTATCATTTTCAGCATTTTAGAAGGGCAGCCTATTTTCAGGAGGATTTTAAAGAGTCCATCCCTACTAACCAGGTCGAATGCTTTTGTGAGGTCTATAAAGGCGATATATAATGGTCTTTTCTGCTCTCTTGATTTTTCCTGAAGCTGGCGGAGAGAGAAGATCATGTCTGTTGTTGATCTGCCAGCTCGGAATCCACACTGTGACTCTGGATATATGCGCTCAGCTAACTTGTGTAGTCGCATTAAGATGACTTTGGCAAAAACCTTACCAACAATACTAAGAAGAGAGATGCCTCTGTAGTTATTGCAATCACTTCTGTCTCCTTTATTTTTATACAGTGTTACAATCTTGGCATCTCGCATGTCTTGAGGAATAGTTGTCTCTTCCCAGCACTGGCACAGCATCCTATGCAGGGGATGTAATAGCGTGCTCTTACAGCATTTGATTAAATCAGGAGGAATCCCATCACTGCCTGGTGCTTTGCCAGAGGCCAAGCTATCAATGGCCTTGCTGAGTTCCTCTAATGTTGGTTCGGCATCCAGCTCCTCCATAGTTGGCAGACTGTTGACACCATCAAGGGCTGCAGGCGTAACGGTATTGTCTCTAGCGTAAAGCTCAGAGTAGTGCTCGACCCACCTCTCCATCTGCTTACCCTTATCGGTTAGCTTCTCTCCGCTGATGGTTTTTAGCGGTGCCGTCTTACTTTTATGGGGGCCAAGTGCTTTCTTTATACCGTCATACATTTGTCTAATGTTGCCTGTTTGCGCTGCGATCTGGATGCTCTCACTGAGCTGGAGCCAGTAGTCATTTGCACAGCGTCGAGCAGTTTGTTGAACTTTGCTTCTCGTAGCCCTCAGGATCTGTAGGGTTCTGGCACTCGGTGAACGTTTGTATTCATTCATAGCACTGCGCTTAGCTTCAATGACAGGTGCCATCACATCTGATGAAGCATCAAACCAGTCATTTGACTTTGCTGTTTTCTTACCAAAGGTGGCAAGTGCAGTACTTTGAATGGTGTTCCGTAGATGCTCCCAGTTCTCTGTAATAGTATCACCATGCTGAGGGCTACTGAGCACTTTCTCGAAGGTCGCAGTGAATTGAGCGATCATGAAAGGGTCTGACATCTTGCTGGTATCAATGCGTGGTTTCCCTTCATGTCTGACACGATAGAGTTTTCTTGGTTGTGCTCTGATTTTGCAGCAAACCAAGGAGTGATCTGTATCAGTCTGCACTATGGTACGAGCGCGTGGAGAGCACAGACCTGAGGAGTGGCCTTCTGACGAGAATCAGGTCAAGTTGGTGCCAGTGCTTGGATCGTGGGTGTCTCCATGACACCTTATGCTGGGGTTTTGTCTGAAAGTAGGTGTTGGTCACGCAGAGGTCATGGTGGACGCACAACTCTAAGAGCCGTTGTCCATTTTCATTCATCTTGCCAATACCAAACCTGCCCAGACATGAAGGCCATGAAACATTATCGGCACCCACTCTAGCGTTAAAGTCACCAAGGAGAACAAGCTGTTCTTGCCTAGGTATGCTTTTGATAATTGCTGTTAGATTCTCGTAGAACTCATCTTTAGCTTCTGAGGCAGAGTACAGAGTAGGAGCATACACACTGACAAGGGTGATGGGACCTGTGCTAGTTTGCAGGCGGAGCGTTAACAGGCGTTCTGATCCATTCTCGCCTGGTTCAACCATTTTAGTTAGCGATTTTTTGACCGCAAAACCTACTCCGTGTTCTCTAGCTTTATTAAGATCTTTCCCTTGCCAATAAAATGTGTAGTCCTTCTCGCTCACCGTTCCAGAGTCCACCAGGCGCGTTTCCTGAAGTGCAGCTATATCCACCTGAAGTCGTTTAAGCTCATCATTAATTATGGCTGTCTTCCTTACATCGTTTACATCCTGTAGGTTTTCGGATAGTCCAGTCAACATAGTCCGGACGTTCCAGCATCCCAATCTGAGAGTTTGCTTATTTCTATTTTTTCGATAATTGCTTGGTGCAAAATTTTCTGTCCACAGTTCGGGTTTGACCCTAATCCCCATGCGCCCAATGGGGAAAGCAGACAGTGGCGGGACAACACCTTATTGACTGGGGGCTGCCCAGCTTGAAGCGGGCGGTAGCTGTCCAGTGAGATCCTAGAACCTCTCCCACTGTCGGAAGTAGCCCCTGGCGCCATGCCCTACGCCAATTGGGCAAAATGCTTATAACCGGTAACTGCTACTTCCCGTGTTTTGCCGACACCTATAGGGTGAAGCTGGAGTGTCCTCTCCAGGGCGCGAGCTTGGGCACAGTTATATGGAGATCAAGCTGTTGCCCATGCAGCATGTTCCCCCTCTCCACACAGCCGGTAGATCCAAAGGAACGGCAGTAGCCGATACAGTTTGGTACCAGCCATGTCGCAGGAGTTGCCAGAATAATGTCGAATCGACATTAGACTGCCTTAGGGACTCCAAAGGTTGTTATTGCCGGGAGTTGTAGTGAGGATAAGCTCTCACTGCAGATAAAATACTTCTATGGCATGCGCCTCAAACAGCCTCTGACAACCAAGTCCAGCTCCCGGCCTTCACGTGTGGCTCAATTATTTGAGCCCGGCGGAACTGTTTCCACTGACGGGAGAAGGGGCAAAGGCGAGCGACTGGCGCCTTAAAACCAGCAGCTTCGGGCAGATAGGGCTCGTGATCCTTGGTTGGTAGCTTATCTAAGAGAAGGAACTCTGAATTCAAACCACCGCTGCCTTGCGGGAATATCCATTTATGGAATTGGCTTCGGGAGTAAACCCTGAGGATAAATCCGGAGTCGGAGACATTTAATTATAATATACATATAATGTATAATGCTCAGTGCACAGAATATACATACATTGTAAATGCCAATTGTCAAATATACCCAGATTAATGCAGATTTTGAAAAAAATTACCCAGATACCCAGACGGAAGCCCAAAAACCCAGATCTAGTAAGAAATACCCAGCTGTGGCATCACTGTATGCAACCTAAGGTTCCTGCGACGGGTTTTCAGCTCGTGCAGCGATTGGTCGAAACATTTGTTGACATACCGATATAGGTAAGTAAGGTAGGCTCTCGTTAATTGCCATTATATATTGGTTCAGAACTACGCTACAAGGATGCAGCTGCCAATTGCACCAAGTGGTATGCTCCATCAGTTTGGGCGAAAAGAAGAAAGAAAACCTGGACAAAAAGCAGCTGAAGTCTTTCACTTCAGAGGCGCATTCCCATAGTCAGAAATCATATCCAAGCATGATGAGACCCCCCCTCCAGAGTCTCACTTTATGGCATCACGTCTGCCGTCCAATTATTGTAAACAGAAAAAATTAAAAAACTTCCAGATTGCATACCCGTATTTTTCAATAACTCTAAAATAATAGTCTCCTCGTGCATGTCAAATGATGTAAAACTACAACAACAACAAAAATAAACAAATCACTATATACTAATTTTTGTTGCTGTTAAATATTGTATGACTATTGTGCAGTTCCTGTCTACTCTCAACACTATGTGTTGTGTGTTTAGAATGGAATAGTCGTGGCGTTTTCTATTCTAGAACTTCCTGCTAGCCATCAAATGCTAAAGTTAACCTGTTCTGAGCATGGTTTCCTGTCTCTGAGCTCTGTTTGTCAACAATTATCGTAGTATATTATCACGTTGTTTACACTTCTTTCATTGTCAAGAAGATGTAGAATGGCCCCTTCGTTCGTTTTTTTTCCCCCAGCATGTACATGTATTTAAAAATAATATAGACTTATACCTTATACATGATGTTTCAAAATTATGTCTACGCTACTGTAGCAAGATTTGGTACCACTTGCTTTGTTTGTGAAAAAATGTGTAGCGCAAAACGCACACTCACACACACAGCGCAAGGACAACGCGGCGGTCTTGCTTTGAAGTTTGAAGAAGGCGGAAAAATGTGAATTACGTTTAGCCGGATGGTATTGAAGGAGGTAGGAAATAGCGAAAATAGGAATGGCCGACTTTAAAAGTTTGCATTTACTGGAACGAAAATTTAAAGCCACAAGAGAACGCCTGGTTGGAATACATTTAAATAATAATAATTCACCAAAGGAGATAGAGTATAAATGATATCCAAAAGGATATTATTCAAATATAAATAGTTTTAAAAATAATTAACATTTTTTCATCGTCATCACATCTGCTAAAAGTTAGCTAATAATCTTTAAAAATTTATTATACATACATGCCTAAACGGATTTCAATAAAACTTGTATAGAATGAAAGCTTCATATGGGGAAAATGAAAGGATACCTAGGAAAGAAAGAAGGAGATAAGGGTGTAGTGAAAAGAAGAGAAAACAAGTACAGAGAAAGCACAGATCGCCTCAAACCAGGAGATAAAACGAAAATTTTATCGGACTATAGGAGGTGCTTTCTCGTACGGGAGAGTAGCCCGAATATAAGGACACAGCGGCGCGTTGAAAATCACACACACCAAATCCAGAAGCCAGAGTGAGAAACTGGAAGACAGCATCTGCAAGAAAATTTCTTTTTTCACGCTGCATGCAGGGCAGATTAACTTCAACCAATACAGCCTCACCGTGAGCTTATTAATCCTAAGAGGGTATGTAAGTTTATTAAAGATATATGTATGACTAATATCATTGTATTTCAGATTTTATTTACGATTTGATTGTATCAGACATAATAAAAAGGGAATGAACGCTAACCAGAGATAACCTCCACCGGCATTGTCAGGAAGCATAACCATTAATTGGTTAGCCAAATATGTCATGGCTAGTTCTTGCCTGGAAGCTTACGACATACCAGCAAGTACATAAGTGACTTGGCATCCATAAGTGGAAGGCAAAGGTTATATCGTACCCATGTATCATAACATGTGATTTATTCATGTATTTTGTTAATTCTGCACAGTGGACAGTATCTTATCATGCTATCTCTGTAACATACTACCATGAATCATTCATTTATATACAAACACTGAAGACATGGTCGCCTCATGAACAGCAGTGGGTGGTGAGATTGATGGAACACCATGGCCACCTATTACCTTTTGTTCCAGGTTTTTATGATCGAGTTTTATGATCATTCCTGATAGAATTTTATTAAAGACTTGAGGACCGTTGATCCTGCTAACTGAAGCCTAGAGGTCAACCAATCTTCAACACCTTAGTCCCGCGTAGTTATAGGGCGGGCTGAAGGACAGTCTATTGATGCAAGTGTGTCTCAGGAACCTCGAGCAGACTTGGCTAATACCAGATGAGTTTTATGTATCACCATCTAAAAAATCCTGTGAGCAGTTTCTAAAGCGAATGTCGATGAGGATAACAGCTAAAGACTAGATAGCAAGATATATCCAAACTATACTGTGACAGACTTTTATAATTTGATTGGAAGATTCATCCAAGATTTTTTCTATTATTTATTTTAATTTGTAACTATAAATAATCATACATTTTACCATCTTCCAACACCCATTTCTCATTACAAGAATATATAGATGTACATAATAAATTATGAAATTGTACTCATCTGACTTGGTAAATTTTTAACTGTTAAATGTTGAGTTACTTTTTCTAATTTAATTATATTATCACATAGGGTTACTATAGCGAAAGTGGCACCGTATACTTCTGAAGCCTAAATCCATTGTCCAGCTCAGAGTATTCACAGCCGTAACTCACTTGTGATACCAGTGTACTTCTCGGGCACTGGAACTTCATACTATCTGGAGAGAGATTCTACTTCTTCTCTACCACTATCATCACACTAGGAAAACCTTTCGCTACAGCTACACTCATTTGAAATGTATATCCCATAAAATTATTTAATTTTCTTTATCACATTTTAAAGCCAAGAGATAGACAAATGTTTTCATTTACTTACTTAGTCGTTCCTCTTCTACCGTGAGGTGTAGAGGTTTGCAAGAGAGAGCGCCACACTATCCTCTCAGCTATCTTCCTCCTGGCCTGGTTCCAGTCTAGTCCTCGGTCCTTCAAAGATTGTCTAATGTTGTCCTCCCAGCGGACTATGGGTCATCCTGGAGGTCTGGAACCCTGGCTCTTTGTTTCCCTTGCTTGTCGAGGTAGCTGATCTTCTCCCATTCTGCAGACATGGCCAAACCATCTTAGTTGGGACTGTTCTACATGGGTCTGCAGGGGTTGGGTTTTTAGGCCTTGATGTATCGTCTGGTCCCAGACCATGTCTCTTCTTGTTACTTCAACTACCTTCCTCAGATACCTCATTTCTGAGGTTTGGATTAGACTTTTGTGGGTTGTAGTCACTGCCCATGACTTGCATCCATACGTCAAGACTGGGACATAGGTGGAGCGGTATACAGCCATCTTCATCTTCTTACCAATCTCTCTTTTGCTGAGGAATCCTGTTTATGGCCTGAAAAAGTCTCCCAGCTGCTGCTCTTTGGGTAGCCAACTTTTCTTTGATGCCTCTCTTCCGGTCTATGACAGCTTCGAGGTATTTAAAGTGGTTGTTGACCTGCTCCAGGACCTGTTCTCCCAGCTTAATCTGATGCATTCTTTCCTCTCGTGATATCACCATGGTTTTTGTTTTAGAGAATGTTTTACACAATGAAGTAATTTTGATTTATTTTTCAGATATATGAAAAATGGCAGAGAATACTAAATTCAGTTTTTAGGAAAGAAAGGCAATTCTAAAAAAAATTGTAGATCAGTTGGTGATAGGTGTCTCTCATGTATTCATGCTGATGGTGTACATTTTGAACATTGAAACTAAATTTATGTTATTGTGAAAAAATTGTCTCTTAGCTTTAAACTGTGATAAAGTAAATTAAAATTGGATATGTTGTTTATGAAATATAAATGTTAAAAGTGTGTATAGGCCTACATAATTTTGAAACACCTTGGTATATTCATTTTTGCTATTAGTGCCAAGGTTGTTTACAAAAAATCGTTTAAAAAAACGCTGAGTGAATAATCGGTTTGCGAAACAAAATTAAAACGCAAAAATGTAGAATTTGACACAGTGACCTTATAAAAAAGAACAAACTGCGCAGAAGCCTTACGCAAACAATTTAATGAGAACCCAGACACAAAACTGTACGATGAAAAACTGCCTTCTCTATCATTTTATTCGCTCATGTTAGTATCATTTCACCCTCATTACACGACAGCTCATTCAAGTTATTCTTGTTAATAGCATTTTACCCTCATCATTCGACATAGTTCATTCAAAGGTGGCATAGCTCCGTAGACTTCGTCTCTTGCCCGTTTCGAGGTTAGAACTGGGATGACATCTTGGTAACTCTTTTGCCGTGGGGATGACAAAACATTTTGCTGCTCTCGATTCAAAGACGTTGACGATAGTGATAATTTGTCCAGTAAAGATGATAATTCATTTGTCTCGTATGGTGTCATGGTAGTTGCTATGGGGTGGAGCGATTTCTCGTCTGCTAAACTTCCAAGGGCTCTGTTAACTGTGAATGGAAAAACAATAGGTGGTTAAAAATAGTGTGTCAGTGGGAATTGGCTTGGAACCATGGCCATCTATATTCATAATTATTGGTAAATATTAGCGATTGAGTCTATTAGCCGACTGCCAAAGCAGTGTACTTTCTGTGCTTCTACATGGTGCGGAATGCTGGAGAGTAACAGAAAGAAAACAAATAACTGGGTATAAATGGTGAAACATTACCGTGGCCATTTAGGCACTTTTTTCTAAATTGGCTGCATGTCCTTTCTCAATAAACTCTCGCAGCGAGGCGATGGCGCCATTTGGGTGGTACCTGGTTCGGTTTCCCGGTGAGCCTATCAGTTATATTTCGTTTCTATAGACTGCTGTCTCTTTTTTCTCACTAGTGCTTGCTGTTTACCTATATTTATTTACTACTCGTAGGCCTCCGATTCCCTTCATTATTTTTTGTGTTCACCCAACTGTATTCAGAAGGCCAACTGCGCCAGTTATATTTCGAAAGCCTAACAGAGATATGCATATTCAGAAGGCCTGCCACTACATTGCACAAAAAGCCTAGAACAGTCGCGTCATTTCCGCCAGATAGAAAAAATAGAAAGTTGTGTCGAACTTCCCTTTGATGGACGTACATTCAGAGCCGTATAAAATAAATTAGAAAGGTACAAGAAGCAGAAACGTCCGACGTCCTGTAATTACTTCTCTTAGTCTTCTATCATTTACTAGACATAGTAGTAAGGTCTTTGTCTTGTGTAATTTGATCTATACTATAATAGGGGAACAACAGAAGTGATTGCGTCATTAATAGGCTGAATTGCCCTAGGTAAATTTCCGGTGTTATGTGTTGCGGGTCGCGCTAATAACCCCTGTCATCGAAGCACTATTTTTGTGGAGCTTAGATGGCAGGGAGGATAGTGTGATTCGCTTCCGTAGCTAGGCGGGAGTGCCGCACGAGAAGGTCCTGGGTTCGATTCCCAGGTAAGCCACTCACGTCTGTTGTTTTTTTTTTTTTTTTTTTGTCTAGTTTTCTACTTCTTTATTTCTCACAAGTGTCTGAAAACATACCTTTATATGTGTGTAATATTTATTTACCGGGTTCCGGGGGCCGAAACGTAATGTCGTCACGCTCCTGTCTACCCAGCTGAAAATGGGTATCTTCTTCTTCCTCTTTCGTCCCGAAAGGGACGTTGGTTGCGTTGTATCTGTTTACAGCGAAGCTGCGATATGTGCAGCCGATACATCCGACTTCAGCACGGCATTTTTGGGGACCGGGTTTGCCTTCCCTCTTCGATCCCTACTCTCTCAGCCAAACTGCAGCGATGCAGCCTGTTTCCAGGACCACACTTGGAGGTGGAGTAGGGTCTTGGTCAGCTCTGGTTCGCTGACCCTAACGCAAGCAGTCAAGCTAATGGTCGCTGACTGCATTCATCACTTTTACTGCGTCTTCGGTCCCAAATGGGTACCTGACTCTGCTCATTAGGTAGGGAAAGCAAGGTCAGCGAAGAACAGAACTGGTCACTCAACCTCATAAAACTGAACCGAGTATAATGAGGTCAGTAGGTCAGTACACGTCACTCCACTACGGCTGTATCTGATATGGAACTATCTTTACATGTACAAGAGGTAGCCATTAGAGGCGTCAAGAGTAAGAGGTGGGCGCAGAGCGATAAAAATAGGTAGTCTTGTCTATACTAGTGCCCCTAGATCTATAGAGAGTTACGCCAACTATGTCAGAATCGACAACGAGGCTGAACGACGTAGACGCCATTTTCGGCCGGACAATACCAGGACTTGTAACGAGAATAAGCATCGAGTAAGATTTTTTTTTTTTTAATTAATGAAGAAAAATATCCCGTTCAACCTCTGATGGGTTATAATTAGGATATACAGTATATTGTTTTCAATTCCAAATAATATGAACAACTGCCGATATGAGAAAGTAGCATCCCATTTGTCAAATCATTGTAAATAGGGACAATCACAATTATGCTAATACGTTAAATAAATAATAAAAAAAAAAAAAAAAAAACAAAACAAAAAAATCAAGAAGAAACTCTGAACAAGAATAATATTAAAATTTTAGGGGTGTAAAGGCCTGGTGTTTCCAGTTATATAACTGACTTTAACAGATATTTAATTGACTTTCATCTGTTAAAAGTCATATGCATTGTAAGAACAGCATCAGACCTTCACATTCCCAGCCACTAATATTAACATTTGTTCGTGTTAAATATTGTTTGACTATATTTTGCAGTTCCCTAGGTCTGTCTATTCTTAACACCTCTTCTCTATATATATATATATATATATATATATATATATATATATATATATATATATATATATATATATATATATATATATATATATATATATATATATATATATATATATATATATATATATATATATATATATATACATATATATATATATATATTATTTTTTTATTTTTTATATAATTAAAAATTAATAATTAATTTTAATAATTGTAATATATAAAATATAAAATTATATAATATAATAAAATTTTATATTTTTATATTTTTATTAATTATAATAACATTATAATAAAACTATATAATAAAATTATAATAAAATCTCCGGTCCAAAATATGTAATTAGATTTCGTTAAAACTATCTGTACATTGTCGCATTTTTAAAATTGTAATATATAAAATTATATAATATAATAAAATTTAAATTTTTATTAATTATAATAACATTATAATAAAATTATATAATAAATTATATAATAATATTATTATATAGTAATAAAGCATGGGAAACAAAGAGCCAAGGATCCAGACCCCGAGGACGACCCAGAGTCCGCTGGGAGGACAACATTAGACAATCTTTGAAGCACCGAGGACTAGAATGGAACCAGGCAAGGAGGAAGACAGCTGATAGGATAGTCTGGCACTCTCTCTTCCAAACCTCTAAACCTCACGGTAGAAGGGGAACGACTAAGTAAGTAAGTTATATAATAATAAAAATTATATTTTATATATATGTATATATATATGTATATATATATATATATATATATATATATATATATATATATATATATATATATATATATATATATATATATATATATATATATATATATATTATAATAATAAAAAATTATATAATACAATTATATTAAAATCTCCGGTCCAAAATATGTAATTAGATTTTGTTAAAACTATCTATACATTGTCGCATTTTTAATGAAAACAAAAACTGATGTGATCATCTGGATCCAGTAAAACTGTCAGTGTCTACAACAGTCATTCACCAGTTTCCACATTTCAAACTAGGTAAATAGTTCAATTCGAAGGGAGTATGTTTTGCTAAGTGTTGCAATTCTAACGGAATATTTGTTGCCAAATAGTGGAATTCTAACGGAATATAAAATTCAACGAAGTATGTGTTAAAAATTCACGTTACTGATTCTTTTCAATAAAACGGTAAGTAAACTAGTTTTCTTCATTTTTGTTTTGTTAGCTGACATACAAAGAATAGTACAAATATGTGCTACTGTATTTGCATCTAATTTTATTTCAAATTATTAGTTAACCTAAACGAAAATGCAAATTGGGTCTGAAATTCGCGATTGGGTCCATTTTCCTGCAATACGGGTACAGCCGAAAATGGCGGCCAAATTTTAGTTGGCGTAACTCTGTATGTCGGCGTCTGTGGCCTAATGGATATGAACGCGGTTTCATAATCCAGATATACCAGGTTCGAAACCTGCTGCAGGCGATTTGGTAGCAGATCGCTTTGTGTGGATTTTTAACAATGGTATAAGCGCCGTACCGTTCAGAAAGCAATGGCAAACTACTGAACGTAAAAATATTGCCTAGAAAAATCACAAAACAGCCAATAAAAGCTGGGGTTGATTGCCACGTCCTGTAAAGGATAAGCAACTAACTTTTAACTCTGTATAGATCAAGGGACTCTAATCTATACTCGTTAGAACAGGGGGCGCAACAGGCGCTTTTATTCCCCTACTCCCCCCTCCCTGACTGGATACTGTAAACGTATGCTGTTATAATATCTATACAATGTTGCATGCCTTTAAATTAATGCTTAAAGTAACATGTGAGAATGAGAGGATATAGTATGCAAGATATGTTATAGTAGGAGGGCAGAATGTTAGACGGGCCTGCATGAACAACTCTTAACCATACAACTCTTAACCATACTGTAGTAACCACAATTTAGAAATGAGTGTAGAAAATCTCAAAGGCACTAAGACCCCACCAGGAATACAAATACAAAAGTTCATAAAACACTATATTACAAAAACAAAAGCTAACAAATAAAAATAAATAAATAAGGATGCGAGCAAGTAGTTTACACTGGTGACAGACAAATATAATAAATTCGGATTGACCAAATAACCCTCCAGTGAAAATTAAAAACATGCCAATTTAGACAATATCATATTTTGGATAATGAAACCATATTGAAATATAACAACAAAAGGAAAAATACCTACTAGAGATAATATAGTATAAAATAAATACAAACAAAAACGTATTACAATGAAGGAAACATGTCCTGATATAACCAACAGCTCCATGTATATGGTAGATGGTTGAAAGGGGCATGTTACAAAGAAAAGTAGCAAACACCTTAATAAAAAAAAAAACTACAACTCTTAGCCTTTTGAAAAATAAAGTTCGTTCGTTCGTTTGTCCCAACCCCCTCCCCCGGTGCAAAATTATGCTGCTATTTCTCTGTGTACTTTCTATGTTGCTCATATCGTGAAGTCGCTGTGCTAGGCTTTGAGTAAGCCGCGTTTCAGGTACTCTACTCTTATATAGGTGGTCATGTTTGAAGTTTTAAACGGGGTTTTCATTTTCACTGTATCGATACCAATCATTAGCTCACAACGACAAAATCAGTCTCCTTTGTTTGAATGCATGGACAACAACAATTATCTTTATCGATATCAAAGCGTGAAATTGATATGATGACAAGAACCGAACAAATACCCGTGGAACAAGACGTATGTCTTCTTCGTTGTTCGCTCTCAAATAAATACATCTATCTCTTTTTTTTTTTTTTTTTTTTTCGTACGCCCGCTAATACTCGAGGCGAAATCTCAGGTTATTATGTCTAACCTGAGACTGATTTTACGTGAGTACCGGTATCCCTTTTTTTCTTGCACAGAGACAGGTGTCCCTTGCCATTCAGGCAGATACTCACCGATTTCGGAGGTACCCATTAGAGCTGGGTCGTCTCAGGAGCCGCCAGTCCTTGGTCGACGATACTTCTTCAAATGTCCTCGCCAGGGCTCGAGTTAACCCAGTCCAAATCCCGGTCGACGAAAAAATCCTCAAATGTCCTCGCCCGGGTTTGATCCTGGTTCACCCGGTCGTCAGCGCGGTGTGGTAACCACTACGCTAGCACGGCTTCCTATCTCTCTTATAAAGCTGACCTTCCATCTCTGGCTTCTCTCGTCACCATACAGTTTCCCCTTCAACTGGGGTTGCGGAAGGCCACACTGCTACCCTGCTCCTCTCATAGAGCCAACAATTTTGGACTTCATGCACTACTGTCCGTTTGTCCTGCCCACCATGACCGCCTGCTTCCGTGCAGATAAGCTGACGAAAGCCAAAGGCTAAGTACAGAAAACCCGAATAGAAACTGCTTGCTGAAATCGGATGTGCCGGGTTGAAAGGCGCAGATATCGCAGCCTTGCTGTAAACTACGACACAACGTATTTTTCGCTCAAAACAAACTCGCTCGAACACGATGTTAGGAGACGGTTAGCTGACGGTTGGATAGGACAAACAGTCTGAAAGCCAGCTAATGGCATTGCAAAGCAGTCCTTTTCTGGAACCTACAGAGTAAAAGAAAAAGAGGAAGACACAGAGAGAAAATGGAATCAGACATAGAGTTCAAGGAGATAGGAAGACATAGAAAGACCTTGCACAAGCGGCAAAGGACAGGAAAGTTTGGCGTATATTTATTGAAAGACTGTGCTCCACAGAATACACAACAACTACAGCCTCACAGCAGCCACGGCGACAAACTTGGCTCAAGAACATGAACTTCAGCACCACATTACACTTCACAGCACCACATTACGCTTCACAGCACCACATTACGCTTCACAGCACCACATTACGCTTCACAGCACCACATTATGCTTCACAGCAACAGTGGAAGGAAAAATGAAGTAAGTAAATTTTTCAACAAGGATGTGAAATGTAATGACTGAACGAATTTTCCTCAATTTGTGTGAAGAGTAATGAGAATATAAACAACATTCACACGCCAGGTCTTTCTCATCGGGGTTCTTGGCGGGGAGATTGAAGCGAAACCTGGTATGTTAAATTATTCCTCTATCGAGTACACAAAATCAAGCTTTACCACTAAAATATTTAAAATAATTCACATAACTACTGGCCAAACAAAACCTGTTCATTAGGAGGCTCTTTGAACTTTGTAATTATTTTGTTATTACTAGTCTCTTCATTGTCGATATTACATTCAGTTCTTCATTTCTCACCAGATGCATTAAAAAAAGTGGACAGAGATACAAAAAAAGTTAGTTGCTTATCCTTTACAGGACGTGGCAATCAACCCGAGCTTTTATTGGCTGTTTGTGATTTTTCTAGGCAATTTTTGTCATTCAGTAGTTTGCCATTGCTTTCTGAACGGTACGGCGCTTATACCATTGTTAAAAATCCACACAAAGCGATCTGCTACCAAACCGCCTGCAGCAGGTTTCGAACCTGATATATCTGGTTTATGAAACTGCGTTCATATCCATTAGGCCACAAACGCCGACAAAAATACAGCAAAAGCAAAATCTACAAACCCCTCAAAACACAACAGGATAAAGAAAGAAAAACCTAGGAACAAGAATAAGGATACACCATAAACATGACAAACGTTATCCGCGCCACAACTAATGGCTAGGAAATCACAGCTTAGAAGAACCAATACAAGAAAAAGAACCAATGTAATGTGCTATATAGATTTTTTTTTTTTTTTTTTTTAAACAAACACATGTACCCAAATTATAACACACATGGGTTATATACGGGTCGGAGTGGGCTAAGAGGTATGGCGTCCACCTCGAATTGTAAAGGTACCGGGTTCGATTCCCAGTAGAGAGAATATAATTTATGGAAATTTTTTTCAGAACCAGTGGTCCTAATAATGTCATACTTCCCCTCGTCCCCCGTCCCCCCCAAAACCCCCCCATCTCTTGAGTAGGGAGATCGGATGCCTAGCCTTCTCGGATAAGGGTGAAAAAATAGGTCACGTGTGAAAGTTGCGCACGTTAAAATTCCCACGGCGGTTTGAAATCGTAAAGAGTAGGCCACACGGCCGCCGCCCTGGCAAAAATTAAAAATTAGGAAACCTACTCACCACAAAAATATTTATAGAATGTGTGATTCCAATATCCGAGCAAACCGAAGTACCAGGTCTATATTTCGGAGCTGGCATTTTGCTGATGATGTTGCCCTGATTGCTAAATCAGAGGCACATCTCCAATCCAACCTGCAAGTCTGGAAGGAAGAGCTGGAGAGAAGAGGGATGGTCATAAGCAGCTCTAAAACAAAATCCATGGTGATATCACGAGAAGAAAGAAAACATCAGATTAAGTTGGGAGAACAGGTCCTGGAGCAGGTCGACCACTTTAAATATCTCGGAGCTATTTATAGACCGAAAGGGAGGCATCAAAGAAGAGTTGGCCACTCGAAAAGCAGCGGCTGGGAGACTTTTTCAGGCCATAAATCGTGGATTTCCTCAGCAAGAAAGAGGTTGGTAAGAAAACGAAGATGGCTGTATACCGCTCCACCTATGTCCCAGTCTTGACATATGGATGCGAGTCGTGGGCAATGACTACAACCCACAAAAGCCAGATCCAAACCTCAGAAATGAGGTATCTGGGAAAGTGGTTGAAGTAACCGATAACGTTCAAGGCCTAAAATGCCACTGCTGCAGACCAAGTTGAAACAGTCCCAACTAAGTTTTTTGGTTTGGCCATGTCTGCCAGAATGTGAGAAGATCACTAAGGCTACCACAACCAAGCATTGGAAAACAAAGAGCCAGGGGATCACTGCGACTCCAGGGACGGAGCCTCTTGAGTCCGCTGGGAGGACAAACATAAATAGAAAAATTCTTTGGAAGGCCAAGACCGAGCGGCATGAGAATGGAACCAAGCCAGTAAGAAGACATGTTGTAGAATTAGTTTGGACGCACTCTCTCTTCCGGACCTCTACACCTCACGGTAGAGGGGAAACGACTAAGTAAGTAAATGTCAAATAGCTTGCTATGCAATAAAACGGCAGTTATTTCTCTTTATTTACACGTTTGTGTGATCTAAATTAGTTGCACAGAAGTAAAAAAATAAAGTTTAATTATAGAAAGTGGCTTTTCAATCGCCCTGTTTTAATTTTAAGGACTTTCTTCATTGCACACGGACAACTCCATCAGTGTTCCGATTTCCTCCCTTAGATCACACAAGGAGGATCTCAGCACAGTGCGCGAACTCCGTAGCACTGGCGAGAATCCTAATGTGTGTGTACAAGAATCGCACATTCTAAAAATATTTTTGTGGTAAGTTTCTAATTTTTAAATTGTGCCTGGGCAGCGGCCTTATGGTCTACTCTTTACGATTTCCAACTGCCGTAGGATTTTTAACGTGCGCAACTTGCACACGGGACCTCATTTTTTTCGCCCTTATCCGAGAAGGCTAGGCATCCGATCGGCACTAGCTCAGGCAAACACAAGAAGATATGACATTCATTAGTCTAACCACTAGTTCTGCTAAAATAAAATATCAACTTGACAAAAACATTTTCTAATAATTTTATTCCCTCTAGCTGGAAAGAACTAGGTCAGATCGATTTGAAAACGCTTAGTAGCTTTATAATTCGAGGGTGGACGCCATACCTCTTAGCACAGACCTCCACCACTTCTGGGATCTAGGGATGTCCTACCTAATTTTTTGGTCGTCGAAAAAAAATCGCCGCGGTAATGATCGGAATCCTGAAAGTTCCAGGACACAAATCGGTCTCAAGTAAACCCATCAGTTTCAAAATACCTTGTAATAGCACACCCTAACATCAAGAAACATTGCTACAAAAATGAGGGGTTGATTGCTCATGCCTTTTAAATCACAGACCAAAGTTCCTACAGATTAAAACCATGAATCGGCTCCGGCCATATCTTGAAAACGAACTTTGCAAGGCTGATTAGCCCTGAGGAGATTTATAGTGGCCAATTGTGAATGAAAGTTCCATGAAGTTGGATTCATTGACAAATACCAAAGAAAATGGACGCCACAATTCATGAGATCCTCTCAACTGCTTTTCATGAACGAGAAATGTCTGGATTAAAGAGTCGATTGGTGGATATGACTGGAGGTTCATAAATCATTGTTTAATATTAGAGAATAAATGATCAAAACGGTTTGATGTCTTCTAGAAGCCTGAACCCGTCATGTTCAGGGTAATGGATCATTTTACTACCGCATAGGGACAAATAAGGTCCTCGTTAACCATTTCTGCACCATGAGGTGCATAATCAAAACAATCAGAGGGTCAACCATAGTACAGATAAACAGTACATGATCGATCTCTGATATTGAGGTGATCTCAATACATTGGAATCGGATAGATGTCTTCGACATGCTAATGGGCGGGATATCCAACATGAGTCCTTCAGGTTATGCCTTTAAATCACTCTATTGGACATTAATAATGTTCATTAACAGCTGCGTCTTCTTGTTCTGTGACTTTTAATCAGCATCACAGTGACTGAGGCACGGACTTCTATTTCCGATTGCAGGCATAGTTATATAACCTTGGTATGAGTGTGGTTGATCCTCTCCAAAGTCTGCACCATTATGGTCTGCACTTGAGGGAAACAGGCCATGATTCTCTGATACATCTACACAGGGTTTGTCATCCTTATGACGGGGGTTCAATGTGGATCCATTGAATGGATTTTCGGGGTGCACGAAAGTTCGCATTCGGCAGGATTTCACTAGTTCCTTACCACATCTTAACATTGTGATACCTAGGTACATACAGAACAACTCCTATAACCATCTAAGCGTGCCTTGTTCGGGGGGGCTAACCACGTTGTACATATCATCATGGTGAACTGGGGGAGGGGGGGGGGGGGGGGGGCTTATGGGGGGGGGGGGGGGGGGGGTAGGGGGGGGGGGGGGGGGGGGGGGGGGGGGACCACTCATTCCGTATTAGTGGGGGGTATATTACACAGTGAGAAAGGGGGGGGCTTTAGGGGGGGGGAATCCGACAATGACTTGTCGTGAAGGGAAGATGTCTCACGGGATAATCATCCAAGATTAACTATGCCATTACAAAATTGCTCCTTGGGAACAGCATTTAATCCCTTATGCTGCCACATTTATGACAATGGCAAAATCTTATATCGGACTAATTTACTACCATCCGGCATTGCAGGCCTCTTATTGTTGGTCATTAATTATTCTTTATATCAAATTCCCCCCAACCCCCGATAATTCTATATATGCATCCTCACGATATTACAATAACAAAATACCCCCAAATCCACCCATTTCATTCTAATCATATTCAAATACTACCCATAATTACAAAAAAATCAAAACCTACCCCCCCCCCCACCCCAGCAGACCACCCCAACGTTAAATTACCCCCTACATGCAGATGGTATTAAACCCCCCCACTATGTACCACAATTTCCCCCCACCCCCCCCCCCTGTTTCCCCCCAAATAAAATACCCCCCCCCATCCAGAATGATCCAGTAATTTATTTTTATACTGCACCCCCCCCCCCAGATAACAACTAAGATCATTTTTAAGTTGCCCCCCAGAATAAAATTATCTTCACTAAGAACAACCAACCCCCCATACCATCCCCCAGTAACCTGACCAACAACACCACACCCTATTTCCTACTCCAACCACCAAACCACAACCCCCCCCCAATACAATGTGAAACACCCCCCCACTCACCCATCTCACACTCCACAACAGATATCTATAACAACAACCAATCCTACTACAGTGGTATCTAATATCACATCGCTGCCTCTCACCAATCCCTTGCCAAAGGTAACTCACCCCTCCATTACCCTCCCCCCCCAACCAACCCACCCTCCATCTCCACTCTCACTAAAGCAATCTCTCTTACACCCATATCAAATAACCAATCCTCACTGGAGGATATACTACTTCTCACCAACACCATCACTCACGCCTAAACTCAGATATTTATATACCACCCCCCCCCCCTATATCCCCCCCCCCACATACTTCTCCTTTCACCCAACCAACTCTCATTCCCCCCCCACAACACACACACCCCCCCAAACACCTACCACTCCAACCCCAACACAACAACCAACCACCCAACACCTAACACAACCACAACCACCCCACAAACACTACAACCACTACATACCCCCCCACCACCCCCAACACTAAAACCATCCTACACCAATAACCCCCCATACTACACCCCCCCCCTAACCCCACCTTTTATGCCTTAAAAATTTCATAATCAACCCCCCAACCCCCCACCAAAACAAACAACCAACCTAACCCCCAAACAAACACCAACCCACCCCTAACCACATAACACCCATAACACCACCACAACAAAAACCACAACCCCCACCCCAATGCGACCCCCTACCCACCAACCCAATACCCTAAAAAATTAACTCCCTCACCCCAAACACCAAACCACCCCCCCCATCCACCCCCCCCCCAACCAACAAACCACCCCCTAACCCATAAAACCCCCCCAGTCCACCACAAACCCACCCACCACCAACCCCCACAACCCTAACCAACAACCCCCCCAACATCCAAACCAACCCCCCCCCCCCCCCCCCCAACCAACCCCACCCCCCCCACCCCTCCCCCCACCCCTAACCAAACCCCCCCCCCCCCCCCCCCACCCCCCCACCCCCCCCTCCCAAACACCCCAAACCCACACACACCCCTCATAAACCCCCCCCCCCCCCCACCCAACCCCCCCCACTACCAAACAACCCCCAAAATCCCCCCCCCCCACTACCCCCCCCCCACCCACCACCCCCCATTCTTTCTTAACCCCCCCCCCCCTAAACCACACACAAACCCATTACCCACCCACAAATTATCCAAAACAAACACAATCAACACCAAATTTAACAAAAACCCCCCTACGTCAAACCCCCCAACCACAACAAACCAAACACACCCACAAAACCCACCCCCCCACATCCCAACCTATAAAACCACCCACCCCCCCCCACTTCACCCCCACCCCCAAACAGTCAATAAAGTCATTTCCACACGCCACCCCACCCCCACATCGAACCCAGGATAAAACTGACTCCAAAAACAACAACCTAACATACAAACCATCACCCTACCCACCACCCCCCCACAAGTACTCCCCCCCCCCCCCCAACACTCACCCAGTATCCCCCCCACTACTCCACACTACCACCACACCATCCACCTTAACCCAATTTCTACCCCAAAAAACCCAAACAAAAACAACTAACCACTCGAAACCCCCCCCAAAACACAACTACAAACCACAACCACAACATAAAAAATCCATAAATATTACAAACTCCCAAAACAACACAAACCCACAAACAACCAAAAAAACCCCCTATAAACAAATACAACACCTAAAAAGCACACTATACTTACATGGCCCCCTTTTTATTATTTCCCTTAATATTTAAAAAAAATTCCTGGGAAAATAATATGCCCCATAATTATATTTATTTTATTTTAAAAAAAAAAAAATTTAAAAAAAATCAAAAATAAAAAATTAAACTTAAATAAAAAGTATAGTTAATTTTCCTTTAAATAAGAAAAATAAAAAATGTGTATGTATGTACAACAAATTAAACACACACATATATATAAAAATATATATATATATATATATATATATAAAAAATAATATATATGAAAAATATATTATACATAAAAATATATAAAAAAATAAATATATATATATATTATAGATATAATATATATATATATATATATATATAACCAAAAATCCCGTGCCCTTAGCTCCCAGCTCACCCTGCCCTAAAGCTGTTTCTACTTACACCACAAAGGTCTACATTTGTGACTTTGTGATTGTGTAAATCTGTTTTCTCCGTGCCAGTAATAAAATTTATTCCTACCCTGGGTTATTACTGTCTGTCGATCTTTCTCTTACGCGTGCCTTCGCCATATATAGACAACGCGATGCAGTGCATAACTCAATACTGCTCAGGTTTGTCGGTAAACCAAATAACGAACGGTAGACCCTATCTTATAAGTGCTTTGAAGTATGTCGTTTGCATTATGGTGCACAAACAAACATCATAGCATGCCCTTTAAGTCTGTCGGCTCCATGAGAGGAACAAAGTAGCAGCATGGCCTTCTCAACCCAGTTTAGTGAGAAACTATATGTTAACGAGAGAAGCCTGAGAGAGATCTCTAACTTTACGAAAGAGAGATGTGGATATCTGAGATCGAACGAAGAAAACGTCTCATTAACATAGATGGTAAAAAGCAGTGATAATTAAAAGAGTTATCGCGGTGCCTAAATGGGGGAAGAAGACACATCGGATCGTCAGAATTAGAAGTCGAATCATCATCGACATTACGAAATCTCTCTTGAAACAATTACTAGGGTATTATGCAAGGTTTTTTTTTTCTTTTGTAGATGTACAAATATATCTGTACATAATCTAAATAGACAAGCGTTTCAATTGATCCCTTGCGAATAAACAAATTGATTCTACCCGTCTTGTTAGATAAATTATCCCTACTTCTATTTGACAGTTTAGATGGCTGATATAGTGCAAGATTAGCCTTGTTTGGTATACTGTTGTGAATGAGGGAGATCACACGTGCATCGTGTCATTAAGACGAGTTTGTAGCGCAAGCTAGGATTTTTAAAAGTGAGCTAGCCAAATTTAGTAGATGAAATCTTTGATATTTAGAGCGCCCAATCTGGTATGTGTCGATAAGTAAACGGGGTATTACCCAAGTTAACAGGTAAAACGGTTCGCACAGGTTTCATACAGTTATTTATAATATTTTACGTTTTACGTTCCATTAAGTAACGGGAGATACACATTTTTATAGCTAATTGTTACGAAATACGTTCGTAATTTTTTCTGGTCTTTACTATTTTCTGCACCATTATTACTCTGCCATCCCTTGTACGTGCTTATTCTTCCAGTATTCGTTGTTTTCGCTTTCATCGTTTAAGGTTTTCTTTTCACTTCTTGTCCCACCTCTCAACCACCCCTCTCTTCTGGTTAGTTTCTCCTTTGTTATAGGCGACGCTTAGCGAAGAAGCGAACTTGCCACATTGACTTTTCGCTTATTGCTAGCTCCAGACGGAGTAAGAGTCTACACTGAGCTACATTCCTTTTGTTAACCCAGGCTTTTTGTCTGGAAGATACACGAAACTATGGTGTCGCATGATAAGGTGTTAGTTTGCAAAGATGACTGCCCAAAAAACACGGTCGATCTCAATGGGATGTAGGAGGATAAACATCTTGGTAAATATTAAGACACAGACAGGGATGTAATACTTCCGGCGGATGGAATTTGTTGTGACAATCAACTACCAGAAAGTAATATCTTCGAGGCAATTATAATGTTTAATATGTGAAGTAGTGAGCTGGTAAACATGAAAGGCAAAATGAAGAAGCAAGATCTTAAATGGTCATGGTGTTTTGAAAATCACAACAAAAGGGCAATATCTTATCTTGTCATGTAGTAATGTTCTACATGAAGGTAGTGGGAAGACCCCTACCAAAATCAGACACGTTTTCGCAATTGGTTTGATTTTGAGATGCTAAGATAGATTATTCCTGACTGGACGTCTCCTCCAAGTAGCAGCCTGGGTATGTAAGCAAAAATGTTGCACTGCTTTGTAAGACTACTTCACTGACTTCCAATTTCGTCGAGAAGAAATCATAGACGGCCAGGAACACAGAATATACCGACCTAAAACATAGGACAGGCCATAGAGCTGGACGGGAATTCTAAGATTAGAAGTGAGAAACCCCAGAGACATCACTTTGCGCCTTAAGTTCTAATATCCAACTCAAGTGCACTTAGTTAGACACCTAACTCACATGAAAAAGACGGCATCTTAATTCGGCTACCCGGTAATATTCGGACGTTTCCTGTGCGAAATTCTACATTCGCCCGAAAAAAACTCAGGGTAAGTTGTAATATGTATATTTTATCATTTTATATTTGCATTTTGACATGTATAAATTGCTTGTGAATGTACAGGGGCATATATGGCTGGCAACCTCAATACCGCAAATAGCTAGCTTCTTCGTTTTGCCTATCATATTTACAAGCTCACTACTTCACAAATCTAACATTATAATCGCCTCCAAGATGTTACCTTATTCTTTTTTATAGGTTGTTTTTGTATTTTAGTCTGACCTTCTGTAACCATACAGATTTCCTTTTGTAATAAACTGTATTATTTGTATATAATATTGTTAATTATGCGTTCATCTACATTTTTTTCTAAGAAGTGGTCCGTAGCTTTCACAAGGCAATGACATGTGTCCACAGAGAGCTAAAATTTTGTATAGTGTTTATTCCTTTTCAATATAGCCACTGTCTGAATTGACACACTTCTGCCATCTCTGCTTGACCTTGAAAAGACCTTGGTAGTAGAACACCCTATTTTTCAAACGAAACCAGTCATCACATGCCAGTATAACCTCTTCATCGCTGTCAAAATGATTTCCTTTTACCTGTTTTTTAAGATTTGGGAATAGAAAAAAAGTCTGATGGAGCCAAATCTGGAGAATATGGTGGGTGTGGAAGAATTTCAATATTCAAATCGTTGGCTGCTAGCTGCACAAGCCGTGCTTTGTGAGAGGGCGCGTTGTCTTGAAGCAAAGGAAGATTTTGAGTGCGCGTTATCCCTCGTTTCCTGGTCACAACCTTTCTTAGTTTGGTGAGAAGATCTGCATAGTACTGTCCATTAACTGTGTTGCCACGAGGCAGATAATCTTTCAAAAGGACACCTTTGCCGTCCCAAAAAACAGTCAGCATCACTTTTCCTGCAGATTTCTGCACTCTCGGCTTGACAGGTGTTGGGGAGCCCAGGGTTTTCCATTGCATGCTCGCAATTTTTGATTCGGGGTCATAATGGTGTACCCAAGTCTCATCTACTGTCACCAAGGTCTCCAAAAAATTTTTTGACTGACACTTTTTGAGCAACTGTTGACAGCAATTTACCCTCGTTTGCTTCTGTTCACGTGTCAACAGTCGCGGAACCCAGCGTGCACATACTTTTCTCATGTTCAGTCTGTTGTGTAAAATTCTATAAACTGTTCTTTCATTTAGTTTTACTCTATTAGCTATCTCCACAATTGTCATTTTTCGATCCTGGTCAATGATTTTCTTCACTTTTGTTGCATTTTCATCGTTGCACTCTGAGGCTGGTCTACCAGATCTTGGCAGATCAGCAACATTTGAGCGGCCACACTTAAACTGTTGACACCAGTTTTTTACCGAAGTATATGAAGGACAAAAATCACGAAACATTGGTTATATATATATATAGCGTTCGGTAAAAAGACACGTAAAATCGCACACACACACACGCACCCGCACCACCCCCACACACCCACCCACACACACACAATCATGCACGCACGCATACGCGCGCGCGTATATAAAGAATGAAATTCTTTATGGAAAACGAACGTTGCATTGACAAACCTGCTAAATATTCAGCAACTTGGAACACAGTTTCTCAACAACTGTTCCGCGGAACCCTAGGGTTCCGAAATTCATCCTTAGGGGTTCCGCAAGAAATCGTGGAATTAATAAATACACATGTTTAAATATTGCCGAAACATATTTATTTAGGGCTATAATTCTTTTGTTACGTATTGACTTTGTATTGTTAAGTATCTAACGCATATGATAATGTAAACATTTGTAAACGCATTTATGATTATTTAACACTCCTCTTATTTGTTTAGAGTTAAAGATATGAGATTTAAGTCTCAGTTATAGAAATAACGAAGATATAAATACAGAAGAGTTATAATAACGACAAAATGCAGTCATAACAGAATAGAGCATGAAAAAAATACATTTTACAGCTCTAGACGACTGGGATGCTGAATGAACATATCTCTTCTTCTTCATCTCCTTCTTCTTCTCTTCACCTTTCAACTCCCAAAGAAGCACTTATGCTAGGCCTTCCTGTTCCTTGCCATCAGCTAAAGGTCTTTCCGTGACTTCTTTAATCCCCTTCATGTCTGTCTCTAGTTCTCTTCTCCGTGTGTTCTTTGGTCTTCCTCTATCTCTTTTACCCTACGGATTCCAGACCAGGGATTGTTGGATAATGCTATCAACAGGTTTCCTCAATGTGTGTCTTTGCCATCCCCAGCGTCTTCTTCTCATTTCTTGTTCCACCGACGCGTGTCTAGTTTTTGCCCCTAGTTCCACGTTAGTGATCTAGTCATACCACTTCAATCTATCTATTCTATGAAAATGTGTACGTACTAGCAATAACCCGTCAACATTGACAGGTTATTAATTGTAGTGTGTTGTTTCTGTTACATGTATTACAGACGGTAATATCACTACTGTGGTCATTTCATTGCAGGCGACCGTCATTAGATATATGTAGTGAAAATTATATGGATGTATTAAATATGAAGACATGGAGTAACCTTACCTAAATGACACGTGGAGCAGTGATGATGATCTAATGGACTGTAAATTTACTAAATAACTAACATTTATTTTATGACAACATGGCTCGTAATTGTTCGTGCATCTTTTAAAATCTTGCCCTGGTCGACTTACTGCCTCTGAGAAGCCATGGTCGACTTACTGTCTCTGAGAACAACGTTTGAAGTTTGACGAAACTCCAGTTCATGGGCAAAGGTAGCTAGGAAAGGAACTGATCATCCCACCTCTCGAAGCTGGACCTAGTACAGTGACGTCTCTTTCGGCAGTATCTGCTATGGGTTTACCTTTAACTTATCTCTAAGTCTCACTTCAATTCATCTTTTCGTTGTATTTTGACATTTATCAGATATTACATTTAATTAATTTGTTTATTAATTAATTTATGATAATATTCGTCTGATTTTCACAAATCATATACAAAACTGAAAGTACTTTTAAATAAAAGCCACTGTTTTGTACATCTATCTTGCATTTGCTAGTTTTTTTTCCTTCTTTGAATATTTCAGTGTATGTAAATTTCTGTTATTTTTCATGCTTCAAATTCGGTCATTAATTTGTTGCTACTCAACAAAGTTAAACAAAATCCCAAAATAACTACCACTGTACTAAAGTCCATTCATTTCCAAACACACTTATATATAATGTGTATAGGTTTAACATATTTAACAATATTCTACATGTTTTTACAAAATGGCACCTGAAATCACCTCAAAAAACCTTCAAAAGTCAAGAATTGAATAGAGTTAATCTTTCCTGCTTTTGTTTCTTGCGGACAAATAACGAGGGGAAAACCCAAAGCCTTTAAACAGTAAACAAATAGATTATTACACACTTAACCTCTCTATTTGTTTGTATGTTTATACAATACCAAACCTACCCTCAGTCCTGTACTGTTCTCCAGCCTTCTATCATTTACTAGACACAGTATTAAGGTCTTTGTCTTGTGTAATCTGACCTATACTGTATTTTTTGTTTGTTTGTTTCGTACGCCAGCTATTACTCGAGGCAAAATCTCAGGTTATTATTATGTCTAACCTGAGACTGATTTTACGTGAGTATCCCTTTTTTCTTGCACAGAGACAGGTGTCCCTCACCATTCAGGCAGATACTCGCCGATTTCGGAGGTACCCATTAGACCTGGGTCGGCTCAGGAGCCGAGTTAATCCAGTCCAAATCCCGGTCGACGAAAAATCTTCAAATGTTCACCTATACTGTATAATAGGGGACCGCAGAAGTGATTGCGTCATTAATTAGGCTGGATCGCCATAGGTACTCATCCGGTGTTGCGTGTGGAAAATCGCGCTAATCACCCATGTCCACATGCATTGTCCTTGTGGTGCCTAGTTGGCAGGGAGACTAATGTGAATCGCTTCCGTAGCTAGGCGATGTTGCCGTTCGGAAGGTCCTAGGTTCGATTCTCCGGTGAGCCTATCATTTCAGTAGTTTTTCTGTTGTCTAGTTTTCTACTTCTTTATTTCTCACGAGTGCCTGAAACAGACCTTTATGTATGTAATATTTATTTATTGATTGTTTCTTGCTACCTTCGTTCAATATCTTTAATACAGCAAGTTTTGACACTTTTACAAAAAAACAAGACAGGATAAAAGTTTCAATATTTTATTCCGTCTCATTACCGCTAGGGAGCCGCGGTTGCTCAGTGGTTAATGCAGTGGCTTCCTAGCTCGGTGGTCCATGGTTCGATCCCCAGTTGAGGTGGGATTTTTTTTAGACCGCAAACGGCTCCGGGGTCAACCCAACCTCATGAATTGGGTACCAGCGCAACTTTGGGAAGGTTAAGGCGGCCGGCGTGATGTTGATCACATCACCCCTAGTGTGCCGATGGTCAAGAAAATATGAGCCTAACACTATATTCCCAATGTGTCTCAATGGGCGTGTAACGGGATTCCTGTAATGACCGCTAACACCTGTGTGCACGTGCGTTCGTGTAAAATATAGAAAAGCACACTTTCTTGGCAACAATTTAACAGAAATAAAAGTGAATCGTAGGGGTTCAGCTGGTTGTTGGGGCGTTATCTGAAAGGTTCCATCTTGATTAAAAATAAAATGTTGTCAAACATTGGCTAGGGGAAACGCTTCCTGGTTCTAGGTCAGCAACTTCTGGGAGATCCATAGGATCTCATGGAATACCCCATTAGTGTCACAAGCCACATGAGTGCCTTCATGGGCGATGTAACTGTTTCATCTCTTCAGATAAGATGAACACGTGGAGAACAGGAATGAGAGTTCCACAGATAATCAAGAAATCAATCTACCAGTACCCGAGGCTACATAGAGTGCATAACCCAGTGATCATTAATCGCACGTCATAATTCTGTCACTTGATTTTTTTTCCTTCCTGTTTTTGCATAATGAGAACATGGGCACAACGTTTTTAACTTTTTTCCCAAGAAGAACATACAAGGTCAATAAGTTCAAATACTTACACTTAGATACAGCGATTGGCAGAGTGCCTAGAGCGCTTGCTTTTCGCGATAAAGTTACCGGATTCCGGTTTCGAAACCTGATATCGTCACGCTCCAGTCTACCTGGCTCTAAATAAGTACCTAATTAGGCTCTTGAGTTAAGGAAGGCAAAGACAGCAATAACAATAACGATAGGTTCTTTTTATTTTTACAACGCAGGCGCGGTAGCTCAGTGGTTAGTGCACTGGCTTCCTAGCTCGGTGGGCCATGGTTCGATCCCCAGTTGAGGTGGGATTTTTTAGATTACAAACGGCTCCGGGGCCTCGTGAATTGGGTACCACAGTAACTTATGGGAAGCTTAAGGCGGCCGGCGTGATGCTGACCACATAACCGCTAGTGAGCCGATGGTCTAGAAAATATGGGCCTAACACCATATTCCCAATATGCCTTTATGGGCGAGTAACGGGATCCGAGAGGATAAGAATGAAATAGAGACATTTTTCTCAGATCAGTTCTCGTGAATATTATCAGATCCACAGTAATCACATACATCTATCATTATTGATTATGCCCAGCCAAAGTAAGATGTCGTTTACTGAGACAACATATCCTATCGAAGAAATACGTGACATTTTTGTGTTGTCACAGAAAACATTATCATTTACATACGAGGGGCGTTCAGAAAGTAATGCACCAAATTGTTTTTCTCAGCTAATAATGAAGATACAAGCATGACATTTTGCACATTTCAAATATGGCATGTGCCAATTGTGTGCACCAAAGTGCACTGCAACCGGCCAAATAATACAGCTGCCCTAAACCGTTGAAATGGAGCGTGTTAGCAACTTGCGTTATAAGCAGCGAATTGTGATAGAATTTCTCGTTGCAGAGAAGGAAACTGTTGTGAACATTCACAAGCATCTATGTGATGTGTATGGAAGTTTTGCAGTCGACAGGAGTACAGTCAATCGCTGGGTTCAGAGAATGAAAGAATCAGGAAGTGGAGATACGGAGCTGCTTGATCGGCCGCGCTGTGGACGTCCTGCCACAGCCACCAACGCAGAAATGTTGAAATGTGCTGAGGGCATTACTCTTACTGATAGGCGAATCACTACTCAACAATTGGTCTTACAGCTGTCAGTCAGCATTGGTAGTGCAAATGCAGTTATAAAAACTCTCGGATTTTCTAAGGTTTGCGCAAGATGGGTTCCTCGAAGTCTCACAAATGACCACCGATTGCAAAGGAAAGAAATTTCTTCTGAATTGTTGGAGCGTTTCAATGCTGATGGAGAGAACGTTTTGGCTAAGATCGTTACAGGTGACGAAACCTGGGCACATCATTTTGAACCTGAGACAAAAAGACAGTCAATGGAGTGGCATCATCCGCAATCACCAAGAAGAAAGAAATTCAAGACAATTCCTTCAGCTGGAAAAGTCATGATCACTGTCTTTTGGGACATTGAAGGTGTGATTCTTGTGGACGTTATGCCAAGAGAAGAAACAATCAATTCGCAAGCTTACATTAAGACATTGAAAACACTCAATCAACGTTTTCGCAGAGTTCGGCCACACAGGAATCCAGCAGACCTGCTTCTCCTTCACGACAATGCGCGACCTCACACAAGTCTGGCTACACGGGAAGCAATCACCAAATTGGGTTGGACTGTACTACCCCATCCACCCTATAGTCCCGATTTGGCACCCTCTGATTTTCATCTATTTGGTCCACTTAAAGATGCACTCCGTGGGACAAGGTTTGAAGATGATGAAGGAGTGATTCATGCAGCGAAGAAATGGCTACATGATCAAGACAAAATCTGGTACGGGCTAGGAATACATGCACTTGTTTCGCGCTGGTATAAAGCCGTACAAGTTGATTGGGATTATGTTGAATAATACCGATGTTTACATGACATACCCATGTATATTGTGTATAAATTTCATGCTTTTTGAATAAACAGCTCCTGAGAAAAACGATGTGGTGCATTACTTTCTGAACGCCCCTCGTATATTTAGAACTAGCAATAACCCGTCAAACTTGCGGGTTTTTAATTATAGTGTGCGGTTTCCGTTCACGGATGAGCAGATAGAAGTACATTCTTAGAGTGGTTTGGTTTCTTTCCATTATACAGCGTAATCAAACTGTTCATGAACACCGTCATGTGAACGCTTTTCTTTGTTGATTGTAACTATTTTCGGGAGAGTATATATAATGGAAACAATAAAATTTTTCAACACGGTTGCATTCCTCAGCTGTGACCAACGTACACACGGCGAGAATTATGTTATTTTAGATTCAATTTAAAAGTTTTTTGATGACAACATCTCGTGTGAAAGTGCGTGGATTGTTTTCAAAGAGTGTTCCCTGATAATAAGTTTTTTAACAGAAACTTTCAAATTTTCATGATTTGTACATCGGGTGAGAGCTCATGTACACCAATTTTTACGCACTTTTTCTTTGTCGAGCGCTACTAATTTCGTGAAAGAATTAAAAAAAAAAAAAAACAAAGTATTTGTTTTATATAACACCCACGCCGCGCAAGCTGCACACCGTGCGTTGCGCGCTTTTTTTTCTGGCGCGAGTTACTCTTTTGAGTGAGACCGACCGACGTAACATACATCGGTAATTATGTTATAGCACGTTTCACTAGCTTTGCCCAACTTCAAATGTAATTATCTGATTAACCGTCGAACGTATTAATGCCATTTTTCGCATACGATGTTATATTGGGTTAGACCCAACAAATATATACTTTATATCTGTGCATCTTGTCCAGTTCCCATAAACGGATGAAATCCTTTGATCTTTGTCGGCATACTAATTATTGTGTATCGAGAAAAGAAATTTTACCACTTCAGTCACAGATTCTGTGAATTGAATAGGCATAGGCGTGTCTACTATTACAATAATGTGGCCATCACGTTTGCATATGAATACCTGTTGAAGATGATTTCTTAAATGATCTGCATGGGAGATACTCGTGACATTGTTTGTCATTGACATTTAATGCGCTATCAAACTGGACCTTCATTGATCTAATTATTTCAATAGGTATCACCACTTTGCGGTTCATAAATATCATAATGGAACGTTGCTCCTCTAATGTGTTTTTAAATAACGGTAAGGTCATCTTTAAAGAAATTAAATTTCATCCGAATCATAATCAGATGTCTCTGAGAAATTGATAATCAATCTCGGCTGAATGAAGGACAAACCATCATTCTTCCAATATTCCTCTTCCTCTTGTAACACATGGTTCTCACATTTCTTCCAATAATCCCTGGCTATATTGGAGATGGCGGCTTTTGTAAGTATTTCAACATCTTTTAATTTGAACGTTCTATTTTCTGTTGCTACCTGTTCCTTAATTTTAGCCCAGACTAATTCTATTGGGTTTAAGTGAGAATGGTAAGGAGGCAATCTTAAACATCTGTGACCATGTTCATGGATTGCCTTGTCTATGAGAAATATCTTTGTATGCTGTGTCTTTTTTACAATTCCAATTAATTCAGGCTTCAGGGACATTTCGTTGAATGGAATGTCGTTTTTGGTCAGCCAAATCTTTAATACATCTTTAGTACTTGATGAATTAGGAACTTTATCTTCTGGTGCCACAACGTTGTGATATGAAGCATTGTCCATTATCAAACACGACGGTCTATCCAAGGAAGGAAGTACATGATTCACAATCCAATCTTGAAATATCTTGCCATTCATCTCTGTATGATAATCCCTATTATCTGTGGATTTTGAAACACATGTGAGTTCAGTATTATTTAGAAGCCCATGATGGCTGCTTCCTGCATGTGCAATTATTAGTCGCTGTCCTTTGCTGCTTGGTACTAGTCTCTTAGTTGTCCCATCAGATGATTGCCATTCTCGTTCATTACTGTGGTGCGCATTGATCCAAGTTTCATCTAAATACACAAAATCATAACAATCTCTTCTCATTTCTCTGACCTCGCGTAAATATTTGCTTCTCATTGCAACTATATGAGGCTTCTCACAAATAAGGTTTCTGCCACCAACTTATTTTCTAAAAGTGAATCCCAAACTCCTAATAGTCCTCCATAGCGTAGATTTGGAAATATCAATGTCATTATTCTTTCTTAACCAAATTTTCAATTTCCTTAAAGTCACTGCCTCATTATTGTGAAACATATTGCAAATTTCTCTGCGGATCAATTCTCTGTCAAAATTATCCACCACTCTTGGCCTATTTTTCGTGTGTAAAACACTGGAATTACAAATTTCAGATGTCGCTATCCAGCGGTGCAATAGTCGTTTGCTTATCCACAAGGCATGAATAGTCCTCTTTTGTGGGTTTGAAATAGAATGATATAGTTTTCCTCGAGTAGCTTCATTGCAGAAATACTTAAAAATCCTATCTGTGTTTTGCTGTAATGTCATAACATGTATTCGCAGACTCATTTTTCCTACTTAGCCACACAATACTTTTTGTAGACACGCCACTGATTGACAATGTGTGCGTAAAACCGGAAATAAACTGTTTTATGTTCAAGAAGTGCAATTTCACGCAATTTCACGCAAAAATCATGCCAATTGCTTGATAAACCAAAAATGTGCAAATGAGGTCGTATAATTTACTGTAGACATTTCAATATGTGTCTGTGTGATGTGTGCTGGAAAGTAGGATTTTATATTATATCGCAAAGAAACAAAAATTGAAACCAATGGCTGCATTTTAATGAAAAATTTAATTCATAGGTTCTATGTCATTTCAAATTCACACACAAAATTTCACTTATATGCATTATATATTCGCTGAGATATAGCATTTTGAAGTTGGACAAAGCTAGTGAAACGTGCTATAGTTGGGATGGGATGGGATTATATCATGCCACACAAAATACGATCATAACATGTTGAAGGTCTCAATTTTGCGCAAATGTTTCTTCCTTCAAAAGACAAAATATCTCGCACAGAGTATCAACTTCAAACATGCATCATTCTCAAACTAGAGAACAGCCCAGCCATTTGTTACGTTCTTTTCGCGTGGGTGTTAAGTGTTTGAGATCCTCACATGCGGGTCTAGTATTTTATAGGCGCACATGTGAGCGCATCTAAATTAATTGCATGTATTATTATTTGCGTGCCACCGCGCACGATGGTTGAATGTAATGACGCGTTTGTCGCGGTGATTTGTTACCAGAGAGCTATGATTCTAGAGCAGATCGAAAAAGTCCTTCGGGATAGACGGACGTCTGTGATGATGATCGTTATATGTCTTAGCCCCAAGTAGTGGGAAGACACTGAATTATATTATGATATCTCCCTAAGTGGAGCAGACGTATATTAGCCGGAACTGGCTATTTTTCAAGTATCCTGTAGATACTCAGTTTATCCTTCGCAAGTATTTGGCAGAGCTTTGGCACGTCTAGCTATGGCGTGTCGCTAGTGCGTCTAAATTCCTGCTGGGAAGTTGTGGTAAAGTGTGATGTTATAAATATTTATAGGGGACTTAGTGTACTGACTGAGATCAGCTGTGAAGGTATCTGTATCTAATAAGTGTGGTGTATTACAGATGACCTTACTTGCTACCACATTTATACCTCAGTCAGAATTATTTTGGAATATTGTGATGACTACGTTAAATGTCTAGGGTTATGAAAATGATGAAGTGTAAGTCACAACAACAACAGACAGATAAACAATTTAATTTATTCCACAACACTTTACAACACTGTGACACTCACACACATATAACACTCTATAAGACTATCTTAAATGAGTCAAGTGTTTAAGTTTAAAAATATATGTATTAATTCTTGTCAATAATGGATATCCTGATTCAACTACACAGGGAACCAGGAATCACAATCAAATGTAATTACAAGTATTATTTACACAGTTTATATATATGAACTTTGTATTGACATAGTTTATTATTATTATTCTATGTGTGTAATTTGTGCAGTAGTAATATGAGGTAATACTGGTTTTGTTCAAGCTTGGTTGTTGTTTTTCATCATGACTTCAAGTGTTTGATTATCGGGGAAATAGTATTGGGAAACTTTCACAGTTCCTGTCATTTGAACCAATTAATTGTCCCTCTGTGGTTAACAAAATGTCAATTTTTGAGGGGGCACATAATGTTGAGCTACTCTGGCCACAGAAGCTTATCTTTCGTGATGGCGGCAGGAAAAGACTCCTCTGCTCGATTGCTTCCTGGGTTCTGGAGACACCTCACTGGTCGCTATCTGGACCAAGGAGTATGCTGTCAGCCTCTGGATTCAGCAAAACTCAGACCAGGTGCTGCTTCAATAACTAGGACCACAGTCCCACAATTCATGGAAATAATACACAGATACGTTGACTGGCGATGAATAATGGCACAAATTCCGATCTGCCTCTGTCCCAGACTTTTATTTCGAAAAATATGATCTGGCTCTCAGCGCACTGTTTCTTAGTAAGTTTATTTTAACATGTGGCACTGAACTGACGCTCCTAATTGCCTATATTGGCGGGTCTAACCAATCGGGCCATGTTTACACAGCTTTTCAAAAAAAGTACTCCTACTCACGTTTCCCTAACAACAAAGAATTAGTATTTGTAGCCCGACTAATCGTGTTTAGCCTTACATTTACTTCTATCCAATCAAATAGGATTTTACATGGTGGCCCATTTCCCGTAAAATGGTGGTTTCAAAACCTGCCACTGCGCAATTCTGATTTTGGTGTTGTCTGACAGCACCACCATTTTATTTTGGCTATAATTTGTTAATTCCTAGACTATTTGCGTAACGTTTAACATATTCTTTGTCAGCAAGTCCTAAGGAACCCAATTATATAAATTTAAGGGAGCTAGGTGGCTGCGTTCAAAATGTGCATTTTCTTCTACCTCCTGTTCACTTCGATACGATGTGGTGTCTGGGTACTGTCAGGCTTTCAAACGTAAACCAGTATAATGTCATGTTTCCCAATAAGCATTTTTCAGGTTTTTAAACCTAACTCTCGTATGGGTAGTGTTTTTTATCACTGTCCATCTGAAAAAAAGTATTGCTTCTGGCCTTTCGCTTGGGGAGGGTGGCATTAATTGTATATCGCGAGACGCGTTTTAGTGTGGCCTGCGTTCCTGCTTTCAGCCCTCCCTCTCTCTATCCTAATTCCATCTGTCCTTCCGTTTATGTTAACGTAGTGTAATTAATGCTAGTATTAATTTAGGTCATTAATCAGCTTGCGTATCTCAAGGTTTTCTTAGAAATGCAGTACACGTTTTATTGTAGAAAGCGTGTAGTGATGCAGTAGGCTTTACTATCAACGTGAAACGTTACAATTTGCAGACGAAGTAGAAAACAAGGGGGATTTTTGTACGCCATTGTGACAGCACTGTACTTTTACCATTTCTCTTTCCTTTTATTGAATTTATGTGTTAGGCTTTACATTTACCTTTTAATTTATATATGTGGATTTAGAATGTTTCACGACAGAAGTTCATCGGATCGTAACGCATTATTTTTATGGAAGACTGCCAATAACATTATACAAGTCTTATAATGGAAACTAAGATTATATGGTCATATTGCCGCAGAGCTTCCGTCGTCCTTGAGATGATGACGGCTAGTGAGATCGGTCAAGTTCACTGTTGATAACTTGTGTTGACGTACCTTTTTATACCATGACCCATTGCTGATGAAGAATGACTGTCAACTATGAATGTATTAGCTACGAATTCGTTTTTACCATGAAGCCATGTGATGATCCTGTATTTACCTATGATGTCCTCGCCTTCGTACAATAAAATCGTATCGTCATTAATGTACAACATGGGTCCAGTGTATATTTCTAACAGTTGGTCAATCTTATGACCCAATCGTTGCAGTTGTGTTTGGTATCACCTTCACCACCCTAAAGAAACGGCCCACAGTATTCGCGTCATTAAAAATATACGTCGGCCATTGACAGTAAGCCCGACAGGCCAGTAAATACCACAAACTCTGCACTAACACCATTCTTGAGTGATGCCTAGTTGGCAGGGAGGACAGTGTGATTCGCTTCCGAAGCTAGGCGGTAGTGCCGTTCGGAAGGCCCTGGGTCCGATTCTTCGGTAAGCCACTCACGTCTGTTGTTTTTCTGTTGTCTAGTTTTCTACTTCTTTATTTCTTAGAGTACCTAAAACACATCATTATGTGTGTAATACTTATTTATTTATTGCTAGATACTTGTCTGAGAGGTGTTATCTCAACGAAATGCTTAAGTCGACTACCTATTGCCCAGTCTCCCTTTCTTGTCATGTGACTTCAATATGATATTTCACACATCCCATCCTTTTCAAGCCTTTCACACTAGAATCGACATCATTGCACTCCAGGCAAACCCATAAGGTGCACAGTCTCCCTCAGCAAGAGTCGAAGCGTATGAATGCTAACTGTTCCTGTAACGCGCTGGTTGTATACACGACGAATGCATCCTCTCATACGTCAATCCTTGCTATTCTTAACGTTTGATGCCAACTTCCGGCAATCTTAGCCTTGTTGGTTCATTGATTGCAGAGTTGTTCTGCACAGGTGATTATTAATTGTACTTAGTATTTCTGCTTTACACCTATCGTTCGTTGGTCTGGCATGCGAGTGAAGAGACATATTCTTGTCTGGGTGTTTAGTTGAGACTCTTCTTAGTCATCAGCGCCATCCTTGTGTGTTGACACATCTGGCCACCATACTATTATATTCCAAAAAGATTACCCGCCACCAAACGTCTGGTCTGACGTTTGAAGAACAGGAACGAGCCACATCAGACAATCAATTAATCAGTCAACACGTGATTAAACGAACAAAAGAAGCCATTAAACAGCGGAACGGCAGGTTCACTCAAGCTCTAGATCAGTGGTTTCCAAACTTAATTTTCTCTGGGTCACACTTTCTGAATGAAAATTTGCTCGCGTTACACCGATTTTTTTATTGATAAGATATAACTTCGAAAAAAAATTAAAATAAACTCCTACCAGTGCTTTAATCACAACATAGAACTCAATTAATTTATAAAATTATCTTGAGATATCCAGAAAGTATAAAACAATACAGCTTAATAAAAACACGATTCATTCACAATATATACAGATTCAGTGAGAGGCGTGAGCTTGTTTTTGTAGGGTAATCTCATTTATATTAGGTTTTATTTGAGACGAAAAAACTCTTTATCTCCTCATTGTCATTATTTGATTGAAATGTCGGTCACTTTTAGCCGAGAGGTCGGCCCTGTCTTGTTCTCTATTTTTGTCTACGCCCATTTTTCTGTCTTATAGCTCCTAATAGCGCTATTTCTGGCATTAGTCATGTCAATCTAACGTTGGATAGGCTAATTCCACTCTTTTACACGTGGACATTGGCATCTAGCTAAAGGTCCTTTTATTCTGCCTTTCTAGTAGATGATGGCTCTTTTCCTGTTTCTTTGAGTTACATAGAAACACGTGGACACGAAAGAAATCTTCTACCCTTGTATTTTGTGCCGCCCTCGTCTTGCCCCGCGAACACCGGTCGCTCGTAGACCGCGTAGTGTTGCGGCATATAACCTCCTTTCCTGTATCTTGAGTCACCCGGGGAATCTCTCACCTAGGTCTTACGTCTGAAATTGTTTCATTTAGTCGACGTGCAAAAGCCACCTGCAGATTCTATCTTGCTATATAAGCCACTGTTTCAAGGAAATTCTGCCACTGGACAAAGTGATATTCTGCGCCAGAGCTAATAACAGTTGTTCGTGCAAGAATTATTCTGTCTTCGAGCCTTGATCAGCATTTGTTTTATGCTTCCTGATGTGATTTGCTGCTGTCAGGGGATTACCATTTCCATATAATAAATATTACCAGGCAGCCTACGTCATACTGCCAGGTATAAGGCTGGTGTGTGGATCAGGAACCACAGCCTATTGTTGAAAGTGTCTATTGCTCCAGCACATACGGGCTGTCGCTTTTGCCATCCAGTAATTTTCGGCAACACTGCCCGACCTATTAACAGCCAGTTGATTTGAAGTGTACCACTATACATCGATTTCTGTTACCTACACGTAAGCAGTAGCCTTGTGTCCTAGATTATTTACATACAGCACAGATTGCCACCAGTTGCAGTTAACCATCATCTCAACACCTACGCGCTCTCGCCTTTCCCATCCAGTCATTTTCTGCAACACTGCCCTACCCACTGATAGCCGGTTACCTCTGAGTATACTGACATAACGACCGAGAAGTACTCAGTTGCCAGTACTCAGCACCAGCTTTTATAGTTCAAGTCTTTACTATCCAGTGTAAGAGGTGCCACAGCGCGCCTACTGGATACTCGCTGGCCAGCAAAAGTTCTCGTCAATTGGATAGATTTGGATCAGTGGGTACAAGTATTTCTGCACTCGTTTTAATCTCATCAACCTGCTAGTGTGGCCTCCAGCCACCAAAAATTGTTAATTCATAGGATTTATTACGACACTGTTACAGAGAGAGCTTATCTCTCCATAGCCTGGAATTTTCAACCTTGGTGGAACAGTGTAGTGGAGAAAGTAACTTACTTAACGGGATTATTAATATAAGGAGTGGCCGTTTCCTCGCGAAACTGGGGGCCTAACCCCTTTAGTTAGTTTTTCTTGGGAGTGAGAAAGCGTACGGGTGTTAGTTTATTGGAGTGAGACGTTTTGCCCGAGAGATTGAGTGAAGTTTTGTGTTATTTTTCTGTGGTTGTGATATTGAAACGTTCACTAGCCCTTCAGAGCTAGTGCAGGCATGACTTATTTTTTGTTCAGTTCAGTGTTGTGGTTTCTTTAATAAATATACTTATATGTACTAAGCGGTAAGAATTCACTCTATTCTGTCACTTAATGTTTGCTGTTGTAGTCCTTACTGTAGTAGATTATTCTATTTAGCATTGGAGAATGGACGAGGGTACGACATCTTAAACAGAATCCGAATATTGCTGGGAAGTAGACCCAAGATATTTGATTATATATCTCTTCTCTCCAGAAGTCCTACCTTTCTCCATATTTTCATTAGTGACTAATTCTCTCTATTTCCACATTACTCATTCATGTTCTGCCTAAACTCAGACATTCTCTATTTCCATACTCGCGATACTCATTAACACACTCTTTTCTGATCTTTGAAATTTGTCAGAGCTGAAAATCCCTATTCACAACAATATGTTGTGGAGAACTGTGTCTATTTGATATCAAATAAATTATATTACTGAATAAAATCTTGAAAATTTTGGGTTTCTATACATATATTTCCCAAATTATATCACAGGTAACAAAATAAATAAAAATAAATAAGAAAATGAGTTTCTTATTTATTTTTGGCATAGGAATTTTATTTTAAACCTCTCTAAATCTTTGATTGTCTTTGAATCTTTCGTTCACACCTCTCATCCTCTCGGAGGCACGCCACATAGTTTGGGAACCAATGCCCCAGAGTCTCACTCTGTTTGTCGCGTGAGTAAAGTGACAGGTAACCTTGTTTGAATTATATTCTCTTGAGATATGAGCTTTACTGTAAACTTCACAGTCGAATAAAGGAAAGGTCACCATTTAATAGATTTTAATTAGGCCAACTATTAGAACATGTGGAATGTGTGAGATAATTGAGCTGAAGACTCACTAAAATTAGGTTATGTTGTGTCTGGAAATACGATGAAAATTACAAGGAAATATTGCCCGTTTAATATTGACTTTAAGCACGTGCATACATTTAAACATCACGTACAGTTCCCTGGGAAGATGAAGCTATTGATCCAACCACGTAGCGATGCTCCCTACGGCGTCTCCTCCTATTGAGCAAAAAGAAGTTCTCACAACAAGCAGAAGAGAAAGAACACGGTGAAAGGAACACGAGGAACAAAAACAGGTGAGGACTATCACCACAGGGGCGCATTCCCATTGTCAGTTATGCCTGAAGGGCTATCCCCTAAGGGGCGCATTCCCATAGTCAGTTATGACTGAAGGGCTATCACCACGTGGGCGCATTCCCGTAGTCAGTTATGACTGAAAGGGGCTACTACTATTTAGGACAAGAGTCCTGTATAATTAGTTGCCCGAATCTTTATTTACTTTGTCTCCTTTCCGGTCATCATCATTATCATCATCCTTATTATGACCCTTCAGGTAGTCCAGACACATAAGTCTTAAACACATTCGTAAGTTCATACCACGCACTACTGCCCTGTACTATCCGTTCATGAACACACACAGCAACAAAAACAATAACCAGGAAGCAACTTCCACAGATAGGTGCTAGTATAGAACTGAAGGATTGAAACAATACAAGATCACTAATGTGGAACTGATGACAAGGATCAGACAACTGTCAATGAAACAAGAAATGAGAAGACAACGCAGGCGATGGATAGGACGCACACTAAGCAAACCTGTTCATAACTTAGCAAAGGTAGTCCGCGTTCCGGAATTCCCTGGATAAGACCGGTAGAGGAAACTGATAGAAAACATTTAGAAGAGAACTGGAAACATAATGAAAGTAATGAGGAAAACAATGAAAGATCTTGAACGACACGGAACATGAGGATTTGGCATGATATTTTTTAAGGGCTATGCTCCCAGTGGCGCTGAATAATAATGAATGAATGAATGATACAATTTAAATAGTTTGAGAACTGCTCATCGTCTAGCTTTGATAGCTCAAAGTGAAGACGAACTACATAGAATGCTACAAATAGTAATACATTAAAATGAAAGCGAAGGATTAAGAATAAGTCATGAAAAACTAGAACCAATGGTCAGCTCCTAGACGAAACAAATAAATAAAAAATTCAGAATATTACAATATAAAAATTAATGATGAGAATCTGAAACAAATAACGACATTGTAAAACTTGGGCTCAGTTTTAACATCAGACAGAAAATGCTTAACAGACAAAGAGCATGATAACTCCCCGAAAAAACAACACAGTTCTCTACTGCAAAACATAAACTCAATTTTAACATCAGACCAAATGGGCTTAACAGAAAAAGATCATAATAACTCGGGCAAAAGCCCCACAGCTCTCTATTGCATAACCATCTGAATGCCTGATGCAACCTTCCTGAAAGGGGAACAGCTGCAGTGGTGCCCAATGCTCCGTAAGGAGTTCAGAGGAACATGATGATAAAACACACGGAGAATGGAACAAAAGACAGACTTATAAGGAATAAAAAAATATTTTTAAAAAATATTTTAAACACAGGCTTTTAATGCATTAAAAAGCCACAAATAATTGTTCAAGGAGTTTATAGCTTGCAGTAAAAAAATGTAACATCAAATTGACAAAAAGCGTGGGGCGCTTAAGCGCTTATCATATATTTTATCCATAAGTGTATAATAGGGTTCCCATAATGTTTTGTTTAAAAACCGGGACATTTCCAAATTTTTACCTAAAAAACCCGGGACATTTTGTAAAAAAACGGGACATGTTAAAAATTAAGGTAAAGCACAAATAAATCTATTATATATTGCACTTAAAATAAGATACTGGTATAAAAATACACACATTAACTAACACAACTTCCACTTTATCGTTGAAAAGTTTTTTTCACGATGGCTGTTGTGCAGTCCATGGACTTAAAGCTGTGGTTATGCACCGCCGTGTGATAAGCGAAGGTTACTTCCTGTGCTGCCAATGATAACTGTTTTTCCATTTCCTTTTCACTCTGGGTTTTCGCATTTAAGAAATGACTTATACTGCTATTGGAAGCCTTACTTTCAACAGCACCTTTATGTTTTTTCGTTTTCACGTGGTTGACTACGTCTGACCGACCACCATGTGAAATGCAAAATTTAGAGCTGCATAAAGCACATTCCACATTTTCATGTACACCTTTAATGAATGGAAATTCTCTTGTAATGTTATCATTTGTACTGCACTTACGTTTCGGCATTATGCGGATGAAAAACGATAAAAATACTGTATAATAATGCTAATACGCATTAAATCATGTGGTAGATGCTCACTGAACACTGTTTTGGTCGACTTTCGAATTTTTGTTCGAGATTCAAACCGAGGGTCCACTGTAACCGGAAATTGATAAAGTAACACTACTAAAACACGGAATAAAATCCGTTACCCAAAGATTTTTTTTCAGGAAGGACCCTTAAAAAGCGGGACATTTGGAATAAATTCGGGACACCGGGACATTTTATTAAAAAACGGGACTGTCCCGGGAAAAACGGGACGAATGGGAACCCTAGTGTATAATGAAGTACAAGTATAAAGCAGAAGTTAATTTCATGTAGAATCAGCGCCCCAGGCTACGAAGACAAAGGGGCGAATTCGAGTAACCAAACAAATACAATTACAGTTATTGTACATCAGAATTATCGCTACAGTTCTGCGTGTACATATTTTTTGTAAAAGTTCTGTTGTCTGTCAGTTTTTTTCATGATTGTCTGCATTAGCAACTCATGTTCATTCGACAGCAACTTTCGAAGCTTTTTTTTTTTTGTTTCAAAATTTCTCAATTTTTTGGCAGACCTTATCTACACGTTCTTTTTAACAAATCTAATCATAAAAAATATTTTTAGAAAATATTTTAAACACAGGCTTTTAATGCACTAAGAAGCCACAAATAATTATTCAATGAGTTTATAGCTTGCAGTCAAAAAATGTAACATCAAATTGACAAAAAGCGTGGGGCGCTTAAGCGCTTATCATATATTTTATCGATAAGTGTGTAATGAAGTATAAAGCAGAAGTTAATTTCATGTAGAATCAGCGCCCCAGGCTATGAAGCCAAAGGGGCGAATTTGAGTAACCAAACAAATACAATTACAATTATTGTACATAAGAATTATCGCTACAGTTCTGCGATTACATATTTTTTTGTAAAAGTTCTGTTGTCTGTCAGTTTTTTCCTGATTGTCTGCATTAGCAACTTATGTTCATTCGACAGCAACTTTCCATGTGTTTTTTTTCTTCAAAATTTCTCAATTATTTGGCAGACCTCATCTACACGTTCTTTTTAACAAATCTAATCAGAAAGATGTATTAGGGCTAATTAGTGCCCTATCTTACTCTTGTTTATCTCAGTCTTGTACCAGCAGTATTTCAATGATCTCCGTTACATGACTAAAATAAACTTAAAATAAATAAATGTGATGCGGAAAGAAAAACACAAAACTTCATAGAATATTAGCATAGCCCAACTTCAAAACCATTAGGGGATTAGAGTGTCCACCTCTAATTCAGAAGGTACCAGGTTCACTCCACTTTTTATTCCAGTACAGAGAATTTAATTAATGGAATTATTTTTTTTTCAGAATCAGTGGTTCCTAATGATGTCATACTCTCCCCTGATCTCCTGAGTAGTGAGACCAGATGCCTAGCCTTCTCGGATAAGGGCGAAAAAAATAAGAGGTCCCGTGTGCAAGTAGCCCACGTTAAAAATCCCTCGGCAGTTGAAAAGCGTAACGAGTAGGCCATATGGCAGCTACCCTGGCAAAATGAAAAAATTAGGAAACCTACCCAGCACAAAAATATTTTTGGATTGTGTGATTTCTATATACACACATTGCTAAACACACAGTGCTACCGAGTTCGTGCTCTGTACTGAGACCCTCCTTGCATGATCAAATGAAGGAGGTCGGAGCACTGAGTTGTCCGTGTTCAATAAAAATTGTTCTCAAAATCAAAACCTAACTTCAAGTATATAAATCTTAAACACATTACTAAATCAATATATTAAAAACCGGATTTATGCGTATGATAGCCATTCCCGTTCATCTGTCACCTTCAACCGAGAAAGTTAACCTGTCAACACAAAAACATCTGGGAACGATACTTTAATTAAACGAAACACACACACAAATGAAATGATAAGTATATTAAAACTATGTAGCTGGTCTCATATTTTAGTTTTTGTTTGTTTATTTCTGTGTTTGTTTTGTTTTGTTTGCTTTTTTGTTTAAAAATAAAATAACAAAAAACCAATATTGTTTTTGTACGTTATGTGCATTTGTGTTATTTACCCACTTTATGTGACAGCTAAAGACAGAAAAAAAATTGTCCTGTTTCATTCAGGAATTGAAATAGTTTGCGTAGAAGGCAAGTATGCTCGCCATTATACCACCGACGCGTCTACGAATGTTGTAGAGGTTGATTTTATCATCATCATCAGCTGCTATCTCCACAACGAAGGTTGGCTGTAATGGATCTCCGGCAACGTTTTCTGTCTCTTGTCTTGGTGGTGCACTCTGATAGACTCTTTCCTATCCATCTCTTGATGTTATCTTACCACTTATAGCACTGTCTTCCTCTTGCACGTTTGCCTTCAACTCTGCCTTCCATTATGGTCTTCAGCAAATATTTTAGTTGTCTAACTGTGATCGCTTTCATTAATTTTCTTTTAATTCCTAGGTTTTCTGTGACTTCTTCATTTGTGTTCTTCGCTTTCCATAACTTGCGCTCCATTCTTCTATATATCCACATCTCAGGGGCTTCGATTCTTTTGTTCAATGGCTTGTTCATTGTTCAATGTTTCTACACCATAGAGTAATGAGGAATATCAATAACCCCTGACAATTGTCAGTTTTCATTTGTGAATTAATTGTTAAGATATCAGTATTTGCCCCAAGTTGTTGAATGTAGCTTTGGCCATTCCTAGTCTCTTCTTCATTTTTGGTTCACGTCTGCCATGTCGTAATCTGTTATTATATAACCAATATATCACAAACTCTTGACTTTTAAAGCATACTATTACAAACTGTTGGTCGTTATTTTATATTTGAAGTTTTTAACTTAATATGCATGCATTTTTATTATTATACTTCTTTTGTTTACCACTCTTGCAACGGTGGCATCCCCTGACAGCGCTAATGATACACAGGCATTGGGAATTTCATATTAATAATTAGTGGGCAAATCTGTTGGAACATGTTTACCGCAAATTTTCCCCAACCCTCTCCCTCCACTGGGTTTTACTGCTAAATAAAGTTACCCGTAAAGGAATCAGATCAAAAGCTTGTTACGGTACGGTAGCCATGATGATTTTGTTTGTTCTATTTTTAATTCTCGATAAATATTAACCAATCGGAGTGCAGTCTTTTAGATTTTACTGCGGGGCATTACAAATTATTCCGAAGCAATAGATGCGGTTTCGAATCCCAGCTGAGGCGTGACTTTTTTTTTTTTTTTTTTGATTAGTCATCAGTTTTCCTTCAAATTGTTATTGTTATTTTATTTTATGTGCTATATAAAATCTATTGCGAAAGTACCGAGGTCAAAAGCTTGTTTAGTCTTTGAGTGTTTCAAGTTCTTCTTCTTCTTCTTTGCGTTCAGTCTGATTATTCACGTCAGTCTTTTCCAGGTCCATGCGGCGGCCCAATAGTTTCTGACAGAGGGACATCAGCAAATGTGTATATAAAAGAAAGTCCCATGGCAACAACTGCCGTAGAGGAGTTGTTGTTCTTTGGCTAAGGGCTGCTGAGCTTCTCGCTTTTGTGCAGCCAATACCAAGTTGTAGACTTCTTGGTATTATCCACACTGTAGATCTAGGCTTTTCCCGTGGCTTTTCTGCTATTCCGAAACGTGTGGTGTTGAAGTCATGAGCTGAACATAGCGGGGCTTACATGACAACACCTTGGCTTGCATTTAAAGGATCGTCACATCTGGTCCCAAGGTTAGAGATTTCACACACTACTAGATTCAGCTTTTTATTTAAAAAAAGGGGGAGATGATTAGTTCCCTTCCTCACTGCCATTGAATTATATAACTAAGAGGAGAGTCAAGCACCCATTTACAGCTGGGTTGACCGGAGCGTGACGCTACCAGGTCGCGATCCTGAAGTCCTGTAACTGTGAGAGCAAGAGAAAAGCCCTCTAACCACTTATCCAATCAGAGGCTCTAAATTATTATATACAATAGCAAATTCAATTGTTGCTATCTTTTCTTCTAAATTATTATATACAATAGCATATTCAATTATTTCTATCTTTTCTTCTAAATTATTATATACAATAGCATATTCAATTATTTCTGTCTTTTCTTCTAAATTATTATATACAATAGCAAATTCAATTGTTGCTATCTTTTCTTCTAAATTATTATATTCAATTTTAAACAGTACATAATACAATATATAGATTCTTATTATAGCCTTGCTAACTTTACTAGCTATTACATACTTTATTTTTAGATCTTTACTGTTTTACCATGTTATAAAGTACTTTTGGTAGATCTTTCCTTTACAAAGTTGACCATGAACAAATACTGCTTCTGGCAAGTATACAACTAAAATATCAAATTATTGTCCCCGTACTTCGCTGACTGTGAAAGCAAAAACTAAAATTACATGGAAATGATGACGTCTCAAGATCAAAGGAATGCTGGTATCGCTTAGCTCAAACTTGATGCGTGAAATGAACAGTTAGGATGAATTGCACGCTTTTTAATATTCTAATATTGAGATTTTGCGTTGAATGTTAGGAGGAAGTGTTCTATAGTACTGTCCTGCAGACATTCAGCACAATAATGACATTCTGCTATAAACTGTAACGTTCGTGGCTGAAGTCTGAGCAGTTCTCAAAAGGAGAGGGAGGGGCAACGAAATATTAAGACAATGAGCAAAGTCAAAAAAGGATTTATGTGGTTATTAAGAATGCATAAAAACAGGTACCCGTAAGACTGTCTGACATCATAGAGAATGCGCAAAATGAAAACGGGAAAGATCAAAGTAAACTATCCAACAAAAACACGAAAGAAACCTGTCAGCATATAATGCTCCAATTGGATCAAAGGTAACACGAGTACATTGAAGCCTCAGATAAACGTCCCAGCCATTAATGTGTTCTAGCCAGTGTTACCCACTCGAATCAGTGGACATGAACTCGAAATTAAGTCACCGCAACGACTCGACTTAAGATTCTCATAAGATTTTTTTTATTAGCGACTCGACCCGGTACTCGCCGTCCTCATTCACAACGCATTCATACGGAGAAACCAAAATGGGTTTCGTTTAACTCAATGAAATATGTGAGCCAACAGAATTTGATCACACGAAGGTAGTCAGTTAAAGAAAAATACTAATAGTAGAAATTATTATCTGTTATTATTATTTACACTGACTGATGTGATTGTTCGAATACAAGCGATTGTGACTATCAAGAGTTTTCGATTAAAAAGGGGGCTCGACGTGGGACAACATCAAAGCTACTGCTAGGGACTTGAGACTCGACCTGAGATTTTTACTAAGATACTTGAGACTCCAGACTTGTGGTAGTGGACTTGAGACTCGACTTGAGACCTGCACTAAAAGACTTGAGACTCGACTTGACACTTGTAGTAAGAGGCATGAGACTCGACATAAGATTTGTACAGGAGACTTGAGACTTGTGCTAAGAGACAAGACTTGTGATAAGAGACTTGAGTCGTGTTGAGACTTGTGCTAAGAGACTTGAGACGTGTTGAGACGTGCTAAGAGACTTGAGACTTGTGCTGAGACTTAAGGCTTGTACTAAGAGACTTGAGACTTGTACTAAGAGACTTAAGACTTGTGCTAAAAGAATTGAGACTAGTGCTGAGACTTAAGGCTTGTACTAAGAGACTTGAGACTTGTACTAAGAGATTTGAGACTTGCTAGGAAAGAGAGGAGGACAACTGTGATTCTAACTTCTCCCAACATTAGAAACACACCTATCGAAACCACATCGCCCTGTATCGATACTCATTTTCATCGGTTGGGTGATGAATTATACAGTTCACGGAGAAAATGTGTAAATTTTACTTCCAAACGGGAATCACGCACCAGGACATTAACCAGCAAACTGATACTTAATTGAAATTAATCGACACTTTCATCTAACAACTCTTCTTTGTTCTGTTTAATGTGTGTTGATTTGGTATTTTTATTATCTGCTTACTGCTGCAGTAAAGTCTGAAATGTTGCTGTGGTGTAGATCTCTGTTTACACATATAAATTATCTGAATGGCGGGTAATCGGGGCAGCAGTGATAAATCGAGTCTAGCACGAATTCAATAACTCGATTTCTTTTGTCGCACTAGATTTTGAACATTGTATTGCCGCTGGTTGCATTAAAAAGCATGTGGGTGTGCAATTTTTTGTTTGTTTCGGATATCACCCCCCCCCCCCTTTTCCTCACCCCCCGCCCCCCCCCCCCCCCCAAAAAAAAATTTAAACTTTATGTGGGTAGTCGTGATACCTTTTTCATTTTTATGCAGTACCTCTAATGCTTTCGTAAAATTTGTGTTTGTTTGTTCGTCTAATTTATTGTTTTTTGTGTGTGTCTGTTGACCTGTTTTGTTGTTTTTGTTGTTGTTAAGCTGACGTGGTATTTAACCGAAAAAACCTTTGCTAGTTACCGTAAAACAAACATACCATTTCGTCTGCTTGTTGTTAACATTGGTTATTCTATGAAAGCTCATGACAAATAGTGTCAACAAATAGAAAAAGCTCTAGAGGCCATAGAGATGGAATTTTACAGAAAAATGTTAAAAAGGTTTTACAGAAGAATGTTAACAAGATTTTACAGAAGAACGTTAAAAAGGTTTTACAGAAGAATGTTAAAAAGATTTTACAGAAGAATGTTAAAAAGGTTTTACAGAAGAATGCTAAAATGGTTTTACAAAAGAATGTTAAAAAGGTTTTACAGAAGAATGTTAAAAAGGTTTAACAGAAGAATGTTAAAAAGATTTTACAGAAGAATGTTAAAAAAGTTTTACAGAAGAATGTTTAAAAAGTTTTACAGAAGAATATTAAAAATGTTTTACAGAAGAATGTTAAAAAGACTTTTCAGAAGAATGTTGAAAATTTCCACAGAACGTCTGAATATGCTCTTTTGTGTGATCTCTCACACCTTCAGCTCTACGGCAGTATCATTTCTCTTTCTTCATTTTTCTCACCAATCGCTTTTATTTGGCATAAATCATGCCTTTTCATTCATTATTTTGCTATATGCTGGATCTAGTAGGGTGAAGTCTCTAACACTCTGCTCCCCTACGGACGGATCTGCTTTACACGAAGAATCGTTTACGTTCCGCAAGGTAAATGCGATAATACCAGGTAATTATACCGGTCATACGCTTATCTATTCTCTCAGTCTGACCATCTTTTGAAACGCGTCGGTTCAACATTTGACCTCAGGTGAAAAGCTAGTGACAATTTAATATTTTAAAAACACGTGAGGGATATTTTGAAATTAGACACCCCAACCCAGTGGTAAAGAGCTTACGATTGGATTGAAGTGAGAGCCGGAATAAACATTGAATTTCATTGGAAAATTCGGCGGAAACACAATCTGTGATTTGAACTGAGAACTGCAAATATAATGTAATGAAATCAGAGACACATAACTCAGGGAAACTGCAGCGCTAGTCATATAAGCGACTCCCAGAAGCCACAGAGACATCGGACATATAATTCCTATATTATAAGTGACAGATCAAAGTATTTGGGAAACTTAAAACTTTAAAAAGTAAGCCGCCTTTATAAATACAGAGACTGAAAAACTTAAGGGACCAGGACTTAAACTACGAAGACTGGAAACCTAAGAATTGGATCACCCGTCATAAGAGAAACTTTCCCAGACCAAATGTTTCGCAGATTCACCCGTCATAACAGGGATTCAAAATTTCCAGACCAAGTGGTTCGAAAGCATATAAACTAAATTGCTCGTGTCCATTCTACCCTGCGCGAGGAGATTGTGTATTCCCAAAACTTTGGGGTAAGTGTAACAATTATTGTATAAATGTAAATTTAACATGTTTTCTTGCTAAGTGGTTATATATATATATATGAGGCTAGCAACCTCAATAGATGAAACTAGTATATTCGTAAACCACTACCGCAAGTGCTGGTGAGTTTTTCTAGCAATTCGTGCGGAAAACCAGACAACAGAGGTGACCCCAGACTCCGAATGGAGCAGTGATGACTGATGATTACATCACATGTGCCTAAAGTGTATAATATATTGTGAGATATATGCACTTTGTTAATTGTAACTCAGGCAACTTATTATTCGCGCTGTCCAGACAACGTTTCCCCAGTTAATACCCAGAGGAAAATGGTGAATTTTATTCATCTTCCCTGAGCTATACTGTATATTCGGGAATTTAATTCTTCTGAGAGATGAACATTGATTCATGGACAGCGAGAATGCGCCTGTTAATTGGCAGCCCACAAATGTACCTAGCAGTGGTATTTCTTTTCTATTTTGTCTAAAACGTTCGTGGTTGCAAGCTTATCAGACGGTTCGAAGTACTGAAGTTACTATGCCACTTGTGTGAGAGAAGAACACTCATCACCAAGAAGTGACAAAAACCACAGATGCAGGACTCCCTTATATCAGTTAAGCGCGTATAAAAAGACATCAGCAAAAGGGACATAACTTTCTGACTATATCCTCACCTAATCTCTGTGAAGTGAAAATGTGATTCCAATATAAAAGTCACCCGCATTTTATTTATTTTAAACTGTTAATACTAATTGATTATTGAATGTGTTACATGTTATTTTAAAATTAAACAAATATAGTTGATTCAGTTATTACATGTATGAAAGCAAACGTATGACCCAGAATATTTCATATATATATATATATATATATATATATATATATATATATATATATATATATATATATATATATATATATATATATATATATATACGAGGCGTGTTCAAATTAAACCTGTCCCAGTGGCTTTATAACAAATATATGTAACATACATCAGCAGGAGTAGTAGAATTAAATACAGCAATTTTTATGAAGCAAGTACTCACTGGGGTTCTTTAGAAATAGTCACCATAGGCATTCAGACACGCATTCCACTGCTTGGGTAGACGGCGGATACCGTCCGAGAAAAATGACTTTGGCTGCTTATTGAACCATTTGGTCACCGAGGCCCTGACGTCTGCATCGGAGTCGAATCGTTGTCCCTTTAGAGATTTTTTTAAGGGTCCGAACAAATGAAAGTCACATGGTGACAGATCGGGGCTGTAGGCTGGGTGTGGCAGAACTTCCCACCTTTTCCTTGCTAACGCTTCCTGCACAATGTTCGGAACATGTGGACGAGCATTGTCGTGCAACAGAATCCCACCACGCGAAAGCATGCCGGGTCGTTTATTCTTGATGGCTGTATGCATGTTGTCTAGTGTGTCTTTGTAGCGGATGGCATTGATGTTCACGCCAGGCTCTTTAAAGTCTATCAATAGAAGCCCTTCATGGTCAAAAAATGCGGTCAGCATAACCTTAACCGCGGAAATCTGTGACTTGAATTTTTTGGGTTTTTGTGATCCGGGATGTTTCCCATCCATGCTCGCTGTTTTGCTGCACGGCTAAAAAGTGGTGGCACCACGACTCATCGCCTGCCACAATGCGCAACAGAAATGCATCACCCTCCTCTTCGTAACGCAGCAGGTGGTTCAAACTCCACCCCATGCGTTCTTCCCTATGGTGATCGGTCAGCATCCGTGGGACCCATTGTGAACACACCTTTCGATACTTCAGTTTCTTCCTAACCACCATTTGAACTGTCCCAAGAGACACAGCGAATTCCTCTGCTAGCGAACGTAAGCTCCGACGACGGTCCACCCGTATTGCTGCATCAATCTCGGCGATGGCTTCTGTCGCAACAATATGCACCTGACCTGGCCGCGGAAGATCTTTCGTTAACTGACGTCCTTCTCGAAACATTCGTGCCCAGTCTTTCACTGTAGTCTTAGACACACTTTTGTCACCATACACTGCTTTCATTCGGCGATGAATGTCGACTGGTCGACATCCTTCGGCTGTTAGGAACTGAATCACCGCTCGCTGATCGACCTTGGACGGATTCCGTATCACACCGGCCATTATTTTAACGGTCTGCAGCACAAACAATGAATACTAGGAGAATGAACACTTACACACTTGTACATGCGTATGAGCTTATTACGTCAGATGTGACGTCATCATGCTTCTCCTACAAATGTCCACTTGGCGCAGCACGGGTGGGTTTCATTTGAACACGCCTCGTATATATATATATATATATATATATATATATATATATATATATATATATATATATATATATATATATATATATATATATAATTACCTCTAAACAGAGATATATTATTATAAGAGGAAATTCGCTAAATTAACTCAGCTGGGGGCTTAAACGGGTTAAAACCATTGCTTACATCCTTCACAAAAGGCGACGGGCAGATATAAGTTAACCATTGCTCAGCCCTATGCCACATGGTTCTTGACTTCTGAATTATCTTGTAAAGACTTCCTTTTGATAGCAGCGCCATTACTCTTCTATCTACATCTCTGCCAAGAGTAATCTTGTGCGAAGGTAAACACATTTGACGACCCAGTTTAGATACTCTTGAGTTAAGGCCACTGTTAGACCCACTACTGCAAAGCAGGAGAGGCAATCCGTGACAAAAATACAGAGTAAAAAGATGTTCTGAAAGAGGCCAATGTGCAAAGGAAGCTTATTCATCATGTTAGAATAAAGCTATCAGATTTTTTTTTAGCTTGTTATGAGAAAAAGAGAAAGCTGGAATATATCATGACAACAGGAAAGATAGTAGGAAAAAGAGATAGACGACGACAAAGAGAGAGAATACTGGACAGTTTGACATCATAGCTTAGAAAGATTCAACAACAGAATTGATAGAAAATACTGGAGACAAGAAGTTGTGGAGAGACATGATCGACTACCCACCAGGCATGGTTTTTGGAGAAGAGGAGTGTTTTAAATGGGGAGGAGAAGCAAATACATAATTTTACACCATTTTCTTCCACCCATTATCCTTTTTAGTAGCGAGAAATCTTGAAGTCATCAATATTAAAATGGTTTTACAGAAGAATGTTAAAAAGGTTTTACAGAAGAATGTTAAAAAGATTTTACAGAAGAATGTTAAAAACGTTTTACAGAAGAATGTTAAAAAGATTTTACAGAAGAATGTTAAAAAGGTTTTACAGAAGAATGTTAAAAAAGGCTTACAGAATGTAGTGGTTTTGATGGTATTGTATGATTGTGATATTACCTAGTGTGATGCATGAGGTCAGCTGTGAAGGCTCCTGAGATAAATGTAGCTGTGAATTTACAGAAGGCCCTTCTTGCTACCACTACGACCTCACACCTATCTTTTTTTTTTCTAATGAATGTGGCTACGTTAAAATTCTAGGGTACTGATATGTAATGTGTTGTGGTAGTTTACATACACACACACAGATATTTAATAAGTCTAATAATATTAATAAAATGTTATAACACACTGAACTAACTCAAGCTGTGTAAAATTTTGATAGTAAATTTTCTTTAAGTTTATTTGTTCTGAACCAAGGTTTTATTTTGGCCAGAACACATGAAAGGTTTTGCAATTATGAATGAAATGCATGAATATATGGCATAATAAATGAAAGGTGTGTACATATGTATTTTTACAAGACTAGTTAATATTACTACTGTTTATAGTTGTAATTTATCTGGGAGAACGATTAATGGATGTGCTGTTGGGGTGGCCTCATCACTCCCTGTCTATGGCGACTACACATTGTCCATTTATTGATGGGATTATAATTGGTGTGTTTAGAAATTAAGTTGGTGAGTATCCAGCAAGCCAGACGCTCACGTATCTTGAATGAGTAGTTCTGGTGCTGGAATCAGGTGGCCCCACCTCTCCGTGCTTGGGGGCAATATAAGGCTGCACTGCCAAAATATAAACTGCACGGGTCCACTCTTGTATTATTCAACACCTCATTTGACACCACATTGGTGCCAAATAAAAAAAGTCACAGTTCTGCAATAAAAGTATTGGTCATGTGTCAGAATTCCATCCTCTAAACCATTTCTGGACACAACACTACACACAACAACACCACATAGACGGGTCAGATCTCTTTGACCATACAACACATCTTACCAAGTTGGTTTCACATAGGATAAGTTCCCCCAGACTACATATTCTGAAATATGTTCATTAGCTTCTTGCCATTGAATAGGATAGGTGATATGTTCCACTGATCTCAATACTTGATCCGTCCTTCATAATCCTTGCTGGAGTTTATGTATTTTGTTTGTCTCTAGACCCTGAACTGGGGCGGGGGGTCTAGAGCGAATCCTTACTTGTTGTAAGGGATAGATTTTGATATGGCAGTATCAAATCACTCGAAACATTAAACAAATATTAAAATATACAAAGAAATACTTTCAGTCTTACCAGAATTATGAATATAGAACACAGTTATGTGCTAGCAAAACTCAGCTGAGCTGCTGGCTTTAGTATGGCGTTCCTCTAAATATTTCAATTAGCTTCTGGGAAGTACACCACTGAATTATTTACTGTGTCTACTACTGGACAACTTATGATGAATGGCAAAAATGCGCGTCTGAGCGCCGATAATATATTCATCTATGGCCAATCACCGCCTTTTTTCCTTTTCAAATTCAAACCTCCTACCAAAAGTCAATTCAGTCATACCTCAGTCAAGTATGTATTATTGTCTGTTGGTCCGTCTGTCTCTACTTGCGTTTCACAAAAAAACACACTTGTTTTTTTGAACCAACTCTGCCTTCCCCTACACAATTTTGCTTTTAAAGTTATTTTTAGCCACAATTCTCCACCGCATTCCCTCTCTTTCATTCCAACTAGATTTTAGCACTTGAGTCTCAAGGCCGCAGTTTTTGAAAATTAGGGACATTTTTTGTTTCAATGCATTCGCTCGCTGATATGAACAACACAGTCTTTTGTCAATATCTTTCTTATTATCTGTCCGTCTGTATAAATGAAAGCATATTATTTCACTGCTCAAGATGGGCCATCAGGCCAGCTAGGTGTTATATTCCTAACATCATTATTAAGAAAAAGTTACTTTTCAAGGTTAGTTGGTTTTTTGAAATATTTTCGAGCATCTTCTGTAATGCGTTCGTCGCTGAATTCAAATAAACGGACTAAGTTATCGCAAAAGCGTCCAAGAAATGACTGTTGCGTATAATAGCTAAGGTCCCTGTTGACTCCATTTTATCATTGAGTTCAGTGAAGAGGTAAATTGAAACGCGAATGGTTAAAACGGAATGAATGTCAACAATGTTCTTCAAACGAAAATTCCAACAAGTATCGTTGAATTGGGTGAACTGGGCAAGTATTGGCAGCACACAAGTCGGTGATTACAGTACATATATTTTATTGACGTGACACCAACGAAGTGGAACAAGACAATCATAGTTACAGATGCGAAGATCATACGTCAAAATGTTAATATCACTGTTAATAGTTGTTGTAGATTCTCTAACAGTTAAGTTCTCTTATATTCCAGTGACTAAGGATCACTTCCATTACCATATAACAGACATGGTATTAACGTCCGTTGACCTTCTCCCAAGGACGTTTATTAAGGCAAACGGATTCATTCTCACGGAGCAATAATTTATATCATACTTGTAAGCATCCCAGACTTTCTTCATAAAATTCTTAGATAGCATATCCAATCCAAACAAAGGCAGATATAACAATACAACCAGGTTAGTGTTTCATCTTGGCTAACCTCTCGGTATCCACGCCACGACTTTGGCATAGGTAAAACGGCATATTAAACATGTGAAGCATATATATATTCATTAACTTGATTCCACATATGGATTCTCCCTCTACAAAAGATTCCAAAGGCTATCGACTCCGTGTGTCCAATTCTAGGAATGTCATCTCCGATGAATTCCCGCTAGACCATTAATAGGAGCGGCCTGATACTTTAATTTACATAATTAAACTTGCCATAAGAAATGGGGCGACACTTACTTCATACATCCACTATTGGCTTCGCCATGAAGACCAATAGATACGAATACAACTGATGGCTTCTTCAAATTTGCCAGGAATCAAAGAATAACACTGCGGACATAAATGTCGTCCGAGCTGCCCCTATCATGACGTCACAATCTACTCAACTAGGTTACACGTGCGTCCAAAGCAACTCACACAGCATTGTGCACGTCAGTGCGTGAATCAATCGAACGCACAAATAATATAACTATATAAAACTGGTGCGTACATTTGGCAGGACCGAAGACTACCCCCGTAGGTAATAAATGTACGTAACAGCTCCCTTATTACCTCCCCTTAAAAAAATTAATTCTATTAATTTTTTTCGAACTAATTACTCGAGAGAGGTGAGTCAAAACTACAACAAGATTTATGACATGCATAAAATTATATCATATTAAGAAAAGAATATTAAATGAAAACAATATAACTAAATGATAGTATGCATTAAAGCACACATCCACCATCGACCTACTTTGGAACGATGTGGTAATATTCGAAGTAAAAAGAAGTTGAAAATGAAAATGAAATAAACCATAAAAAAAGATGATAATAAAATTCAACCAAATTTGTTTTAAAAGAAATTTGAAACATATGATTTCAAAAATGAAAATGAACAGCAACACTGATGATGATCAATGATAAAAGCATCAATAAAACAGAAAATTTTAAAATACAACATGCAAAATGAAACAAAGCATAATTAAACACTTTAAGAAGCAACGCACTTACTATTTCCTAACATTAGTAAGTTTGACTAGTTATCTAAAAGTGAGATATCATGTAGTGGGATACGTGAATACACGTATTGCGAAACACTAATAAAGTTAGTAGATGTGTGATTTATAATCAATCAAATTGATTAAATTGAATTATACTAATTAGTAGTACTTAATTTATGAACAAATAACTAATTACTAATTTATTCTAAGTGATTTCAATTTCACTCATTGTTAATATTCTTTTAGAACTAGTTAAATCGACAAGAATATGTTCTAAATGTACCATGCCTGAAATAAGTTTACGAACACGATATGTAGTGTAATCTGTTCCATAACAATAGTGAATGTCTATTTGTCACTCTTACCAATGTTTCCATACTAAAAAAAAATGTTACTTTAATATCACTGTTCCCGTTCTAACAAAACGTTACTTCACAAGAAATAATGTTATAATCCATACGTAAGTATATTCTGAAAGTTATATATATACGAATACTGCAGAACTACACATAGTCTCCACAGATGTATAATCAGTGACCATGTACAAAGTTATTCATGTTTCTGTGAGGACGTTTCACCATCTGGAAGTGGTTTAATTTCGACGTGTTCACTAGGGCATCTTGAAAGACAGTCTGCAAACACATTCTGTACTCCAGGAATAGCTCGTATCTCAAAATGGAACGGTTGAAGCGCAATAGCGTAACGCGCTGACTTTGATGACTTCACGTTCCCTGTGTTCAGTGCTGTAAGAGCTTTCTGGTCGGATTCCACCACAAAGTGTGATCCGAGGAGATAACGATCCAGTTTTGTGATTGACCAGACAAGAGCGAGGAGCTCTTTATCTAGAACGGAATACTTCATCTCGCTCGTCGTAAGCTTTCTGGATACGTACATAATCGGAAATAAGGTGCCTCCGTATTCCTGCATCAAAACTGCCGCGATAGCGTAGGAAGAAGCATCACTGCGAAGAACAAAGGTGAGATCTTTGTTAGGCAACCTTAAAAAAGGCTTATTTGAAAAAAATTGTTTTATATAATCTAAAGCCGTTTGATGATCCTGCGACCACTTTATTACATTAGATGTGCCTTTCTTTAGTAACGAAGAAAGAGGTGCAGTTATAGTAGACAAATGAGGGATGAATTTAGAATAGAACTGTATTAGTCCTAAGAGCGACCTCACTTGTTTTTTTGTCTTAGGTGCTGAGATGTTTAAAATTTTAGAGACGTTACTGTCTTCTGTATACATTAAACCGCGACCTATACGGTGACCAAGAAATGAGATGTCATGAAAACCGACAAAAGCCTTTGAAGGTTTCGCTGTTAAGTTATAATCCCGTAAGGTAGAAAGTAAAGATTTTAAACCCTGAATATGTTCATCCCAAGAGTCACTGAAAAGACAGATGTCATCTATATAAGTAATGACATCGGGACGATGAGACAATATGCGGCGCATCATGCGTACAAAGGTAGCTGGCGCATTCATTAGACCGAATGGCATAAAATTCCATTGAAAAAGACCCCGTGGCGTCGAGAAAGCGGTGAATGGCTTTGCTTTAGGGGTTAATGGCACTTGCCAATAACCCTTTGAAAGGTCAAATTTCGAAAAGAATGTGGCATGAGATAATTTCTCTAATAAGTCGTCTAAAAGAGGTAATGGTTCCGCATCGAATTTTGTAACTTTGTTTAATTTCCTGTAATCTACGCAAAGACGTATATTGTTGTCCTTCTTCCTAATGATTACCATAGAAGAAGAATATGGTGATGAAGATGGTTCAATTATATTTAATTGAAGCATCTCATCCAATTCCTTATCAACCTTATCACGAAAGTGTAAAGGAATAGGATATGGGCGAACTCGAATCGGTGTATCGTCAGTCAGAATAATGTCATGTTGGATGACTGACGTATGACCTGGGATGTCAGTGAGGACATCCTCATACGTGTGTAGAATATTAGAGACTTGCTGACGTTGATCATCAGTAAGAGTAGATGAGATAGTAACATCATTCCATTTCTCAGTGGAATGGAGTGGTACAACTGGTATTGGTAGTTGTACATCATCGAAAGAAGATTCCTCTTCTTGGATGACTGACAAACTAGAATAGTGTTGAATAGGAGGTGTAGGATCGTCAGTTGCTTGGAACACTGATTGTAGATAATCAGGACGTGAGTAATATTCCTTCAACATATTAATGTGGAAGGTTTTATGTTTACCATTAACATCAACGATGTAGTCGACATCGGATATTCTTGAGATGATCCTGAAAGGACCTCTCCAGGTAATTAAAAGACGATTATTATGCGCAGGGAGTAAGACAAAAGCTTCATCACCAGGTATGAGCTGGCGAAGACGTCTATACTTGTTTGCAAATAGACGAGCTTTTTCTTTGGCTTGTTCGGATGATGCAGTAGCTAGTCTACAAGCATCTATGATTCTCTTTCTCAGAGAGATCACATACCCATAAGAGGATTGAGTTTCCTCTTCAATATTCCCGTCAACCAATAAGTCGTGGATTAACGACATCGGACCGCGTGGTTGCATGCCGAAAACAAGTTGAAATGGAGAAAACCCCGTTGCTTGATTTTGTACTTCGCGATACGCAAAGAGACAAGCGGGTAGGACCCGATCCCAGTCTTGGGGATGGTCTTGAGTTATCTTACCCAACAACTGCTTGAGTGTCCTATTTAGACGCTCAATTAACCCATTTGACATCGGATGATAAATAGAACTTAGAGATCTGTCTATACCTAATGTCTTCATAACTTGAGACATGGATTCAGAAATGAACTGAACCCCATGATCCGACAAGATTTTCCGTGGAAAACCAATGCGTGAGAAGATTAACATCAATGCCTCTGCTACACTGGCAGATGAAGTGTTCTTGAGAGGGATGGCTTCAGGCCAACGAGTGCACATATCAATGCACGTAAGAATATGCGTATGCCCTCTAGCAGATGGTAGCATAGGACCAATAATGTCTATAGCCATTTTATCAAATGGTCTAATCGGGATGTCCGCAGCTTGAATAGGAGCCGCATGAAATGGACCCCGTACCTTAACTTCTTGACATATCAAACAAGACCGACAATAGAGAGTGATGTCCTTATGGACGCCTGGCCAGTAGAATGCCGAAAGCACTCTGGATTTGGTACGCGAAAAACCCATATGGCCCGCACATTGCGAGTCATGCGCATGTCGTAATATACGAGATCTCATACAGGATGGGACTATAATCTGAGAACATAAGGATGAATCCTTTTCTCGTATTACTCTAACCAAAATGCCATTTTTAAGTATAAAATCATGTCTAGATTTTGCAAGTTTGTTGCTGGTATTATTTTTGTTCACATACTGAAAAATTTTTTTTAATGAATCATCATTCTTTTGCAATGTTGCAAACAACTCTCGTGAAATAGGAGCATCATCATCACAAGTGGTATGAACTGTAGGTTCCATAGGTGTATCATGCGACATATTAGTAGCTTGCGCTCTAGTCACTACTGCATTTGCAGTTTGAATATGTCGCTCTTCCCATTCAGCAATTTGCTGTGGTGTACACTCTTTAATACCATGTATGCGACCAAGTATCAAATCACAAATTGGATTCGGAAGGAGACAAGCTTGAATCTTTCCTGAAAAAAATGGAGTATTAAGATCAATAATAGCAGTGGCAAATGTTTCAATTGTGCCACCAAACGTTACACATTTGACAACCCGGCCCGTGGCACAACTTGGGTTGATCAGCGAAGTCCGGACGCCGACTGTACTGCAACCAGAGTCAAATAGGAGAGAGCATGAAATATTGTTGACAAATCCCTTGTTAAACTTAAGAGAGCCCTGTCCCTGGTGTACTGACGCAGCAGTGGCCGTACAGACTGCAGGTAGACTAGGCAAGGTATGTCCGCAACGCAGCGTCGTGATCGCCCTGGGCTGGAAAAGAGTAGAGCATTCTGAACAATCTTTGACTTGGGTACAATCAAGAGAACAACACATAGCATTATGAGTTTCAGCTCCTTTACCCTGTTCAATGTTAGCCTGTGTATCACTAAAAGCGACATTAGAATGTCTATTCGTATTACTCAACGATCTATCTCGTCGACGCGATCGATTTTGATTTTTGTCATTAAAATTGCCATAATTGTAGTTTCTGCTAGAGTTAAAATTTGGATGAGTCCGGTAATTTGTATAATGATCGTTATGATGTTGGTAAAATATTTTATTTCCAAAAAATTGTTCGTTTTGCGGACCCTGAAATCTTGATCTCCAGTTTTGTTTATTATAATGTCCTTGATTATTTTTAAAATTATTGTTACCAAAATCTCGCGATCTGTGAGCCTGGTTTCAAGAAACATTAAATGGAGCAGATTGTTGAAATTGCTTCCCTTTGAAAAAATTACCATTGTTAAAATTGTCATTATTTCCCTTATTGACATATCTGTCAGCACTAAAAGAACGATTGCGTGAAAAATTGTTTTGTTGTGCTGCAAAAGCAACAGGCAATTCATTCTTAATCTGTGCATTACTTAGATCCATGTTTGGGTGAGCAGTGCAAAAATTTTTTGCATGTTCTTCTAAATTTTTCATTGATAAAGGTTTCCGTTCTTGCAAAAATGCGAGAAATGTAGGATTTACAGACGATAGTACCTTATCGCGCATCAGTAAATCGAAGAGACCTTCATATGACTTTTCAATTTTGGATAATTCAATCCATCTTTCTAGTGTTAGTCGTATTTGTGACAGAAAATCATTGAAATTTCTGCTAGATTGGGGTAGTAATGTATGAAATTTTAAACGATATTGGTCTTCTGTCATTTGGAATTTTTGCAGAAGTGCCGCTCTAAGAGCATTATAGTCATTTTTCTCACCAATGCTGGTGGTATGATAAACTGCTAATGCGTCCCCTGTAAGTAATCTGGATAAATATGTACAGTATAGAGCTTTATCCACGTTATAAGACACACAAGTGGCCTCAAACCTATCTAGGAAGAATATCACGTCATCAGACGGGGGATTAAATTTTGGTAATTTAAGGTGAATTTCCTTAAAATTATCATGTCTGGATGAAGTTTGGCTTTCAAAAGTTCTCTGAGAATTAGCTTCCTGAGTTAACCTAAGTCTCTCATATTCTGAATCTGCTAATTTCAGTTCATGCTGTCGTTTTCTTTCATTCTCTTCCATCTCAAGCTGAAGTCGTTTTGTGTTTTGTTCAGCTATTAATCTTCTTTCTTGCATTTCTTTTTGTTTAACTTCCATTTCTTTTTCAGCTATTAATCTTTTTTCTTCCATTTCTTTTTGTTTAACTTCCATTTCTTTTTCAGCTATTAATCTTTTTTCTTCCATTTCTTTTTGTTTAACTTCCATTTCAATATTAAGTAATCTTTCTTTTTCTGCCGCATCTCTTTTAAATTGCTCTTCAGCCTCGAATTTTTTTTGTTCGGACTCACGCTGAAATCGTTTCTCTTCTAATTCAGCGGCTAATCTCATTTTTTTCTCCTTTTCCTCAGCTATAAATTTCCTCTTCTTTTCATCCTCCTCAGCATCAATCCTTTTTTGATCTGCCTCAAATTTCAAATTTTCCAAACGTAAAGTTTCTAACCTTCTCTGATCAGCTTCTATTTCTTGAGCTTTCTTATATTCTGCAAGTGCAAATGCTTTTGCTTCCTCAGGAGCCATCTGAAGAGCTTTTGCTTGCTTAATGAAATAGTCTAAGGTAGCCATTATTCAATTTTATTATGTAATAATACTATTTAAAAGTGTTACTACAACTAGTGGTCTTCGTTCCTGTCCTTAGAACGGTATAATGTTATCATATAATTATTAAATATGTTATTAATCAATAAATTTATGTAATCAAATGTCATGAAATGAACAACGAGAAAGACAATAGAAACATAACCGACAAGACATGATAAACTGGACGGTAGAACACAATCGTAGAAATAAAAAAATAAAAATGTATAACTAAAATAGAATATCGTAAAAATATACGACGATAACTACGATCAGATAATTAACAGTACAATTGACAACACAGTGTAAAAACATAGGTTTTGTAAAAAACTAAACGACAGGAAAGGTGAGATGGACGCAAAATACAAACAAAATTCATCATAAAACTAAATTATGAATAAAAATAGCTACCAAAAACAACGATTAAACGTGACGAAACAGCTAAATAGATAATATTATAAGAAGCAACTAGCGATCGGAACTTCGGCAAGGTTTCTAGCCTTGTACCGGAACTATCGCTCAATTGAAACTTACAAGACGAGCCCTACAGAACGTCTGACGAAGAGCCCGAATTGGCTTCGAGATGGATCTCGTTCGTCAGATCAACCTCCCTACCTCCCACGAAGAATACACAACATATAACACTGAACACGAAAAATATGAATGTGGACATAACACGGAAGGCACAACTAAGCGTAATAAAGTGTACAACGGAAACACGTTATACTCATCTCGCGTGCAGGTAAAAAATCAATGTGCCTCGTCTCCGTGGATGTACGTCTACAGATAAAATACTTCGTTCTGCTTCTCTAGATTACAGCTCGCACGTAATAATGATGAAGAGATGATCTCCAAGTAATCAGTCACTGTGAAACTTGACGTGGAGGTTGATTGAAGACCTTGACCTTGGTAAACGTAAGTTGAATCTGATTCATATCACGCTAGGATCCAAATTGAGATGATGTCGCCTTGAAAGTAAAAATTCTTCTTTTCAAACGACAATTTGGATGGGTACGTTCCTTTGAAATTACTTCCAGACCACACTGGAACACCATTTATTGTTGACTCCATTTTATCATTGAGTTCAGTGAAGAGGTAAATTGAAACGCGAATGGTTAAAACGGAATGAATGTCAACAATGTTCTTCAAACGAAAATTCCAACAAGTATCGTTGAATTGGGTGAACTGGGCAAGTATTGGCAGCACACAAGTCGGTGATTACAGTACATATATTTTATTGATGTGACACCAACGAAGTGGAACAAGACAATCATAGTTACAGATGCGAAGATCATACGTCAAAATGTTAATATCACTGTTAATAGTTGTTGTAGATTCTCTAACAGTTAAGTTCTCTTATATTCCAGTGACTAAGGATCACTTCCATTACCATATAACAGACATGGTATTAACGTCCGTTGACCTTCTCCCAAGGACGTTTATTAAGGCAAACGGATTCATTCTCAAGGAGCAATAATTTATATCATACTTGTAAGCATCCCAGACTTTCTTCATAAAATTCTTAGATAGCATATCCAATCCAAACAAAGGCAGATATAACAATACAACCAGGTTAGTGTTTCATCTTGGCTAAACTCTCGGTATCCACGCCACGACTTTGGCATAGGTAAAACGGCATATTAAACATGTGAAGCATATATATATATATTCATTAACTTGATTCCACATATGGATTCTCCCTCTACAAATGATTCCAAAGGCTATCGACTCCGTGTGTCCAATTCTAGGAATGTCATCTCCGATGAATTCCCGCTAGACCATTAATAGGAGCGGCCTGATACTTTAATTTACATAATTAAACTTGCCATAAGAAATGGGGCGACACTTACTTCATACATCCACTATTGGCTTCGCCATGAAGACCAATAGATACGAATACAACTGATGGCTTCTTCAAATTTGCCAGGAATCAAAGAATAACACTGCGGACATAAATGTCGTCCGAGCTGCCCCTATCATGACGTCACAATCTACTCAACTAGGTTACACGTGCGTCCAAAGCAACTCACACAGCATTGTGCACGTCAGTGCGTGAATCAATCGAACGCACAAATAATATAACTATATAAAACTGGTGCGTACATTTGGCAGGACCGAAGACTACCCCCGTAGGTAATAAATGTACGTAACAGTCCCTTTTGTCGATTTCTTTACCTTGTGTCATCTTGGGGACGTGAATTTTTTTTCCTTTCCCCCCCAATTGCGTCTTTTTAGCCTTGCTAGTTTTAAGCACGTGTTCAGTCATATTTTTTCCTTTTATCTCCGTTCTCATCCCGTTCCAAGGGTAAACGTTTTGCCTTCACTTCTAACAAGTTAATTTCCATGGCGGGTGGTGACCCGCGGCGTGGGCGATCATGTATTCTAGTAGCTTACGCATTAGTTTTTATCCCTACATTTTATCTTTGGAGATATTTTAACGTTGTATCACGGTTAATTTTATGACACAGAAGAATGTTAAAAACGTTTTACAGAAGAATGTTAAAAAGATTTTACAAAAGAATGTTAAAAAGGTTTTACAGAAGAATGTTAAAATGATTTTACAGAAGAATGTTAAAAAGATTTTACAGAAGAATGTTAAAAAGATTTTACAGAAGAATGCTAAAAAGATTTTACAGAAGAATGTTAAAAAGATTTTACAGAAGAATGTTAAAAAGGTTTTACAGAAGAATGTTAAAAAAAGGTTTACAGAAGAATGTTAAAAACGTTTTACAGAAGAATGTTAAAAGGGTTTTACAGAAGAATGATAAAAAGGTTTTACATAACAATGTTAAAAAGGTTTTACAGAAGAATGTTAAAAAAGTTTTCCTTTCTTCTTCATTACTTAGCTTCTAATCATCAGAAGTTTTTCATTGTGTAGCTTAATGGCTTTATTTGTTTTTGATTATTTTTTGAATTAATAATGGCATCCGAGCGTAGTGCAAATGTGTTGGCGAGTGTGCCTAAGCGCAAGAAGGCTGTGCTGAGTCTCAGTGATAAAGATAGATAAACTTCTTTCTGGGATGTCTGAATGAAATTGTCTTTACTTAATTTTAAATGTTCTGTGTAAATGTTTGCAATGTTTCTTTTCCATGGATTTTGTAATAAGTGTGTGTGTGTGTGTGTGTGTTTGCGTGTGGAAGTGTGAATGAGTAGTGACAGTGTGGCTGAATTGGTGAGTGAGTATTGTTACACTAACAGATTGTACATACTGTAGCATTACAAAGAAAACAGTGTATAAAATAAATTTATAAAATGCACAATGAAATAAAGAAGCTTTTTTTTTTTACAAGTGCACACGAAATAATGAGTTTATGGTGATCGGTAGCAACAGGGTCCCGCAGGAACCTAACCCCTTTGTCTATAGGATCAATGGTTCAGTATTCGCGGAATACCGTATTCACGCATGATACAAACGTTGTTTGTTGTGTGTAATGTCAATGGGCCACCACTGATAGGGTCTAATAATGATAGAGTCTAAAGTGGCCTATATATAAATATAGTATAATATACGCCCACACAGAGCTATTCCTAAATATGTGTTACTACTGTCACGTCTGGAATATTGAGTGCGTGTGTTGGTTTAGTCGCCTACACCACAGGTACGTACACAAGAGTCATGGATGGTTGTAAACGACTGGTGACATTTAACACTGCTTTATTCACTTCACAACACATTGATATGAAATGCACATAGTCAGGATACAGTTCACAGCATAACACGAAATATATCTTAACACTATAAGGACTGCACACTCGGCAGTTACAATGAGATCAGCGCTATAATAATATAGTGAATCCTACTAGCAATTTCTCACAAGACTGCACACCCGGCAGTTTGCAATAATCTCGCCTTCACTCATCTCAGCGCGATCTCTTCCTCAACAACTATCCCCTCACAGGAAACCATGGCCTATATAATATTCATCAGCGCTATAAAGTATCATCAATAACGATCCTCTCACAGGAGATCATGGCCTTTATATAATTCATCAACAACTATCCTCTCACAGGAAATAATGGCCTATATATATATATATTCATCAGCGCTTTAAAGTATCATCAATAACGATCCTCTCACAGGAGATCATGGCCTTTATATAATTCATCAACAACTATCCTCTCACAGGAAATCAATGGCATTTAAGCAATTCACTCACAGGAAAACAATGGCCTTTAAGGACTGCACACTGCAGTTATCAAAATGGCCTACACAAAATCTTCAACTGCAATCCTCTCACAGGAAATAATGGCCTTTAAGGACTGCACACTGCAGTTATCAAAATGGCCTACACAAAATCTTCAACTGCAATCCTCTCACAGGAAATAATGGCCTTTAAGGACTGCACACTGCAGTTATCAAAATGGCCTACACAAAATCTTGGCCTCATAAACATTTTCACAATAAACCATACTGCAGTTTTATACCACGCTGTACCACAGCGAAAAATCCGTCGACATTTTAACTTCAGCACTGCGCAGGCATTTCACACTTCCCAAAAACACTGTCTTAACCTACCCGGTCAAACGCCCAGAACACTCTCCAAATCACACACTCGTCCCGCTCAAACACAGTCACGAGACTTCCTCACTGTTCAACACAACTCAGTCAATCAATCATCTGCGGGCTATCCGCGAGCTATTCTCACCCCGCTCAAAACAATACAGAATAAATATATATCTCACAACTTGAGATGATCAGCTTTTTTCCACGCTATCCGTAATCTATCTCTCGAAACTACCACGAGATATTTTCAAAACAATTCAATAGCCAACAAGCAAACAAGTGCTCCAACTCAGAATCTAACTTGTCTACTAACATACTCAGATTTACGTCCCTTACACCAGTTCTGTTCTTAACAACGGGGTTTTCTAGGACCCTAACCCCCGCGAATAGCGAGAACTGGCTGTATCTGAGTATCCGTTCCAGTCATTACTGACCGTAGGGACGCGCCCCCAAGACAGTGTCTCGGTCAATGGAAGGTTGGGCGCTTGGGTAAAGAGATCTAGCTGTTGTCCATGCAGCATAACCTACGAAGCTGGTGAATCAAGAGGAGCGGCGTAGCCAGTACAGTCTGGAACCAAAAATATTTTTGCAATACCTCATATAAATTTGTACTTTATACCTTATGTCATTAGACAATAAGTTCAAATTGGAGCACTCATTTCAATTACGGGGTCTCGAAGGGGTCTCAAAAGCATGGCTTAATCTTTGAGACAAGCCCAAGACCTCTAATCATTCGCTTTACCGGATAAAACTGCGATCGAGCGCTAGCTGTTCTGAGGAACATAAACATGAATGGCTTAATCTTTGAGACACGCATATGACTGTTGGCAGGATCAACTGTGACCGCTTGGCCTTTCACGCTAGCTTGGTCCCTCCTTCCTCCACGTTAAGCATTTATGCGTGCTATAATATGCTACATGTAAGAATGCCAGACCTTAAAAGCAAATAAGACGTTTTTACACAAAACGCAGTATTCATTCAAAGTTCAGTTAGCAGTTACTGCTCTGACAGGGCAAACGTAGGTCAGTCCCAGATAATAATGAATGGGTTTTATAAGCGCGAAAGTGGGAAATGAATGTTTGTGTGATCTGGTTTTTTTTAATCCTATTGTTAAGTTGGAAAAGATCACACATGTGAAAATAAAGTCGAAATAACAGAATGTCGTGTGCAAAAAGGTCGAAAAGCTGAGGAGAGGAGTGCAAATGTTAATTATTGTGCCGTGTGAAAAAAGAACGGGTCGTGTGGAAAAAGGCGGGAAAAAAGAAGAAATAGTATAAATAGAAGAGTTGTGGGCGATAGGCAGAGATTTTAGGATTTATGATTCCAAGGATACCATGATTTTAGACTAGAGGATTTTTACAAATAGCGTTAGGAGAACTTCGTCTTTGACGATACCAAGACAAGTTTTTTTCTTTAGTAGACAAGTGTGTATATTATTCAGTTGGATTACACTGGCTAACAAAAAAATAAAAAAATTTTCTTTCTCTAACATTTCTATGTTTTTCTGATCAATTTTAATGCGCTGTTTTTAAAATCTGCAAACCGTTTTTCTCTATCAGGTCTGGATCTCTAGAAATACGCAATTGAAGTATTTTAACAACGCATACAGTATTACACCATCATTCGTACAAGAAGTATAACAGTTATGTAGGCTTGAATTTCATTGCAGTCGACTTTCGTCGGTGAATGGCATGTGGTACATCGCGATGAAGCATCCAACAATAATTGGCAAGCATGGTCACACTCCACCGTCCTTGATAACGTGACTCCATTACGGCGATATCTTGATGGAATCGTTCTCCATGTTCATCGCTGACTTTGCCAAGGTTGTCAGGAAAAAAGTCAAGATGCGAATCGGGCATATGAATTTTGAGGGACATGTACAGCCCATAATTCTGTATGCATCTATGCACTGCTTAACAATATGCACATAGTCGACAGATTTGTGATTTCCCAGAAAGTTATCGACGATTGTAACACTGTATAAAAATAAAGGAAATAGAAGTGATTGCAATAACTACAGAGGCATCTCTCTTCTTAGTATTGTTGGTAAGGTTTTTGCCAAAGTCATCTTAATGCGACTACACAAGTTAGCTGAGCGCATATATCCAGAGTCACAGTGTGGATTCCGAGCTGGCAGATCAACAACAGACATGATCTTCTCTCTCCGCCAGCTTCAGGAAAAATCAAGAGAGCAGAAAAGACCATTATATATCGCCTTTATAGACCTCACAAAAGCATTCGACCTGGTTAGTAGGGATGGACTCTTTAAAATCCTCCTGAAAATAGGCTGCCCTTCTAAAATGCTGGAAATGATAAAGTCATTCCATGACGGCATGAAGGGAACAGTCCAATATGCTAGAAGCACGTCACAGCCCTTTGATATACGAAGTGGCGTTAAACAAGGCTGTGTTCTGGCTCCGACCCTCTTCGGAATCTTCTTTGCCTTACTCTTGAAACATGCATTCAGAGATGCCACTGAAGGAATATGCCTTCACACTAGGTCAGATGGCCGTCTGTTTAATCTTTCAAGGCTGAAGGCAAAAGCAAAAATCAGAAGGGTCACTATAAGAGACTTGTTGTTCGCTGATGATGCTGCAGTCATCACTCAAAGCCAACAGGAGCTTCAGAGCTTGAGGAATCGCTTCACTAAAGCATGCAAGGACTTTGGCCTCACAATAAGTCTAAAGAAAACGAATGTGCTGAGTCAGGATGTGGGTGCTGCACCAGTTATCACTATCGATAACTATGAATTGGCAGTGGTGCACCACTTCACATACCTAGGGTCTACCATCAATGACAAACTCTCACTGGATACAGAAATCGACAGCCGCATTGGCAAAGCTGCAGCTACCTTTGCCCGCCTCACATCGCGTGTTTGGGGAAACTCTAAACTCACAATGAAGACCAAAGCTGTGGTATATAATGCCTGCGTCACCAGCACACTCCTATATGGCAGCGAGACCTGGACGACCTATGCTAAGCAAGAAAGAAGGCTCAATACCTTCCATTTGCGGTGTCTACGCCGCATCCTCGGCATCTCGTGGAAAGATAAAGTGACAAATGTCGAGGTGTTGTCACATGCTGGCCTTCAAAGTATGTATACGCTTCTTAGACAGCGCAGACTTCGCTGGCTTGGCCATGTTCGCCGCATGGAAGATGGTCGCATCCCAAAAGATATCTTCTACGGACAATTAGCAGATGGCAAGAGAACAGTTGGGCGACCACAGCTGAGGTTCAAAGATGTGTGCAAGAGAGATATGAGGGCACTGGACATGGATCCAGCAACATGGGAGGATGAAGCTGCCGATCGCACTAAGTGGCGATGCTATTTACGGCGCCACCTCAGATTGGGCGAAGAGAGGCTCACACAAGAAGCAGAGGTGAGGAGAAAACGTCGAAAGGAGCACCAGGAAAATAAGCAGCTGAGGGCTGTCACCTCAGGGGCGCATTCCCATAGTCAGTTATGACTGAAGGGGCTATCATTATTATTATTATTATCGACGATCGATTTGAATGCCATCCATGCGCGAAGTTCACTACCATGTAACAAGTTCTCGAATTGTTTGTCTGCAATAACTTTTCTAATCTGAGGTCCTACAAAGATACCTTCCTTTATCTTTGCATCGCTAACTTGTGGAAACTTTTCTCGAAGATAAGTGAAAGCTTTGCACGTTTTATCTAACGCTTTCACGAAATTCTACATGAGCCCTAACTTTATATGTAACGGTGGTAAAATGATACTGTCTTTGTTAACTAATTGCTCGTGTATTACATTTTTATGCCCGGGCTGCATACGATCCCTGATAGGCCACACCTTTCTTGCATAATGTTCCTGTCTGTTGCGGCTGTCCCATTCACAAAAGAAGCAACAAAATTTAGTATACCCAATCTGCATGCCCGTGAGAATTGCAATGACCTTTAGGTCTCCACAAATCCGCCATTGGTAGTCATTGTACTTTATTTTTGCCAAAAGTATAGCCATATTGTCATAAGTTTCTTTCATATGAACAGAGTAGGCGACTGGAATTGATGAAAATAAATTTCCGTTATGCAATAACACTGCTTTTGACTAGTCTTGGAAGAGTCGATGAAAAGTCACCATTCGTTGACTATGTGCTCATGACTGAGGTGCACCATTAGACCGTTTACATCTTTGCAATAGCAAATGTCATCATCCATCTCAAAGTATTGAACAAGATCTCTGTATCTATGACGAAATTTAGAAATAGGAGTATGGGGCGCATAAAGATTCCATTCTTTGAGTCTCGAACCGAGTAATTCCGCTTGTCCTATGGTAAGAGCGAGATCACGTATTAGATCTGAAAGTTCTGAATGGTTAATTAAGTGAACACCATCATTCACCAGTATATAATCCGAGTCAGAATTAGTTTTTAAAGCATGTAAACTATCACTTTCTGATGGTTCATTCACGTCCAACGGATATTGTTCTGGTGGAACTGGGATCGGACACGTGATTGGATCATGAGGCACTGGTTTCGAAACCGATTCAATATTTGGATAAACCACAGACTTTCTAGTTTTAAAAGTGAAACCATGGATATTTGTCAAGCAGAAGTAACAATCAGTAGCGTGATTTGTCGGTTCACGCCATATTACTGGCACTCCAAAAGGCATCGACTTATGCTTCTGCGATTTTCGTAACCAACCTGCCAATGTATTTGCACAAGTCGAACAAACTGCATTTGGCTTCCAAGATTTATTTTCATCATCAACTTTCGAATCGAAATAAAGTTCATATGCTTTCTTTAGTAATGGTGTAAAGTTTTTCTAGTGAACACGATCGGTAAAATATCCGCACACGTAACAGAACAGATCAGCCGAATTTCTACAACTTCTAGAAGCCATATTTCGCTCAGAATTATTTCAAAATACAGCAACTATTTGAAAAATAGCGTAACATATGTCATGCAACTTTTAGCAGTATAAAAAGTAGAATTATTTTGCATTTTATTAATTTTTAATAAGTTATATAGTAAAAATGGAACGGGGCAAATTACGGTTTCCCAAAAATATATTTATTCACAAATATCTTAAGAACCCGATGTGATAGAGATAAACGGATTTCAAATTTGAAATCAGCGCAAGAAACTGACCTAAGAACACTTATTTTTATATAAGAAAGAAAAATGTTGTTTGTCAGTGTTATAGATTGTTCATTTTGGATAAACAACCATCATTTTGTGAAATTTACAGTGTTTGTCTAATGTCATCAATAAACTCTAATATAATTTTCTACATTTGCTGTTTGTGGAAATTTACAGTAATTTCTTTCGGATATTAGTTGTTGTGCTGAAACTGTTTTGCTTATCACCAAACTCAAAGGGAAGAACATTCCTGGGTTGAAAAAAATAACAAAAGGTCAAGTATTACGATCTCTGGCGGAACGCCAGTTAGCACTTGAACCACAACAACATATGAAGGATTAACTCTGACTAAATAAAATCTATATAACTACTAGTGCCGTATAACCATACACGGCCACACAACTAAACTCAGGATCCTCATCAAATCAGACCGAAAGGTCTTTTATATTTGGACATGCGCCCTAATATAACTGACTAGATTGAACAGGACGCGTCTCGCTAAAACGAGGCAAAACTTTACATTTAAAAAAAAGGATCAACCAGATAACTATCCGGACAGACGTGCGTCTTCGAGCTCTCGCGCGGGGAGGGAGACAGCGCTGTGTGCGAGCAGATCACTGCGGCCCCAGCGATTTTGTTCTTACTTTCTTCGCCTTAGACGAGAACAACAGGCCACCTGCCGACAAGACGTTCACATAGTCGGACAGGACGGGCCGAAAGCGACACCAGCTTACTGACTGCCGGCCCACGATTCATTGAGACAGCGAGGCTTTTATAGAGACCTTTGTCGAGCCACGATACGGAGATGCGACGGCTTGCTCACATCATGACCAGGGCTTTACGGACACACGAGCCAAACACACATGAAATCACGTCCTCGCTACTCGTTGAACTGGGAGTGCCCGTTACCGGGAACACTACGCGCTGTTCTTTCACGAACAAAAATATGACACTGACAGACAGAAAAGAAATAAATGACCAAAATAAGGAGAAGTCACTCATCAAGTAAACAGTTTACTTTACATACCTTTTATAGTGTACTTCTATTATGTGTACATTCAAAGTTATTAAAGTTCAAAGTCGCACGAGGACTTTTTAGACACCCTGTTTACTGCTTTTACTCATCAGTTATGTACTATCCTCCTCAGACTTGCACGAGAGAATATTGATCGTATTCTTTCATTGCCTCCTCAGTGACCACCCGCACCCCTAGGAAACTACACAGGGCATATTAACAACTTCTTTCACCTTTCACCTTTCAACTCCCGAAAGAGCATTGACCTTCAACAAACTTATACCAAGTCTTCCTGTCCTGTGCCATCAGCTCAAGGTGTTTTCACGTCATCTTCATCCACTTCGTGTCTGTTTTCAGTTCTCTTCTCTACGTGTTATTTGGTCTTCCTTTACCTCTCTCATCCTGGGGATTTCACAACAGGTATTGTCTAATACTGCCAACAACAGGTCTTCTCACTGTGTGTCCTATCCATCTTCAGCGGCTTCTTCACATCTCTTGTTCCACTGGCGCTTGTCTGGTTCTTGTCATTAGTTCCACACTAGTGATCTTATCATGTTAACATTACTTACTTACTTAGTCGTTCTCCTTCTACCGTGAGGTGTAGAGGTTTGGAAGAGATAGTGCCAGACTATCCTATCGACTGTTCTTCCTGGACACATGTGCGGACGTGTTTTTATTTGGCTCTACATTTTGGATATTTTATTCTAAGTTGTTCCCATTTAATATGGATGGTTTATACATCCCTGTGTTGGCGGTTTTGTTTGACATACAATGAAATTGTTTATATTGCAATTGTGTTAAATTCACGTATTAATATTGTGTTTTTTCTGTATGGAATGACGGTATTGTGTCCTGCCACCATTTTTCGATAAATCGAAAACTACTTCAACAGTTGTTACACATTCTAAATTTTGACGGTGACCTTCTGGCTATGGAACAATACGCAATGTTAAATTACAGGGCTTGTCAGCCCTCAGGCATGTAATGTGATCATGGCGAGCGAGGAGAACAGCGTCGTCGTATCAGCGATAGTAAAACCACCCAGAGATGGAAGATTACGTCCCTCTACAGTCACTAAGAGCTACTGCCTTAACAAAGAAAAAGCCATACAAAGAAAACTTCACGCCTGGACCAACCCTCCACATCTGATCATCAAACAAACGAACAAGGGTCAATGTTGCTCTGTTGAATTCCGTAACAGTCAACATTACGAAATTTTCAAACACACTTGCCTAGAATACTACAAAAGCTGTTCCATTGAAACCCGGAGCGATCAACTAAACGCTATTGTTGAGGATAAAATAAGCTCGGACCTCCTCACAATACATCTGTATCACACAAAAAATAAGATTTTAACACAAGGAACGACAGAGTGCGTACAGACATGGTTGGACGTCGAATTTTCTCACCTCCAAAGATCAGCTCTAGATAAAACCATGATTGTAACTGATCCTACTTCTTCTCCAACAATAATAGGAGACGAGTCTACCAACGCAAAATCTCAGCTAACCATTGAAGCCAGTCCTCCTACCCCTGATCTACCACCACCAACCTGTGATCCAACACCACCCCCTTTCGATCCAACACCACCCCTATTTGATCCATCAGGACCCACCTTTACCCCTGATCTAACACCACCAACCTGTGATCCAACACCGCCCACTTTTGATCCAACACCACCCATATTTGATCCAACAGGACCCACCTTTACCCCTGATCTAATACCACCAACCTGTGATCCAACACCACCCATATTTGATCCAACAGGACCCACCTTTACCCCTGATCTAACACCACCAACGTGTGATCCAACAACACCCACTTTCGATCCAACACCACCCATATTTGATCCAACAGGACCCACCTCTAATGGACCGACAGCTCAAAAGCCCACAATAAATTATCTAGAAGTTCACATCAACCAACCCACTGAAGTCAGCGTAAACCACACTTTGAAAAATGCATTCATCACTTCTTCAGATAACCCACCCAATATGAACGAGACCAACCCATCCTGCCTCCCAGATACAGCTACTTTCCAAGTCAGTGTAAACCACACTTTGGGTGATGTATTCCCCAATTCTTCAGATAACCCATCCAATATGAACGACACCAGCCCATCATGCCTCCCAGATACAGCTACTTTCCAAACAAAAGTGCCTGTCAATAGCGCAGATGTCTACTCATGCTCCACAAAATATCTATTAGCAAATGAGTGTGTTATGGAACAACTAAGCCAACGAACAGAGAAACACTTCTGTCAGGAGCTGGAAACTATAATTGAAAGTTCTCTGAAAAACGTCATTGAAAAATTCAAGCAGGATATAGAAAGCTCACTGAAAACAGAGCTTGAAACACTGAGACATGAAGTTATGACTCTCCGCAGAGAAAACACAAGGTTGGTTCATCACCTAAACCACCAACCTATTTCAAATAATAAGAAAAAAGAAAATGGGGAGGTGATTGAAAGCCCACGAGAAGCAATTCATCATGAATCTCCAGTTATACCACTTAACTTACCCACCCCTTCTCCAACACTCATTCCTCAAAACAAAGCATGCCCAGGACAACATTATAATGTTAAAAGCCATAAGGACATTAGCAGCAGTGTAGGAAGAAGATTAGGACCAAATAAAACATTCCCAATTGAAGTAAAAATTAGCAATCGATTTGGAAATCCGTCAATCCTATCTACACAAGCAGATTCCGAAACAGCAACCTCAGAAGAAGATGACAGGGCACGTAAACTCCAATGTCACTTGACACAAGATTCTGCTGACCACCTACTGCAAGACAACGAGCAATGGCACCAACAACGCCGTCGTACTCGACCACAGCCACATCCTAATCGTCACATTCCTCACAACACAACCAACATTATTATAGGAGACTCATTGCTAAATGGCATTCACAGCGATCGAATGTCAACAACACCAGGGGAACTAGTCACTGTTATACCATTACCTGGAGCCGGAATAGTAGAAGTTATCAATGAAATAAGCCGTCTCAACACAAACACCAACATAAAGAAAACAACAATACACGTAGGGATAAACGACAGCACAAATGGACACACTCTTAACCTATCAGACATCTCCAGAATGATTGACACCATAAAACAAAAATTTCCCAACACATCCACATATATTTCGTCAATTATTCCACCCAGCTATGGTAAAGCACGCCAAACTGTGGATATCAACAACAAGGTGCTTTACACTTTTTGTTCAAAGCATAACACGTCTTTCATAAACAACACACCCTTTTTCACATCTAAGTCAGGTGCGCCAAAAAAACTGCTATACAGAGATCAGGTACACACTTCTAAACTAGGGACCAGCTACCTAGCCAAAAATTTAAAGTTTCCTCAGAGGACACACCAGAAACACACACATTCATTCACCAGGGACACAAATTATACACTTAACTTAGTAAACCCAGGCACAACAGCTCATAACCATCAATCACCGTCCTCAGCTGACAAGCAAGTATCTAGAAAAGCTACATTTAAGCCCACCTCCCACGCTAACCTTTATGACCAAATGTATCCGCCACTACCCACACAACAGTCCAGCCAGCTGCTAACTGCACAACAGACACCACTGGACAGATGGACAGATTGGACTACAAGTAACACCCATTCACTTAATCGCAACGCAGGAACTACAGCAAGAAAATGGGAGTTTTCTCACCCCGTCTCCACCCGCACAGAACGGAATTCTCACAATTCATCCGTTTTACGGCAACTGACTCAATATAGTCCAGAAATATTAATGCAGGCTCTTCAGATGTCTATAAACGGCTCTACAGAACAAGATTAAAACCAAGCAACTTAAAACTGTTTTTTTAAAACAAGTTTGCAGTGTAACATTCGCGTTCTCTTCGGAAGCACTTTAGTGACCTTTGTCCTGAGATAAAAGAAATAGCTGAGTATCAGCGTTGAACTTTTAACTGTCACTTTTGGATGTTAATAATTTTTTTATTTTTTTTTAATTACATTGTCTGTTTAAACATTTCTTTCTGTTCGTCAGAGCAGGGCGTATCTAAATTTGTTTCCGATTTAGTAATAACTCTATCGTATTAATACTATTGTTTTCTTATTATTATTATCTCTGTGCTTATTCCTCTCATTCCTACGCTCACCATTCTCTTTTACATCTTTTATACATCTGCACCTTCGTTTTTTCATATTGAGGAAAATTAGGAAATCCTCACAAAACTAACTAACTAAGTCACAGCGTGGACCTTTAACTGTCCCGGGAGGATTAATTCTCTACATTGACTGTGGTTGAAGTAAAAATATTCCTTTTTGTTCGGAACAGACTGTATTTTAAGATAAAAACCACACTTTTTGCAGAGATTAAGATACTGTAAACAGTGTCCACGGACTCTAGCAGTGCATATTTTATTACTTGTCTACAATTTTGTATAAACCATTGTGTACCAATTTTATTGCTTCTTACTCATTCCTACTCCCCTCATTATTTCTTTCCTATTGACTATTATCATGTCCGAGTGCAAAAACTCTAATCAAAATATAGGCAATACCACTAATTCATGGCTTAAACTATCAGGGCTTAAAATTGGTCATTTAAACATTTACCACCTGCTAGGTAAGCTTTCTGAAGTCTCCACCTCCCTCCAACAAAACTTCCACATATTTGGTTTTTCTGAAACCCGTCTCAATGACAAAATTACAGATGACGAAATTAGGATTAATGGATTCACCACCATTCGCAGGGATCCTAACAGACAACATGAAACAGGGCTAGTCATATACATCTCAACATCTCTTCAGTACAGACGCCGTGATGATCTAGAACATACTGGCATTGAATGTTTATGGCTGGAAATAAAACTCCCCAACCTGACCCCCGTTCTAATTGGTTACCTGTACCGAAACCCTAGCTCTTCTGCTGTATGGTTTGACACATTCTCACGAATGATGGACAACGTTTGGGCTTCTTCGAAGGAAATTATTCTACTGGGGGATTTCAATATTGACCTTCACAAACCGAACAACACGTGGAATGATATCACCATCTCATACAACCTCATACAGTTAATCAATCAACCCACGAGAGTAACAGACTCATCATCTACACTAATTGATCATATCTATACGACCTGCCCAGAAAACATTATAGAATGCATAGTCCCACAGACATCATTAAGTGACCACTATCCTATTTGCTGTACCTGGACGAGAAAGGGGTTTAAAGCACCTAAAACGGAACACATCACAGTCCATTACAGGAATTTCAAAAACTTTAACATTCAATTATTCCTACAAGACCTACAAATATCCCCTCTCTCATACGTGTACCAACTTCCGCATCCAGAAGAAGCCATAACATACTGGACACAAACTTTCAACAACGTATTCGACAAACATGTTCCTATAAAGCAGGTTCGGGTCAAAAACATCAGAAAGACCCCATGGATAACCAACGAAATACTATCAACAATGAGAGAGCGGGACGAAGCACATAAGCTCAAAGATTTCAGCAGGTATCGGATGCTTAGAAACAAAGTACAATATCTCATTCGTCAGGAAAAGAAACTACATTTCAGAAAGATGATTCAAGACAAAGCAAACAGCAAAGAAGTCTGGGCAGCCATTAGAACACTAACACACAAATCAAAGTCACTAAACTCTTTACCAAAAAGCTGCTCCCTCACGGCAACTCATTTTAGCAACCACTTCAAAACAGAAATTAGCCTTCTCAAGTCGACACTAAAGCCAATGGACTGCGATATTAGTAAATTGACAGCCTTCTGCAACACTGAACACACCACAACAGATCTAAGACATATTCCTTTTCTAACAGTACATGAAGTTCTCAAATATATCTTGGCATTAAAAAACAACAATTCATCTGGGCTTGATGGTATCAGCAATAAGATTCTACGTTACGCTGCGCCCATCATTTGCGACTCCTTAACCTATGTGTACAACCAATGTATTGCACACAACTACTTCCCCACAGCATTTAAATCTGCCAAAGTGTACCCCCTCTATAAATCTGGCTCACATAGCGATCCCAACAGCTACAGACCAATATCCCTTCTATCATCTCTTTCAAAACCACTAGAGAAACACATTTACAACACCACATTTCAACACTTAACAACAAACAAACTGCTCATTGATAGCCAGTCAGGTTTCAGACCCAAACATTCCTGTCACACAGCGCTCACCAAAATGGCAGACAACTGGCTGTCGAACATAAATGATGGAAAATTATGTGGTGCTGTTTTTGTCGACTTCAAGAAAGCATTTGACATGATTGACCACACTATCTTGGTTCAAAAGTTGGAAACCCTCAGAATAGGCTCTAATCCACTAAACATCATCAAATCATTCCTGGCAGATCGACAACAGTTAGTGCTTCACAACAACTCGGCATCAGATTTCTCGAAGGTAGTTACAGGAGTACCACAGGGCTCTATTCTTGGGCCCCTACTCTTCGCAATGTTCATCAACGACCTGCCACTACATCTAAAATATTCAACTTGTGACCTCTTTGCAGATGATTGTACTATCTACACTAGTGACAATGACTGCGTGGCACTTGAAATGACTCTTCAAAGCGATGTAGACAATCTAACAAAATGGAGTAATATGAATCGTATGCCAGTAAACACAACAAAAACGAAATCTATGTTGATTACCACCAGACAGAAACTCCTAAGCTGCACCAAAAGATCGCTACAGCTACACGCGGAATCAATACAAATTGAACATGTAACAGAACACAAAGTTCTGGGGATCACGATTGACCAGCACTTAACGTGGAACTCCCATGTACGGAATTTAACCAAACACATAGCACAAAAGACGTACCAGCTAGCCAAAATAAAACACTTCTTAGACGCAGACACTAGACTATTGTTCTACACCTCACATATACAGACACATCTAGATTACTGCTCTACACTATGGGATTGTTGCCCTGCTTCCACCTCGAAGAGACTGCACTCCCTGCAAAAGAGAGCAGTGCGTCTGATCACCGATAATCGCACGACACCACACACAAGGACAGGAAAAGAACCCAAAATACTGTCGCTAAAAAAACGTCTTCTCTACAACAAAGCCAAGCTGACTCACACAATTCTATCTAACAATGCCCCGTCGTACCTAAGATCATTGTTTCAAACCAGTAGAAGGGAGGGACAACGATTACATCAGTTACGTCTGCCCAAACCTAGGATCGACCTGTTCAAAAAGAGTCTAGCCTACTCTGGTGCCTACTTATGGAACAGCCTTCCACACCACCTAAAAAGCCTACCTACACAATATTCTTTTAACAAAGCACTTTTCAAACACTTCCTCAACACTGATTATCTACCCCCATAGAAACAGTATTTGCCTGTCAACATCTCATCCATAGGTCAACATTTCTTTTCCTCTTCCGCTCATTTTTGTGTGTGAATAATTTGTTTTATATCCATGTAATATCATTATTATATTCACTTTAAAATATTATTATATAATGTAATGTATGTGTGAATGTACCCACATAATACTGTACTTTAGAAATGTGAGTCGTGAGAATGTACCCGCATACCAAAAATACAGATTAATTGTAGACGGATTGACCGCATGAGTGAGTGTCGGTATACATAATTTATTTATTTTTATTTATTGTTTTATTTATTTTATTTTATTATTACTTTTTTCCCCCATTTACTAGCTTGTTTGTTTCCAAAAAAAAACCCTACTCATTTTTTTATTATTATGCTTGCATACTGTAAATGAATGCTGTTATGGTAACTTTATAATGTTGCATGCCTTTAAATTAATGCTTAAAGCATCATGTGGGAATGAAAGGATATAGTATGCAAGATTAATGAGAGTGGAAGGGCAGAATGTTAGACGGGCCTGCGCGCCCAATTCTTTACCCTTCGAAAATAAAGTTCGTTCGTTCGTTCGTTCGTTCCTCCTGGCCTGGTTCCATTCTAGTCCTCGGTCCTTCAAAGATTGTCTAATGTTGTCCTCCCAGCGAACTCTGGGTCGTCCTGGGGGTCTGGATCCCTGGCTTTTTGTTTCCCATGCTTGTCGTGGTAGCCGATCTTCTCCCATTCTGCAGACATGGCCAAACCATCTTAGTTGGGACTGTTCTACTTGGGTCTGCAGGGAGTGGGATTTAAGGCCTTGACGTATCGTCTGGTTGCGGACCATGTCTCTTCTTGTTACTTCAATCACCTTCCTAAGATACCTCATTTCTGAGGTTTGGATCTGGCTGTTGTGGGTTGTAGTCATTGCCCATGACTCGCATCCATATGTAATATGTTAACATTACTGCTATATTAATTATTTCAATTGTGTTCTTAAAATTATTAACTTTTCCAAAATTAGCACAATGAAAAAAAAATGTGTTTATTTATTGTTCCACGAACATAGACATTAAATACCATTGAATCCTCATAAATAATTATGTTAGCTTTAACTGTACTGCTACAAAGCACGGACTATGTATTTATGTTGCTTTTATTCCTGTCACCACACTGGTGGGTTTTTCTTTTTCTCTCGGAGTTTTGCATACGCTGTTGAGGTCTACCTCCTAACATTTCAATTCATTCGCACTTTGTGGCTATACTGCTCTACATTTTACTACACGCAAACTCTTTGATGGCTTCATAGATCAGGCTGTTGACATACCAAAGTGCATCGATCGCACGGGGAATCAACGACCTGTGTCAATAAAATATAGATGTAAGTCAAAAAGTCGACGGCAGACTTGTTAGAAAATGTTTGTTTTCATTATCGTTATCGACAATAGTGTCTGTTCTTTGACGTTTCGTTAGCTTAGGTCCGTAACCATGTTTTGTTTTTATTTGTGTATCACGCTTTCTATACAGAAACCATTAGATCTACAATGTGGGGGCAGAAGGTAAAAAGTGAGTTGATCATGCGGGGGAAAAATCATTGGCAAATTGAATGACATACAATTGTAATTTGAAGTACGGTAGAAAATTACGCATACGTATCAATAGATGTGTGTTCGTCAGCCAGCAATCAAAACAAATTAATGATCAAAAGACCACTGTATTAATGAAAAACTTTGGATTATTGCATAGTACAATAGTCACTGAAAGGAACCGTCGAGGAAAAAAAAACATATCTTAAAGAAAACAAAGAAGAGAGACTGATGAAAGCCACGCTGACAATGATGGCCTAAGAAAATTAGTGCTCAGAGTTAAACCGGACGTGACTTAGTTAATGTTATTGTTAATCAGAATCTACGTCGGTGCACTCCTGGCAAACCCATAGGCGTTCAGTCTCCCTCAGCAAATGTCGAAGTATCTTCTTCTCCTTCTTCCTCGTTCGTCCTGAAAAGGACGATGGTTGCGTTGTGTCCGTTTACAGCGAAGCTGCGATATTTGCGCCTTTCGGCCGACACATCCGACTTCATCACGGCATTTTTTGGGACCGGGTTTGCCTTTCCTCTTCGATCCCTACTCTCTCAGCCAGACTGCAGTGATGCAGCCTGTTTCCAGGACCAGTACTTGGAGGTGGAGTAGGCTCTTGGTCAGCTCTGGTTCACTGACTGCATTCATCACTTTTGCTGCTTCTTCGGTCCCGTCGAAGGGTATGAATGCTAACTGTTTCTGTTGCGCACTGGTTGTATACACGGCGGATGCATCCTCTCATACGTCCATCCCTGCTGGTCTTACGTGTCGTGTCGTGGCTATTGGGGCAACTACGACAGTAGTTTTCGCCAGGAATAGTCTATGAGATATTAGGTAGAAGGTCTCCAGAAATTGGCTCGTTAAGAAAGGATAGAGACCTATCCGAGATAAGGACAAGAAGAAGAGAATGCGAATGCTTTCCCCTGGACAGTGTTTTCTATTGAAATGTGGAGAGAGTTCTGTTTCCCCACGACCTTAGCTTCTGCCCTTTGATCCTGTAACAGAAAAAGCCCCCAACCTCATATGAGTGTAGATATTTACCTATATGTAAATATTTAACACTGACAGCACGAGTGATCCATTAATAAACTAGATAATGATCAAACGATTATTGGGTGTATTAATTAAATATCTACACATATAGGGTTAGTAGTGGTTAGAACGTGATGATGGTAAAGACAATTCACACAAAACACACAGATGAGATATTAATATTGTAGTTAATTAAAAACTCCGTCTAGGCGGTCCCAAGCCCGGCTGAAAAAGGAGGAGGGTGGCCTGCATGGAGGCCGTAAGGAGGCAGCCCCTCCACCATGCAAAGGCACAACAGGCCAATCACCTGTATGCTTTAAACTTTTGATTACGAGAACTACAAGAGAGAAAACCAGACTGATTCTAAATGCGACGAACTGGAACGGACTACGGACTACGACTTATGGAACTTGGAACACAAGAAGTATAAATGGGAAAGAAGATGAGCTGGTGGAAGAGATGAGGAAAGCAAAACTAGAAATCCTGGCTATAACGGAAACAAAGAAAAAAGGACAAGGAGTCATGGATCTCGATGGCAACACGCTGCTCTACAGTGGTGTATCCACATCTGAAAGAGCTATAGGGGGCGTGGGTTGCATTGTGGCCAAAAACCAAAAAGATAGTATGAAGGGATGGAACTTTGTCTCGGAGCGCATTATGGTTGTAAAATTAAAAGAAGGAGAAACCATAGTCAACCTTGTCATAGTGTATGGGCCAAATTAATATGAAACAAATATAAAGGTATTTTATAAGGCACTCGTAGGAAATAAAGAAGTAGAACACTAGACAACAGAAAAACAACAGACATGAGTGGCTTACCCAGGATTTGAACCCTGGACCTTCCGTGCGACAACACCGCCTAGCTATGCAAGCAAATCACACTGTCCTCCCTGCCATCTACGCATCACCAAGAAGGATTTTTCAATGACAGGTCATTAGTGCGAACCTCTATACATAACACCGGAATTTTACCATGGGCAGTTCAGCCTATTAAGGACGCAATCACTTCTGTTGTTCCCCTATATATCAGTATTGGTCAGTCCAACAAGACAAAGACCTTAATACTGTGTCCAGTATGATAGTGGACTTAGAACAGTAAGAACAGGACAGAGGGTAGGTTTGGTATTGTATAAACATTTATAACACATAAGGAAGGGAAACCACGAGGCCTGTAAACAGTAAATTAATATGAAACAAATATAAAGGTATGTTATAAGGCAGTCGTAGGAAATAAAGAAGTAGAACACTAGACAACAGAAAAATAACAGACATGAGTGGCTTACCCAGGATTTGAACCCTGGACCTTCCGTGCGACAACACCGCCTAGCTATGCAAGCGAATCACACTGTCCTCCCTGCCATCTACGCATCCCCAAAAAGGATGTTTCAATGACAGGTCATTAGTGCGAACCTCTATGCATAACACCGGAAGTTTACCATGGACAGTTCAGGCTATTAATGACGCAATCACTTCTGTTGTTCCCCTATATATCAGTATTGGTCAGTCCAACAAGACAAAGACCTTAATACTGTGTCCAGTATGATAGTAGACTTAGAACAGTAAGAACAGGACAGAGGGTAGGTTTGGTATTGTATAAACATTTATAACACATAAGGAAGGGAAACCACGAGGCCTGTAAACAGTAAATTAATATGAAACAAATATAAAGGTATGTTATAAGGCACTCGTAGGAAATAAAGAAGTAGAACACTAGACAACAGAAAAACAACAGACATGAGTGGCTTACCCAGGATTTGAACTCTGGACCTTCCGTGCGACAACACCGCCTAGCTTTGCAAGCAAATCACACTGTCCTCCCTGCCATCTACGCATCCCCAAAAAGGATGTTTCAATGACAGGTCATTAGTGCGAACCTCTATACATAACGCCGGAAGTTTACCATGGGCAGTTCAGCCTATTAATGACGCAATCACTTCTGTTGTTCCCCTATATATCAGTATTGGTCAGTCCAACAAGACAAAGACCTTAATACTGTGTCCAGTATGATAGTAGGCTTAGAACAGTAAGAACAGGACAGAGGGTAGGTTTGGTATTGTATAAACATTTATAACACATAAGGAAGGGAAACCACGAGGCCTGTAAACAGTAAATTAATATGAAACAAATATAAAGGTATGTTATAAGGCACTCGTAGGAAATTAAGAAGTAGAACACTAGACAACAGAAAAACAACAGACATGAGTGGCTTACCCAGGATTTGAACCCTGGACCTTACGTGCGACAACACCGCCTAGCTATGCAAGCGAATCACACTGTCCTACCTGCCATCTACGCATCCCCAAAAAGGATGTTTCAATGACAGGTCATTAGTGCGAACCTCTATACATAACACCGGAATTTTACCATGGGCAGTTCAGCCTATTAATGATGCAATCACTTCTGTTGTTCCCCTATATATCAGTATTGGTCAGTCAAACAAGACAAAGACCTTAATACTGTGTCCAGTATGATAGTGGACTTAGAACAGTAAGAACAGGACAGAGGGTAGGTTTGGTATTGTATAAACATTTATAACACATAAGGAAGGGAAACCACGAGGCCTATAAACAGTAAATTAATATGAAACAAATATAAAGGTATGTTATAAGGCACTCGTAGGAAATTAAGAAGTAGAACACTAGACAACAGAAAAACAACAGACATGAAGTACGGTAGCAAATTACGCATGCCTATCAATAGATGTGTATTCGTCAGTCAGTAATCAAAACAAATTAATGATCAAAAGACTCATGTCTGTTGTTTTTCTGTTGTCTAGTGTTCTACTTCTTTATTTCCTACGAGTGCTTTATAACATACCTTTATATTTGTTTCACATTAATTTACTGTTTACAGGCCTCGTGGTTTCCCTTCCTTATGTGTTATGTATGGGCCAAATGAGGATGAGAGAGCAGAGGTCAATGAGGAATTCTTCGAGCTGCTTCAAAGGACAGTGGATGACTGCCTAGATGCAATTATCATGCTCGGAAATTTCAATGCCACAGTTGGAAATAACCATGCTAGATGGGGTGGAGTTATCGGAAGATATGGAGAAGATACTCTCAATGACAATGGAAAGCGACTCCTTAGATTCTGCAGTGAGCAGAATCTAATCATTACAAACATAAAGTTCCCCCATAAGCGCATACATGCATACACTAGATGTGAACCAACAAAGAATGAGAAGTCAGTGATCGACTATGCCATTGTTAGGAGGAGCTCATTCAAATATGTCCTGGATGCTAGTCTGGAGGGAGCCAGAGATTGGAAGGGATCACTACCTGCTTACAATCAAATGAACAACTGAAAGAGTTGCTCAGCCTAGGAACTGCCCAACATCACGCAAGAAACTAAGTAAACGAACGGGATAAATGAGAATTAAGACCTACAAGCTGAGAGAGCCAGAAATTAAGACCAGATATCAGGGGCTTATTGCTACAGCGGTGAGCAACACAGAAGAACGACCTGATGACTTGGAAACCCTCTGGATTAAATTCAGGGACATCATAAAGACAGCTGCTGCAGAAGCATGTGGTGAAGTCCGACTTGGGTACAAGAGAAAGAGGACACCTTGGTGGACAGAGGAAGTAAACAAGAAAATAAGGGGAAGAAAATGGCGTGGAAACAATACTTACGAGCTAAAAACACAACAGACAAATGGAGAAATATAGAGAATATGTGACACTCAGAACAGAAGCAAAGAACAAGGTGCTAGCAGCAAAACAGGGGAGAATTTGGAGAAAAGCTAGAAAAAGATGCGCAAGAAAACCAGAAATTATTCTATAAGACACTAAAGAACACGAGGAAGGAAAACAATGCCCTCTCAAATTTATAAAGGACAAGCAAGGCAAATTGCTTACTGCCCCGAAGGAATTAATGGAAAGATGGAAAGAATATTTCTCAGAACTCCTGGATGGTGAGCATGGTGAAGCATCAGAATGATAACCACTAGCACATAAGAGAAAACCAATGATGGTGAAGATGACATAAAGATGGAAGAACTGAAGGCAGCACTAGAGAAAATCAAGATGGGCAAAGCAGCAGGGCATGATGGTGTAACACCAGAAATGGTTAAGTACATGGGAGCATCAGGCGACCTATTACTCTTAAGGGTCCTACAGGCAGCGTGATGCAACAAGACCATACCAAAGGTAAGGAAGAACATTCCAGCGTCTCTGGTTCATGCTATACAGAGCTTCTACAAGTCTTGCAGAAATTATGTGATGACAGCAGGCCATGGGTCAGAGGAGTTCAGGACAACCATTGGTGTATAACGGGGTGATATCCTGTCACCTTATCTTTTCATACTCCTCATGGACGATGTCATCAGGGCATGTGAGAAGAGAACGGGAAGGTGTTCATTGGGGTGCTGGAGGATGGGACAGGTCTGTGTTTCAGAGCTGGCATTTTCTGATGATGTTGCTCTGATTGCTAAATCAGAGGCACATCTCCAGTCCAGCCTGCGGGTCTGGAAAGGGGGGGGGCTGGAGAGGAGAGGGATGGTCATAAGCAGCTCTAAAACAAAATCCATGGTGATATCACGAGAAAAAAGAAGACATCAGATTAAGTTGGGTGAACGGGTCCTGGAGCGGGTCGACTGCTTTAAATACCTCGGAGCTGTTATGGACCGAAGAGGAAGCATCATAAAAGAGTTGGCCGCTCGAAAAGCGGCGGCTGGGAGACTATTTCAGGCCGTGAATCGAGGATTCCTCGGCAGGAGAGAGGTTGATAAGAGAACGAGGATGGCTGTGTACCGCTCCACCTATGTCCCAGTCTTGACATATGGATGCGAGTCATGGGCGGTGACTGCAGCCCACAAAAGCCAGATCCAAACCTCAGAAATGAGGTATCTGAGGAAGTTGGTTGAGGTAACAAGAAGAGACATAGTCCAGACGATGCGTCAAGGCCTAAAATCCCACCCTCTGCAGACCCAAGTAGAACAGTCCCAACTAAGATGCTTTGGCCATGTCTGCAGAATGGGAGAAGATCGGCTACCACGACAAGCGTGGGAAACAAAGAGCCAGGGATCCAGACGTCCATGACGACTCAGAGTCCGCTGGGAGGACAACATTGGACAATCTTTAAAGGACCGAGGACTAGAATAGAACCAGGCCAGGAAGAAGACAGCCGATAGGATACTCCGGCGCTCTCTCTCTTCCAAACCTCTACACCTCACGGTAGAAGAGGAACGACTAAGTAAGTTAATTAAATAGAAGAATGAGCTTGTGTAAAGCGAAATGATGATGATGTGATATGATACGTGTTACCAAAATGGTGAGTAATCTACACAGTCCATGTGTGTCTAAATGCTTCCCCCGGGTAGGATGGTTCACATGTATGCATAGACTGTCCCAGGTAGGTATACGTTATGTCGAGTGGGGTATCTCTAAGTCGAGGACGTTCTGATGAAAACGTTTGTCGTACTGAGAACGTTGACGATATATAGTCCTTCACTGTTTGATAATATTTCTGTAGCGTTGATCAACAGGTAACAGTTGTCGTATGAAAAATGTCGGTTGTCTAATCTCAGAAGGGTACTGGCCAGACTGGATATCTTCACGAAATGTTCTTGATATGTAGACTCATTATCTTGAGTATGTAATCGGGATTCATAAAATATGCTTTGGAGTCTGCTTCTTAGAATGCGCTTAAGAGTGTGTTGCCCTTGGCATAAATATGAGATTCAACTTTTGAGCTCTTTAGCTTGACTTCGGATAGTACGCTTCCGATGGGGCTGAACTTGATATGAATAATCAACTGTGAACTTTAGCTTGACTCCTGTAGTAAGCTTTCGAGTGATTTGAACGTGATTTAAATATGTATTGAACGTGTGCGCACGTGATATAAGGTGACGAAAAATGCTGCTTCCGCCTTCTTGATCGTGGGCGAGAAATATTCCTTTTTAAATGAGGAACGAAGAATGTCCTATGGCGAATTCTACTAGCCAAATGTCCGTTTTGATAATCTATTTCTGGTTAGACGTCAGACACGTAGTGTGTAGACTCAGACTTCTGATGGACTGAAGACACACAAGTCTTCGTACGTTTTCACACTTAATATCACTGGGTGACTTTCATTTATTCTACTTCTCACTATTGATCTCTATGAGTTGGATTCTAATGATGTTAAATATATTGTGCATGAGAGTGTGTGCGTATGGAAGACTATGATGATGATTTAACAAGCTAGATGAAGGTGAAGTATGAACTATTAATTACTTCCTATCAGCCTATCATCTTAGAGGAAAATATTCTGATTTTATTAATCATTATTGAAAAGAATTAATTGAAAAACTATCTTTCAAACATTTAGCTGTGAGGTTAAGATGAATAAAGAATAATAAATAAGTATTAATAATTTGTATAAGATCTACTAACCTTCTTTTCCCCTTCGCAAAATCCTTTAAGAACACAATACACCATAGATATGAAATATTTTATCTTCACTGAATTAATTGCAGGCTATGCTTTAGGGATTTTTCTCTACACTACCATGTTAAAAACTGGACTCATCTCTCTAGCCAGCTGCGCGGTATATTATATATCTAAGTCAAATGTGGGTCCCTTGGACCGGTGACGTACAACTCCGCCCATACAACCAATAGCTAAGAGTCCCTCTGGTCGCTCATTCCCAGGATTTCCCTTGTCCCCTGTCAGTCCAAAAGTGGGTGGGGCAATTAGCGACTAACTTTCGTTGCCGGGCTTGCCTGACAAACAGGTGTTGAGATAATTGGCTGGCCAATGCAAAAATGTCACCCGCCTTCCAACTGTCATATCGCTCTCGTTCGGCGGCCTTTGTTCCCTCGGTCCATTGTCGCTTGCATGCTAACAAGTCTCGTTGTCCTGCCGGGCTTATTGTATTCCATCTGGAAGCAAAGGTTTTTATTCTGCGTCGAGGCCCTTTGAGATCACACTCCTGGAGTTCATTGTTTTCGTGACCATTGTATCGTGCGTGATGGTGACTGTGTTGTGTTTAAACAACGGCTTAGACTAATCTTTTGTGTCAGCCGCACCATCCTCAAAGTTAACAATAGTCCGAAGAAATTGTACCATGCCCAGGTGTTTCATTTTAATGAAACCAGATGTGTTTCACCAGATTTATCACGAAACAATGTGGACTTCAAAAGATAATGCAAGGTGGAGGTCTAAATGAAATCACGAGTAATAAAGATCACAGTTTACCGTCCAGTCGTGATTAAAAAGAAACTAGAAAACGATGAAAGAGCCAACGTGGAATGGAAGAGCACAAATGTGGGAGAAAATAAAATAAGAGAAATGTAGGAAAAGATAGAGCGTTAACGCTTTGGCGCTCGTTTATCACATTACGCTTGATGCCAAATTCCAGCAGTCTTAGCCTTGATGATTCATCAACTGCAGTGTCATTCTCTAATAGGTGATCATAGATTTCCTTCAGTATTTCTCTCTTATTCATGTTCAATTCACCTTCTATGGGTGCTCTTGAATCTAGTCACGTACTCCGGCATGACCAGGACAGTAGATCCAAATCAGTTCTTGAAGATTCGATGCTTCTATGGAGGTTTTCCATTCATGTCGAAGCCAACCATTTTGGACCATTTGAAGCATGGATTGTGAGTCTGATACAATAACTGCCTTTGTTAAAAAGTCCCAGACAGCCATCTTAAGGCAGCAGTAACTGCCTCTACCTCCATTCTCATGCTGGAGGTTGTTATCATGTAAGCCCCGCTATGTTCAGCGACTGTTCTGCCCTTTACTCTAGCAGAGAAGCCCCACCCTGATTTATTACCACAGATTACAGACCTATCAGTGTACACAATGGCATCATCATTCCCAGCATAAACATTTACTTACTTACTTAGTCGTTCCCCTTCTACCATGAGGTGTAGAGGTTTGGAAGAGAGAGTGCCAGACTATCCTATCAGATGTCTTCCTCCTGGCCTGGTTCCATTCTAGTCCTCGGTCCTTCAAAGATTGTCTAATGTTGTCCTCCCAGCGGACTCTGGGTCGTCCTGTGGGTCTGGATCCCTGGCTCTTTGTTTCCCATGCTTGTCGGGGTAGCCGATCTTCTCCCATTCTGCAGACATGGCCAAACCATCTTAGGTGGCATAAACATTTACAAGCTGATCAATTTCCAGCTCTGCTCTCTCATTGGCCCAAGTTCTGCACTCTCCACCAAGGCTGATGATGACTTGCTGGTAGTTCATCCAGCTGTCATCTGACTTGCTCCACTCGTCTCCCTTGAACATATTTTCAAATGTGGTCACCTGTCTAACAGTCAACTCTGCCTGCGCCATCCATGACAACCCCCTATTTATTCTTGCTCCTTTGATGTCAGCATATGAAAATAAATGAATTCAGTATGAAAGGTGAGCGAAAGGAAGGGCAGAATGTTAGACGGGCCTGCGTGCCCAATTCTCAACCCTTTGAAAATAAAGTTCGTTCGTTCGTTCAGCTATGTTCCGATGAAGGTGATGCCTTTTGTCTGTGGTTACTCGCATATACGCTTTTACCTGGGCCATCGTATATGACGTGACTTAGTTTGTGGACAAACGTGTCTTATCAACCTCCATTAACCAGTGTTAATTAACATCTTGCCAGGAAATTCCAATTAGGTAGGCATTATTCGGGTAATTTTCTTCGAGATCATCCTGCAAAAACAAATATGCTTGCATCCCTAGTTTTTTTTGCCGGCTCCATTCGTAAATCGCCATGACAACCATGAGAGCCAATAAACTTTTCAATCAATCTGTAGATACTTGCTTTACGTTTTCCTTCCACTATTGCAGTGAAGCATCATGTGGTGCTGAAGTCTGCGTTCCCGAGCCAAGTGTGTCGCCTTGTCTGCTGTGAGCCCGTGTTGTTGTAAGATGTGTATGATTGTGGTAATGTGGGATGATATAAATATTTATAGGGGACTTAGTGTAATGACTGAGATCAGCTGTGAAGGTATCTGTATCTAATAAGTGTGGTGTATTACAGATAACTTTACTTGCTACCACATTTATACCTCAGTCAGAATTATTCTGGAATATTGTGATGACTACGTTGAATGTCTAGGGTTATGATAATGATGAAGTGTAAGTCACAACAACAACAGACAGATAAACAATTTAATTTATTCCACAACACTTTACAACACTGTGACACTCACACACATATAACACTCTATAAGACTATCTTAAATGAGTCAAGTGTTAAAGTTTAAAAATATATGTATTAATTCCTTTCAATGATGGATATCCTGATTCAACTACACAGTGAACCAGGAATCACAATCAAATGTAATTACAAGTTGTATGTACACAATGTATCGATATGATCTTTGTATTGACATATTTTATTATTATTATTCTATGTGTGTAAGTTGTGAAGTAGTACTATGAGGTAATACTGGCTTTTTCAAGCTAGTTTGTTGTTTATCATCATGACTTCAAGTGTTTGCTTATGGTGGAAATCGTATTGGGAAAAGTTCACAGTTCCTGTCATTTGAAACAATTTATTGTCCCTCTTTAATTAATCTACTGTCAATTTTAGAGGGGGGCACATAGGATTGAGCTGCTCTGGCCACAGAATCTTATCTTCTGTGATGGCGGCAGGAAACAGTCTCCTCTGCTCGCTTGCTTCACTGTGTTCTTGAGACACCTCACTGGCCGCTATCTGGATCAAGGGGTATGCTATCAGCCTCTGGATTCAGCAAAACTCAGACCAGGTGTAAAATTTCGTTCTTTCCACTCTGTAAAGTTGCTTTCACACACACACTGTAAAGTATCAGTCTGTCTGCTCTGTAAGGAAGAGTGGTGTGTTGTTGAGATCAGGCATGCTCCAGTCTACCCAGCTGTAAATGGGTAACTCACCCTAGTCCTGAGTTAGGGAAGGCAAAGGCTCCAGGGGAAGCAGGCCCTAAACTTGGTCACTTCAGCCGACGCAGGATGGTGTATGTATGAAGTAGAAGTGTAGAGTGTGATTACCGCGAATGGTGTACTGTTCGTGTGCTGACCAATATAACCACTCACACTTGTGTCTACAAGGCACCAATGCAGACTGCTGGAATCTTAGTTTACTCAATTTATTCAGACGTACACACTGGGACATACGAGTACATCATGGTTCGTTGACATATCAATTTGTAGGTATACATAGCAGATCTGAAGTCATGACACATTCAGAAATAATGGGCAGTACATCAAAAGTTCAATGTCATGATACATTATGGCCACATCCCCCTATCTGACTAAACGCGTCAGTGAAGGCGGATCGATAAATAACCAAAGTTACTTGACGTCCATAGTTTGTAGTATATATTATGAAACCACGAAAGGGGGTTTCTAGCAAGATTGAGATCTCCCTGTCACTGTCCGATAATAAGATAAATAATCTGTTCTCTTGGCAGTGATCAAAACATATGATGACCGAAATCCAACATGGCTGCCTCCCTGAGTTGTCGTTCACTCATTCATAGGAAGGAGAATATAAGCCAGAGTTAATTTATAATGGGTATATAAAGGATTTCATAAATGTTTCCATACAGCTCTACGGTGATCAGGTTAATTTCACGTAGCCATAACCGCTGCAGGAAAATCTGTCATCTTCGTCGATACCAAACACGACACTAGCATAACGAAGCACCAAAAGTCAAGCTAGGCCTAACCGACGAGAGATCATCAAAAATAGGAGCTGGGTTTACCTGGAGTCCGAATCATCTATATACTGACATAAGGAGAGTCTCTAACACAAACTATCGTAGAGACACCATCTCCTTCAGAAGAAAAACCACTTCGTAAGACATTTTTCTCTGACGAAAGGACCAGCTCTAGAAAAACGTACCCCGCCATTTTTAGCAGTACATCGGAACTCATCACGACTTGTCAAGACAACTCATACTTCCGCTAGCAAGAATCTAGTCCCTCCTACCCATCCAAAATATACAATATAGGACTGATTCTACTTGTACTAATAATATGTAATACATATGAATTCAGGCCATAAACACAATAAGCAAATTAATATATTTTCTGGCCCTAAAAAATAAGTACAAACGCAAGCGCAATATCCTTGCGCTGGATCAATATCCAGAACGATTACTCCTATAATCAAAAGTGTGAATCAAACATGGATTATCTCGCTTTTACCATAAACAGCATTTTCATACACAAATGAATGAATGTCTATATTTTTCCCATATTAAATAGCCATATCGATTTTTGTAATATGTGCGTCAAAATATGCACGCAACAGATTACCACACCCCTCGGGAAAAAAAATGGTACATTTTTTTTTTGAAATACATCTAGGAGCAACATACAATAGGCTCACAACGCACCAATAACAATGCGCAGATGATAAGCATAAGTTTTATGACCTTAGAGAAAGTACTTCTCTAAGTATAAATATTTCCAGAGAGGTGTCACCAACGCATACTACAATATTAGCAATGACACAATTTCCACATTAGTTTATACATAAATTTCATCTAAGATATCTTAACATCATGATCATCAAAGACGAAAAACATTGAAAGATCAGCGGTGAATACATATCAATGAACCGCTAAGTAGTGTTACAATCAATATATGATATATTACATATGTGTACACATTTCAACATAGAAACAACTGTATCAAAGTTGTATAACAGTTATGAATCATGTGGGCATCTAGACAAAATATCTGCCATCACATTTTCTGACCCACGGATAGCTCGCACCGAAAAATGAAATGGCTGTAGAGCAATCGCGTATCGCGTTGATCTCGCGCTCTTCAGATTTTTACTCTGAATAGCCGTAAGAGCTTTCTGGTCAGTTTCCACAATGAAATGCGCGCCCAGAAGAAATCTTTGCAGTTTAAGGATTGACCAAACCATAGCCAATAATTCACGGTCTAGGACCGAGTAATTCTTCTCTGCGGCATTTAATTTCCGAGAAATATACATCACAGGATGCAGAGTTCCAGAGTACTCTTGCATTAGTGCAGCTCCAATCCCGGTGGATGAAGCGTCACTACGAAGAATAAATGTCTTATCCTTAGAAGGCAATACTAGGATAGGTGAAGTAGAAAACATAGTTTTAACCTTATCCAAAGAGGATTGACATTCTTGAGTCCAATGGACTACATTAGGAGACCCTTTCTTTAGCAAGGAAGAAAGAGGTGACATAATGGAGGACAGATTCGGGATGAATCGTCCATAAAATTGTATTAGACCTAAGAGACTTCGTACTTGCTTTTTAGTCTTAGGAATAGAAATGTTAAGTATCTTACTTGTATTATGGTCTTCTGTTTTTAGGAACCCATGACCAACACGGTGTCCTAAGAAAGATATTTCGCTAAAACCAATACATGCTTTCGATGGTTTCGCTGTCAGGTTATGCTCGCGTAAGATAGACAATAGTTCATTTATACCATTATAGTGATCGTTCCAAGTATCACTGAAAAGACAGATGTCATCAAGATACGCAATGACATCTGAGCGATGAGATAGGATTCGACGCATCATGCGTACAAATGTAGCAGGGGCGTTCATAAGACCGAAAGGCATGAAATTCCATTGGAATAGACCCCTAGGCGTCGAAAAAGCAGTAAACGGTTTGGCGTGTTCGGATAGTGGAACTTGCCAATATCCCTTAGACAAATCGAGTTTAGTAAAGAAGTGAGAATTCGATAGCCTCGTAAGTAGCTCTTCTAGTAAAGGCATAGGTTCAGCATCGAATTTAGTCACTTGATTCAATTTGCGATAATCCACGCAAAGACGTATGTTATTGTCTTTTTTCCGTACTATAACCATCGGCGAAGAATATGCTGATGTGGATGGTTCAATAATTTTTAACTCTATCATCTCATCTAACTCTTTCTCTACCTGTGCTTGAAAATGTATCGGGATAGGATACGGTCTGACTCTTATAGGACTATGGTCAGTAAGAATAATGTCATGTTGAATGACATCAGTTTGACCAGGAATGTCAGTAAGGACATCCTGAAATTGTTCTAACATAGTAGAAACTTGTTTCTGCTCTCCTGGAGATAATTCTGGAGAAATTGCAACATCTTTCCATGATTCATTAGAGTGAAGAGGAATCATTGGAAAAGGTAAATTTACATCCGAGAAACTCGTTTCCTCATCCTGTATTACTGACAGAGATGAGTACTGTCCATGTTGGACTGGAAAATCGTCCGTTGCCTGGAAAACAGGTTGTAAATAATCAGGACGTTCATGGAATTCCGTGAGCATGTTGATGTGGAAGGTTTTACGCTTCCCGTCAATATCGACGATATAGTCAACATCGGAAACTTTTGATATTATATCGTACGGACCTTTCCAAGAAATGAGAAGTCTATTTTCCCTACAAGGTAGCAAGACAAATGCTTTGTCACCTGGACAAAGTTGACGCAAACATCTCTTTTTATTGGCAAATTCCCTTGCCTTCTGTTTCGCAAATTCAGAAGAAGCAGTTGCCAATTTGCATGCTTCAATAATCTTGTGTCTAAGTGCGATGACATATTCATAAGAGGATTTTGTGTCATCGACAATATTATCAGCAGTTATAAGATCATGAAGTAAGGACATAGGACCTCGCGGTTTCGCGCCAAAGACAAGTTCAAAGGGAGAAAATCCTGTATGTTCGTTGGCGACCTCTCTATATGCAAAGAGAGCCGCGGGTAAAACCCTATCCCAATCCTGAGGATGATCTTCTGTTATCTTACCTAGTAGGTTTTTCAGAGTTCTATTCAAACGTTCCACCATCCCATTGGACATAGGATGATAAATACTACTCAGCGATCTCTCTATCTTCAGAGTCGACATTACTTGAGACATGGTATCCGATATGAGTTGGGTACCATGGTCGGATAATATTTCTGCTGGAAACCCCAGACGAGAAAATATTAACCAAAGAGCATCTGCGACATCAGCAGTAGTTATGCTCTTTAGAGGAACAGCCTCCGGCCAACGTGTGCACATATCAACACACGTCAAAATAAATTGGTGTCCTCTAGCAGACTTTATCTTAAATGGACCAATGATGTCTATCGCCATTTTTTGAAATGGCCGAATGGGAATGTCTGCAGCCTGAATAGGTGCATCATGGCGTGGACCTCTGGATTTAATCTCTTGACATACTTTACAAGATCGACAATAGATTCGTATGTCCTTATTCACAGCAGGCCAAAAGAAAGATTGAAGAACTCTAGCTTTAGTACGGGAAAAACCCATATGTCCAGCACACTGCGAATCATGAGCGTGCTGTAAGATTTTAACTCTCATATTTTTAGGCACAAGGATTTGAGAATGAATGGACTTAGCGGAGTCTTGTACCATACGTACAAGTACGCCATTCTTCATCGTAATCCAAGATTTACGATTTGTATCCTTATTCGGATCACCTTTTGTTGCCAGAGTAAAGAATTTCTTTAGAGTAGGATCATCTTCCTGCTGTTTGATAAAGGAATCGTGGGAAATCTCCAAGGGATCATCTTGGATCTGCGCATCATTATCTTCAGAATGTGAAGATTGTGGCATATTAAGAGCTTGAGCCCTAGTGATTACTGCATTAGCAGATTGCATATTAACATTTTCCCAATTAGAAATTTGCTGTGGAGTGCATTCTTTCACTCCATGAATGCGACCGATGATAAGATCAGCGATCGGATTCGGCAAGAGACATGCTTGCACCTCTCCTGTAAAGAAAGGCGTAGCAATATTGATAATGGCAGTGGAGTACTTCTCCAATGTGCCACCAAATGTTACACATTTGACTATATTGCCTGTAGCTCGAGAAGGATTTACGAGTGATTGCCTCACTCCAATGGTAGTGCACCCCGAGTCGAAAAGAATTGATACCGGAGTACCATCTATTAGGCCCCTATTAAAGACAAGAGCACCCCTTCCATTATGCGCAATTGACGCATGGAGAGCGGGAAGTGGGTGACCGCAGCTTAAAGTAGACACTGTGGTTGGATCGAATAATGTTTTGCATTGCGAACACTCAGATGCTCTAGCAAAATCGAAAGCGGAATTTGCTACACTATTGGAGTCTTTTTTATCATTATTCTGATTATCGGTGTCGTGGAACTCCTGTTGTGCAGAGTTAGCCTGGTAATAAGATTTACCATGTCTTTTGTGTTGTGATCTACCTCGGTTATAATTGTCTCTATAATTATTATTGCCTCTGTTATAACCCCTATTTGGGTTTGAATCATAATATTCATGATCATAATCATCATGCTCATTATATTGAGTATCCCTGTAATATTGTTTCTTTTGTCTCCATGAAGCACTTGGGTAGTTCCTATAGCTACTCCCTTTCCGAGAATTTCTAACATTATGGGTACCCCTCGCGTGTCGAGGACTATCAGCCCGATTCCAGTTCTTCGAAGAAGAACTCTGATTTGAGTGGTTATCTTGGTTTTGATACTTATTCCAATTAACCTTTTTATCAAATTTATTTTTAGCTCCTTGGAATTTGTGTGAGTAATTCTGATTATATTCTGTTGCCGAAGCAACTGGCATACTCTCTTTAATGTTAGAGTTACTAAGAATCATGTCAGGGTGTGCCGTGGCATACTGGTCACAATATTCTTCCATTTGCTTTATTGTACTAGGTTTACGCTCATGTAAGAACTCTAGGAATGATTTATTTACAGAAGACATGACCTTGTCTCTTAGCAATAAATCCGTAAGACCATCAAATGTTTTCTCTGTTTTGGATAATTCAATCCATCGTGAAAGTGTAATTCGTGCTTTTGAGATGAAATCTGAGAATTCTACACCTACCTCAGGTCTCATTGTTTTAAACAAAAGACGGTAACCTTCCTCAGACAGCTGATATCTCTTTATCAAAGCTGCCCTAACAGCATCATAATTATCTTTGTCGGCCTCTTCAACAAAATATAACTTACTCAGAGACTCCCCTTTTAGATTTTCAGACAACTGATTCACATACTGTGATTTGTCAACATTATGAGATCGACAAGCCCGTTCAAATCTAGAAAGCCAAAATGTTATGTCATCACTGGTAGGGTTAAACGCTGGTACCTTGACCTTGTACACAAAGGGTTTACCATTACCACCAGATGCCTGATTAACATTACTCATACATGTCAATTTTAATTTCTCTAATTCAAACTCATGTTCTCTTATTGCTTTTCTCTCTTCAGCTTCTCTATCTAATCTTTTCTGTTCTGCAGCAGCTTCTAATTTTTTCTGTTCTGCAGCAGCAGCAACTTCTAGTTTTTTCTGTTCTGCAGCAGCTTCTAATTTTTTCTGTTCTGCAGCAACTTCTAATTTTTTCTGTTCTGCAGCAACTTCTAATTTTTTCTGCTCTGCATCAGCTTCTAATTTCTTCTGTTCTGCCTCAAATCTCCTTTCCTCCACTTGCATCTGCAATTTCTTAAGTTCAGCAGCAGTATCAGCTTCTTTTTCTAATCTTTTTTCTTCAGCTAAGGCTTTCCTTTCTTCTGCAGCAGCTTTTTTTTCTTCTATTTGAAGTTTTCTCTCCTCAGCCGCAGCTTTTTTTTCCTCAGCAGCAGCTTTTCTTTCTTCAACAGCAGCAGCAATTTTTTTCTCTTCTGCAGCTAATGCTTTGTCATATTGAGCAACAGCCCATTGTTCTAAGTCTTTTCCAGTCTTATCAAGAGATTTTCCTTGTGCAATGAAATAATCTAATGTAGACATATTGTCTTCTTAAATCAGAAACCTGAAAAAGTAAATAAATTACCCTCTTTCAAGTTAATGGGAGACAAGTCTATACCATAGACTTAGTCTTAGTCCAAACTTGTATGGTTTATAATAACCAATGATAACTTGAGTACCTGTGGACAACAATAATTGTATCTCAAATACTGTGGGAGACAAGCCTTACAAAGGTCTTGTATACCTCAATGTAATCAAAGATCACTTGAGTACCTGTGGAAAAAAATATTTCCCTTTACCAATCACTTTGGGAGACAAGCCTTACAAAGGTCTTGTATACCTCAATGTAATCAAAGATCACTTGAGTACCTGTGGAAAAAAATATTTCCCTTTACCAATCACTTTGGGAGACAAGCCTTACAAAGGTCTTGTACATTTTGTTTTATAACAATAACAATCATAAAGTACTGATCTGTACTATACTATCAGTGTATACCACTATACGTCATATGTCAACTAAAGACATTACAAAGGACAAACAAGAAAAGACAATATGAAAACATTTGCAGAGATCAAATTAAATTAAATAGGAGAAATGAAAAAAATGATCACAGAAACCGTGATGATAACTGCCATAAGATAACAAGACAAATAACGCCACAGTGTATAAACATAAGGGTGTAAAAAACTGAAATGAAAGAAAAGATGAGACCTACAATTATACAAACAAATCAAACAAAACTAAGGAACACAAAAAATGTTACAAATACAAATATGAAACAGTCGTCACAACTAACCAAATATTTGCAAACTATGTTGCATGCAAATTTCAATTAAGAAATTGTTCCCTATCGAACGCCAGAACAAGACCAATATTATTCGGTATTTCCTGTTCTAGTCACCACCCATCCAGGCCCGCAACATATAAACCCCTACACATATAAAAAAATAACATGTAAGCATAAATAGCATATAGCATACAATATCATTTATGTCATGAATGGAATGTGTTGCAGGTATAGTGTTGTAAAGCAGGCACAGTTTATTTTAATACTAATAACTTGCCACTTTATTCAGTAATAGATTTAATTTTAAACTATTACACTGTCAATTTTTCTCTGTTGAGCATCTGAAGAACCAACGATGAACTATGCACTTTATGTTCAACAACACTGTGATTCTTCTGTACGTTGAGAAATGTCAACAATATTGCTCCAGATATTTTCTACACTTGATACCACTGTCCTGTGTAATACTGTCTGTACAGCGAAAAACTGTCAACAAGCGCTGACCTAGATACAGCATCCTATCGGTAATACAGGTCAAGCTGACATCGACTGTATAGCTGTCCTACTGGTGTTGATGTGTTCAAACAAATGTTCTTTCAGCTGTAAACTGTGATTCTCAACACAAAACTGCGTAAGCTGGACCCAGGAATCTGGCTCGCCACTGTAAAATTTCGTTCTTTCCACTCTGTAAAGTTGCTTTCACACACACACACTGTAAAGTATCAGTCTGTCTGCTCTGTAAGGAAGAGTGGTGTGTTGTTGAGATCAGGCATGCTCCAGTCTACCCAGCTGTAAATGGGTAACTCACCCTAGTCCTGAGTTAGGGAAGGCAAAGGCTCCAGGGGAAGCAGGCCCTAAACTTGGTCACTTCAGCCGACGCAGGATGGTGTATGTATGAAGTAGAAGTGTAGAGTGTGATTACCGCGAATGGTGTACTGTTCGTGTGCTGACCAATATAACCACTCACACTTGTGTCTACAAGGCACCAATGCAGACTGCTGGAATCTTAGTTTACTCAATTTATTCAGACGTACACACTGGGACATACGAGTACATCATGGTTCGTTGACATATCAATTTGTAGGTATACATAGCAGATCTGAAGTCATGACACATTCAGAAATAATGGGCAGTACATCAAAAGTTCAATGTCATGATACATTATGGCCACATCCCCCTATCTGACTAAACGCGTCAGTGAAGGCGGATCGATAAATAACCAAAGTTACTTGACGTCCATAGTTTGTAGTATATATTATGAAACCACGAAAGGGGGTTTCTAGCGAGATTGAGATCTCCCTGTACTGTCCGATAATAAGATAAATAATCTGTTCTCTTGGCAGTGATCAAAACATATGATGACCGAAATCCAACATGGCTGTCTCCCTGAGTTGTCGTTCACTCATTCATAGGAAGGAGAATATAAGCCAGAGTTAATTTATAATGGTTATATAAATGATTTCGTAAATGTTTCCATACAGCTCTACGGTGATCAGGTTAATTTCACGTAGCCATAACCGCTGCAGGAAAATCTGTCATCTTCGTCGATACCAAACACGACACTAGCATAACAAAGCACCAAAAGTCAAGCTAGGCCTAACCGACGAGAGATCATCAAAAATAGGAGCTGGGTTTACCTGGAGTCCGAATCATCTATATACTGACATAAGGAGAGTCTCTAACACAAACTATCGTAGAGACACCATCTCCTTCAGAAGAAAAACCACTTCGTAAGACATTTTTCTCTGACGAAAGGACCAGCTCTAGAAAAACGTACCCCGCCATTTTTAGCAGTACATCGGAACTCCTCACGACTTGTCAAGACAACTCATACTTCCGCTAGCAAGAATCTAGTCCCTCCTACCCATCCAAAATATACAATATAGGACTGATTCTACTTGTACTAATAATATGTAATACATATGAATTCAGGCCATAAACACAATAAGCAAATTAATATCTTTTCTGGCCCTAAAAAATAAGTACAAACGCAAGCGCAATATCCTTGCGCTGGATCAATATCCAGAACGATTACTCCTATAATCAAAAGTGTGAATCAAACATGGATTATCTCGCTTTTACCATAAACAGCATTTCCATACACAAATGAATGCATGTCTATATTTTTCCCATATTAAATAGCCATATCGATTTTTGTAATATGTGCGTCAAAATATGCACGCAACACAGGTGCTGCTTCAATAAGTTAGGACCACGGTCCCTGAAACAAGAAGATTGTACCTCCTACTTCAGATCTAATTTATAATCTATTTCCACACTGAACACAATACATAACAAACACGGAGTTCAGAGCGGTAGGCCAACTGCTAGCTTCATCTGAAACAATTTACACCAGTATTCTTCTCCTTAATGGTTACTACGTCTCTGCAATTCCAGCATTAGTTCCTTCTAGTCAATAAGATAGGTGTCAGTGTACTATTTGGTGATCCCATGCCGATATACTTCTCTCCGACAAGTTTTGTTCAGATTGGAGCAGTATCTAGGCTTTGCCTCATGTTTGCTACTGAACCACACACATATACAGACATAAATTATCAATTCACATTCAATTTTCATCAAAAAGATATCAAATATGTCAATCTTACCACAATTCATGGAAATAATAAACAAATACGTTGACTGGCGATGAATAATGGCACAAATTCCGATCTGCCTCTGTCCCAGGCTTTTATTTAGAAAAATGTGAGCTGGATCTCAACGCACTGTTTCTTAGTAAGTTTATTTTAAAATGTGGCACTGAACAGACGCTCCTAATTGACTATATCCACGGGTCTAGCCAATAGAACCATGTTTACGAAAGCTTTTGAAAAAATTTACCCTTCCTATGTTTCCCCTAACAACCAAAAATAGTATTTGCAGTCCGACTAATCGTGTTTCGTCTTACATATACTTCCCGCCAATCAAATCGGATTTAACATGGTGGCCTATTTCCCGTAAAATGGTGGTTTCAAAACATGCCACTGTGCGATTATGATTTGGTGCTGTCAGACATCCTCACTATTTTCTTTTGGCTATAAATTGTTAATTCCTAGACTATTTGAGTAACACTTAACATATTCTTTGTCAGCAAGTCCGAAGGAACCCAAATATGTAAATTTAATGGAGCTAAGTGGCTGCGTTCAAAATATGTATTCTAGGATAGTCGTGCTGTTTTTTTTTAATCGATTTAGAACCGCCACCTGTCCTGCCTTTTCGACTGTTCTGTCAGACTAATGTCAGGATTTCAGACATAAAACAGTAGAATGTCATGTTTCCTAATAAGCATTAAACATGTTTTTTTAAAACCTAACCGTGTATTGGTAGTGTTTTTTATCACTGTCTATTTGAAAAAAAGTTAGTTCTTCATGCCTTTCGCGTTGGGGGTGGCATTAATTGTATATCGCGAGACTGTGGTAGTATTGCCTGCGTTCCTCCCTCTTTCTCTCTCTAAGTCCATCTGTCTTTTCATTACGCAGTGTAATAATGACATTAATGCTAGTATTTATCTAGGTCATTAAGCAGGGTGCGTATCTCAAGGTTTTCTAAGAAATACAGTACACGTTTTATTGTTTTGAACCGCGTGTATGCTGCTGTAGGCTTTACTATCAAACGTGAAAGCGTTACACTATGCAGACGAAGTAGAAAAAGGGGGATTTTTGTACGCCATTGTGACAGCACTGGTCTTTTACCATTTCTCTTTCCTTTTATTGAATTAATGCGTTAGGCTTTACATTTTCTTTTTAATTTATATATGTGGATTTAGAATGTTTCACGACAATGATGTTGTCTATTCATCTGCCTCTTGTTCTTCCCCATGCTCTGAACTCCGATCTTCTAGTGTTGTCGGACTTTAGTGTTAATTTATCGGGCCCCATTCTCGTGAGTTGGACAAACCACTTGATTTTCTGTGTTTCTATATATTTTATGCAGGATGTAGTTCCCACTATTTAATCTTACTTACTTACTTAGTCGTTCCTCTTCTACCGTGAGGTGTAGAGGTTTGGAAGAGAAAGCGCCACACTATCCTATCGGCTTTCTTTCTTCTGGCCTGGTTCCTTTCTAGTCCTCGGTCCTTCAGAGATTGTCTACTGTTGTCCTCCCAGCGGACTCTGGGTCGTCCTGGAGGTCTTGATCCCGGGTTCTTAGTTTCCCATACTTGTCGTGGTAGCCGATCTTCACCTATTCTGCAGACATGGCCAAACCATCTTAGTTGCGACTGTTCTACTTAGGTCTGCAGGGGCTGGATTTTTAGACCTTGACGTATCGTCTGGTTGCGGACTATGTACGGTACCATTTTTTTATGTCATTATTTCTCATTCCGTCTATCCTGGTACCATTAATAGCTTTTCTTACGCGTCTCATTTCACAAGATATGATTTTCGCTTCCTGTGCTTTGGTTAGTGGCCATGTTTGACACTGATAGCAAAGAATTACTAAGAATATACTGTTCATCAGCTGGTGTCTAGTTTCCATACCACCGCATTTGCTTTTTTACATCTTGCTTCAATTTCTCCGTGAAGTCTGTAGATTACTATTTTCATTTAGCACATGAGGAAAATACAGGAATGAAGTAAAGTGGGGGCGACATTTGCGAAACAAAATGATTAAATCATAAAATAATACGTGTTCCTGGGTAGATCCCGGGGTCTCTCTAAGGAGGCAAATAAAGAATCAGACCACAGCTATCTCAGACATGTCGCAAGAGACGACTAACGTGAGCTGTTGCATGGGGCAGGCAACATCATTTTATCAACAACATGCTACATAAACCATAAGCACGTGAATGATTGAATGTTGGCTTCCTGCATAGGGACCGTTGAAATGATGTCTGTAAGGAGCGACAAGAACAAGAAATAAATGACTGTGTTGACGGTAAAGTATGAAATTCATAAGCAGATTTTTTTCTCTCGCATTTTAAAGTTTAGAGAGGCACCAAAAAAGTGGCCGAATGTAGCAGTAAGTTCCTGCTTGATAACTTGTACACCCAAACTTGAGACTGTTAACAAAATGTAGAAATCGAAAAACATAAGAAACAAAAAAACCAATTAGCATTAATTATAAGGAACCACATCATGAAAAGAAGTCGATGGCAATGAATAGGATACACTATTGAGGAGACCTGTTGAAAGTATTAGAAGACAGTCCTTGTCTTGGAAACCCCAGGGTGGGAGAGATAGATGGAGACGGAGAACACACGGAGAAGAGAACTGGAGACAGGCATGAAGGGGTGAGGAAGGCATGGACAGAACTTAAGTTGATGGCACGGTACATTAAGACTTGGCATAAGTTTGTTGAAGGCCTACTTGGGGAGCTGAAGATATAATGAATGAACAAATGAATGAATGAGGCATCTCACAGGTTGCTAGAGTTACGCTCACACCAAAAAGTCTTCGTTGAACAAATGTCATCTTCTGGACAAGGTGTTTAAGTTCACTAAACAAAGTCACTTTCTGGAGCGAGTAGTATCATCATCATCATCATCATCAGCATCAGCATCAGCATCAGCATCAGCATCATCATCATCATCATCATCATCGTCGTCGTCGTCGTCGTCGTCGGCGTCGTCGTCATCGTCATCATCATCATCATCATCATCATCATCATCATCATCATCATCATCATCATCATCATCATCATCATCATCATCATCATCATCATCATCCTTATCGTCATCATTATCATCATCATTATTATCATCATCATCATCATCATTATTGTTATCATCATCATCATTATCATCATTATCATCATCATTATCGTCATCATCATCATCATCATCATCATCATCATCATCATCATCATCATCATCATCATCATCATCATCATCATCCTTATCGTCATCATTATCGTCATCATTATCATCATCATTATCATCATCATCATCATCATCAGCATCATCATCATTATTGTTATCATCATCATCATCATCATTATCATCATTATCATCATCATTATCGTCATCATTATCATCATCATCATCATCATCATCATCATCATCATCATCATCATCATCATTATTATCATCATCATTATCATCATCTTTATCATCATCATCATTATCATCATCATTATCGTCATCATTATCATCATCATTATCATCATCATCATCATCATCATCATCATCATCATTATTAGTATCATCATCATCATCATCATCATCATCATCATCATTATTATTATTATCATCATCATCATCTATATCATCATCATCATTATCATCATCATCATTATCATCATCATCATTATCATCATCATTATCATCATCATCATCATCATTATCATCATCATCATTATCATCATCATTATCATCATCATCATCATCATCATCATTATCATCATTATCATCATCATCATCAACATCATAATCATCATCATCATTATCATCATTATCATCATCATTATCATTATCATCATCATCATCATTATCATCATATTTATCATCATTATTTTCCTTTTTGCTCCTTAAGGGGCTTCAGCTGATCCTCTTTGCAGGAAGCCTGCACCAAACATTCACAAGTTCCTGTAGATGTTATTTATGTAGCAATTTCTTTCACATGATGAGGTTAGCAACCTCATACACAACCTCACATTAGTCGCCTTGAACAATATGTCTCAGGGAACAGTGGTCATAATATTTCTTTGAAGCATCTTGGCGAAACAACTGTCATTAACATCAACATTATAAACACATCATCAGCTACCATCAAGGCTGCATTCACTGTTATCGTGATTAAAACAAAATAACATTCTTTGATTAATCAGCTACCGATGTCTTTGCTACAACAATAATAATTTTTTTTTAACATAATAATTACCGATGTATGTTACGTCGGTCGATCTCACTCAAAATAGTAACTCGCGCCAGAAAAAAAAAGTGCGCAACGCACGGTGTGCAACTTGCGCGGCGTGGGTGTTATATAAAACAAATACTTTGGTTTTATTTTATTTATTTTTTTTATTCTTTCACGAAATTAGTAGCGCTCGACAAAGAAAAAGTGCGTAAAAATTGGTTTGCATGAGCCAATAACATACCAAAGTGAATTGTATTTGAACTGTTTGACACATAATGATCAAGATGGAACATTCTATGAAAACAATCCACGCACTTTCACACGAAATGTTGTCATCAAAGAACTTTTAAATTGAATCTAAAATAACATAATTCTCGCCGTGTGTACGTTGGTCACAGCTGAGGAATGCAACCGTGTTGAAAAATTGTATTGTTCCCATTATATATATATATATACTCTCCGGAAAATAGTTACAATCAACAAAGAAAAGCTTTCAAATGACGGTGTTCATGAACAGTTTGATTAAATTGTATAATGGAAAGAAACCAAAAACACTCTAAGAATGTACTTCTATCTGCTCATCTGGGAACGGAAACAGCACACTATAATTAAAAACCCGTCAAGTTTGACGGGTTATTGCTAGTAACAAAATAACGTGTCTTGATCCATCAGCTAACGCTGAGAGTGTCTTCACCACATCAGTGATTTTTTTTTTTTTTCTATCAAGCGACACTTGGGCTTCAGCCCTTTGGCCCAATGACATGAAACAAATTTCATGGCATTGCGAAGCTGGGAGCCTGTAGACGTTCCTTCCCACTCTGTCAGGAGCCAGATGTATGTGCCATCTCCGCTCCTTCCCATCCACAGACGGTTTGTGCTCAGGAGCCGCTCAGGCTACTTCAGTCCCATGTCGAAGGCACTACTTCAAATGTCCTCGCCAGGGCGCGAACCTGGATCACCCTCGCCAGCGCAGTGTGGTAACCACTACGCTAGCGCGGCTCCCCTACAACAGTGATTTTAAAAAATAACAATTCTCGATCCATCAGCCACATCAGAAACAAGCGTGCAAGTGACCCACAACTGTGCAACAGGTGTGAAGAACAGACGGACACACTATATTAAAACAGTATATAGCAAGAGCAAAAATTTAAATATAATTAGTGGCGGTATGGTGGAAAGTGAACGTCTAGTATAGTGCTAGCAATACATACTGATTAGACAAATAAACTTCTTTATAATCTCAAACATCCCAAGTTTGCATACCCTTCTCCCCCTTCCCCCTTTTTTAAAAAATTCCATGCCATGTATGCGGAGACTACAATTTTATGAGAAAGGAACAAACACACGCATGCACATCCACACAATTTGATACATTTAATTACTCTATTTACAATAATTGGATAGGAGAAATGACGCCATGATCAGACATCAACAAATAAGGATATTATCTTAAATTCATCACCATAATTTTCCATTGCGCCGCTTACACACCATAAAACCAACGTTGCTGTTGGTGTCCTTGCAGGAAGACTGCACCAATCATTCACATGCTCTTGGTGGTTTCTATAGCAACATGTTTTACATAATGATGTTGTCAGCCTCATGCCCAGCCTCATGTTAGTAACCGTTAGAGACCCACCCAGGAACTACACGGGGCAATGCATCATCAATATACATAACATCCCAGCTTTTTCTGTCACTAACGCTAAGGGAGGCAACTTTGGTTGAAAGTTAGACATTAATTGTATTGTTTCCCTTATATGTACTCTCCAGAAAATAGTAACACTTACCAAAGAAGAATGCGCAAATGATGGTGTGCACAAAAATATTTATAGAATGTGTGATCCCGTATACACACATTGGGATCTTCGCTGCTGCTACGTAATTCATGTACTGTGGTGATATACAGTAGTTTAAAAAAAATACTTTTGAATAAGTAAAATTGCCGTTAAGTATTAGTGCTTTTGAATTTAATTCCCGTCTTATGGCGGGCTTTTACACTAGTATATTGTTAATGACAATTTAATAATAACTTCAACATCATCTCAAAAACACTGTGAAGACGACGATGTTATGATAAAGAAAAAATGACACACATACACGCTCTCTTAGTAACACAATTTTATACATTTAATTTACTCAACTGGACAGAAGGGATGATGCCACGCTCAGGTATCGGCACATGAGCATGTTATCTGGAATTAGAGCTACTATATATCCTAATTATAACCTATCAGAGATTGCACGGAATATAATTCTGCATACATTTAAAAGTAATTGTCATCGCTACCATCATAATTAAAACAAGATAACACGTTTTGATCCATCCCCTATACTCAAAACATGCATGGAGGCATATCTGGAGTCATCCATATATGACTACCAGCTATGCACAATGCTACAATATACATATGTGGAAGTGAACTTATGCCGGTGAGGCTAATTACATCCTCACTGACTCTTGAAATCATCCATACACTTCCAGGGATTCCCCCTGTGGTGAAATCTGTTGAGAACCCAGCATTGCACACTAAGCTTGGAGAAGTCACTTGAGCCCCAGGCGTAATTCTTTGGCTTTGACTTCGTTGACTGCATGCAGAAGGATCTCACTATGGACCCAGTGGTAGGCAAGGGGAGCCTAGAAGTGGCTCTGTGCAGGACATGACAATTCCTTGGGAGAGCCCAGAACCAGAGTTTATAGTATTTTTGCTTTGCATAGCTGGAGAGCCCTCTTGGATGGCGGGAAATGCACAGTATGCCACTCGCTTCTTACGCCTAGCTTGGGACCAGATGTGACGATCCCTTAATTAAATGCAAGCCATGTTGGAAAAACTAGAGCTCGTGACTTTAACAGCAAGTTTCGGAACGGCAGAAAAGCCACAGGAAAAGTCTAAATCTACAGTACCGGTATAGATAATACCAATGAGTCTTCAACTTGGTATTGGCTGCAAAACAGCAAGAAGCTCAGCAGCCCTAGTTAGACAACAACAACAACAACCCTCAACACTGTCTTCCCTACAACCATAATTAAAACAAGATAATACTTTTCGAACCATCACCTACCCTCAACACTGTCTTCCCTTCCACAAGAATTAAAGCACACAAAAATCTCTTACCTACAAAATCGGTGTCCACGAAAGACGAAACAGGAACTGGAATTTCTATCAGCAGCACCAGAAATGATGTCATTACAATGACAGCGGAAGCGAATTCCTTAGCAACCATGATGCTTGCCAGTTCACAGAATGCTCACAAAACACTAACCTCAGCGTTGACAAAGAATTGTGAAATTGTTCTAGGTCCTATAAGCCGACCGATCCTGTAAATTTTAATTGTAATGTTCTGTGTAAAATTTTACGGCTAGAAACGCTACTTCTTGACACACAATGTGTATTTAAAATTGCTAGATTTCACTTAGGACCGGTAATGAACTACACATATCATCCAGACAAATATTAGCACATTAGTTGGAGTGTCAGGGCAGTGTGCTCTACAAAGTAAGGTTTTTTTTAGCTGAACTTGTTTTAAAAAAATCTGAGCGTTGGTTGTGTCCGTGAATATCTTCTTCACGTGTTTCTGTGGCTTGGTGTTTAGATGATACAGCTTGATCAATGAAGGGTAAATGTCACTGGAAAAGTATGGTACTGGCTTTGTTGACAAATGTTCCTAAAAATGATACGGACCAGATTTTGGGCACTTTTGATGACCTGCTTTATTAATGGCCTTGGATTACCTGTGAAAACAGAAATAAAAACATAATTTTACAGTCCTATAATTTCGTCGTAGATCTAATTTTAGCGCATTAGTTTTAAAAAAAATATAATTACACACGATAGGCAAGTACTGTAGCACATTTCACCAATACTATCTCATTATACAAGATATCGAGATCTTCAGATTTTACAAAGTAACGTGTATAAAATGTCTATAGAGGTGTCAATGTTTGCTTTGATGACCTTTACTGGTGTTCCGTGAGGGCCAGCAGGTTTCTGTCTCTTAGAGATCTTACGGCTCTCTTTGTATCTACTTTATTTGGATCTCCACAGTTAATTTTTAACTCATGTTCTTTTGGTTGGAATCTTGTAGAGCTGATGTATTTTGGAAGTTCCTCGAAATATTCCGTTTATTTCTTTATTTGCTCTTTTTTGTTGGTAATACAATATATTATTAACTTGACAATAAGGTCTTTTATATTTGGACATGCGCCATAATATAACCGACGATTCTTGTGTATAGGTTTAACGAGTTGCTCCTCACCAAAGCGAGGCAAGACTCCTGTTTTTAAAAAAAGTCGTGTCCTTTTACAATGTGACAAGATGGATTTGGGGCCACCTCTTCTCGATCTCTCTTTCACTACGGCACTACTCATTTCAATTGTTGTACTGACTATTTACGTGCTATTCCATGGTTAGCTCTTTTTATCTTTCTCCGTTATGTAACAGATATTTGATATTGTCAAAACCTTTGACACTCCTTGTTGGTGATAATATATCACATTTGCTAGGCGCGGCACAGTTTTGCGGAGATTAGCGCAAGGAAACCCATATTGGTCTGCTTAGTTTTCGTGTAGTGTTGTGTGCTCAAGCGACAGATAACAAGATTACTCGTCTGTGCAACACATTTTGGACAGACACGAATGACATAATCGTTTCCTGTCCGACTTTCAAGTAGACATTACTTTATCTGAAAGTAAAATGCTTTTACATCTGAAACACATTTATCGTATGACTTTACAGATGTGTTGGCGAGTTTGTACACCAGGCATCTGATGTTTTATTGCCATATATGGGATTAGTGACCTTTGCATCACGCACAAAATTACTCCATGTGGGACGTGGAATGTAAATAGTGATACAGTAATCTGACAGCCTTTGCTTTCCCATTTAGTGTCTACTATTTGCTAAACCAAACCACGCAATTTTCTGACTGCATTACTCATATCTTATCCACGCCCTTCTTTCTTGACATGTAAACAAACAGACCTTTACCAATTTCCGTGACCTGCCAGCATAACAGGCAGCGAGCCCTGATTTGGGTACCTGAGTTTCTCACGCGAGCTGATTTGCCAATATCGGTCATTAGACAGTTGCGCGGAGAAATATCGGAAATACAGGGGCGATAATATTTTCCCGACCACCTTTGATGTTTGCACGTTCCAGGCCAAGGGGAGATAATGTTTGATCTGCGCAAGGGGACGTAATCAAAGAGAGGCGTGTCTTCTGATGTCGGTCAGCATCGCTGAGTAGAATGAATGAACAAACCTTTGATCCGGGAATAGCCGTTTCCTGGATTCCCTGCTATACAGAGGTGCGAATTATAACATCTTCTATTGATAATAACACCATAATCTGTATATATACCGCGCTCTCTCAAATTCAGTTATTAGAGTCGCTCAGAAATTCTTGGATAATCTAAGCACGACGGACTAGAACCATTTCTTCGCTAAATGTGTTAAATTGTCCCGTGGGGATTTCATTTTCTGATTTGTGGTAATATAGATTGTGCTTAAGTGTTAAAATGTGTTAGGTTTATCATTCTTATTCACTATAATTCCTTAGCGTTTAAAACTAGTGAAATAACATAACGCATAGATATTTCTTGCCAGTCGTTCAGGGTAATGTAATTTCAAATACCCCATTTTTCTTACACAAGAAGATACGGCTTAGCTGACTGAGATTATTAAGTGTGACGGATCAGTGACCGAATAGAATTCGCATTATATTTCATTGTGTGAAATTAAATAAGTGACTAGAGTTAATGTTATGTGACTAAACAACGGACGCCGACATATAGCTAGTAGTGACAGGCGATTTTTGGTTAAAGTGCGCGTATGGATATATTGAATAATAATTGACTTTGTGAGCTGTGCATTTTTTAGCTGGCAATAACGGGGGAGGGCACATTCCCCTTTTTCCCGACATGCCATAGCGGAAAACTTACGGGCGGATAGGATAGTAGCAGTTTTTCATAAATGTTCTTTTCTTCCAAATATAGCATCTAATCAAAACCAGCGGCCAGCTGTCTAATATTACCAGTAACATTATTATTATTTTGGGTCTTCGATTTTTGGATCTGTTCGGTCCTCTTTCTTCATTCAGAGAGAGACCAATAGAAACAGAAGAGTAATTGTAAATGAACGGGACATTACTCAGAATTATTTATCAAAATTGCCCAGCCCACTGGGCATACGAAAGCACATATATTCCTGACGTTTGACAGCCGTAGCAACGGAGTGATCCCGAAAACTACGCTGTTTCAAAATCGGTACTCACAATAAGAGTCAGCCGATAGGATTTACCATCATTATCAGTTTTACATATTGTAACATTTGTCTTAGCAACCAGAGGCTAGACAATACAGGAACTACTTTTCTCCTTTTGTAACTGTGAACGTCCCGAGAACGTCTTGCTTCAGTAACTATATGTGGTGACCTGATTCATCCAGGAAAAATTGAACCACCAAATTTGGCGTCCACCTTTTAATTATTATTCGATACAAAGGCCGGACTGGGGCCAGATTTGAGCAACCCACCTGAGAATATAGGTTCAGACTATTGTAATTTTTCAAGGGATACCTACACCATTATTAGGTAACCAAGAGTGTTTGTGGCCACAGATGACAGAGTGAGAGACAGAGAGAGAGAGAGAGTAAATATTTTCCTTTGTTACAATCATTGTACTAACTTCTTTTTTTTTTATTTCGCTAACCTGAGTATTTTACTGAGTAGTAATTTTAGTGGGGAACTTGTTCTTCATAGTGTATTCTGTAACTTAGTGCTTATCTTTGACCTTTGGGTTATTAACTTCTTTTGGGATCTTTTTCTCAACAAGGGGAGGACACTTATTTGGTTATATTCATATATCTGTAAACATGATTTATTTGATTTCTCTATATGTTTGATGTTGTAAAAAGTTTAATGATAATAAACCACAAAAAGAACTTAATGTGCGTGTTGGTCAGACCCATACCCAATAACCATAGTTTTTCACGTTTGTGTGTATTGTTGTCACATAATTGTGTGTGGGTGTGGTTAGTGTAGCTTATATTTCATATAGAGAGAGAAAGGTTGTCTTATATTAAAATATAGTCGTATAGATAGGCTGGACTAGAGAAACTACTCATTCCAGAGACAGATCTTCCTCTTACACTATTCCCTCGTGAAAATCTATTTCTTACACCTTTATTCTCACACATTTACTACTGTCCCCTCTGCTCAGACGGGACCATAACTATCTTCTGACCTATCTTTAAAAATTTACGACACCATGTCGGAATATTTTGAAATTTCCCAACCCAACAAGCATGTTTGAAATAATTGGAGCTCTGAGTAGCTTCATAACAAACTGGTGCGGGGGTAGGACAGGCAATATAACCGGAACTTTTCTCTGTTTTAAATCACTGTGCGAAATCGCTTGCCAAGACGACACAACCAGACCTGGCCAGAAGTTAGACTTCAGATTTCCATGTTATCAGGAAAGACCTTTTATTGGAGAATCTTGACGGACTTACAAAGCAACCCAGCAAATCTGTATCATGTTAACAAGGAAACCGGGACTGTGGAAACTGAGAACACACGGAGTCATAGAGGGAATTATCTTATAAAAGTAATGACCCCAAGTACACGTGTAAGAGGCCTAAGCCAGTGCCTTTATTCATCTGAGTAAAAAGTCTGTGAGCCAGTTTTGGTGTAAGTTGTCATTTTACATTCTAAATTTTTCATTACTAACATTTGAACTAATATGTATATATTACCATGTGAATATTAATGTGTGAAAATCGCTAGTGGATGAATAAGTCATTTAAGGCTGGGAACCTCGGCGTAAAGAAGGATGATTTCATGAATCACCACTGCAAGGGCTGGTGACTGCTTTATCGCTAGTTTCTTAAAGAAAACTAAAAGCATAAATAGTCCAAAGTTAAGAATATGCCCTGGTGTGCGGCAGATAAGAGATTAATCGTCTGTGCGACACATTCTGGACAGTCAAGCATGACATAATCGTTTCCGTTACACCTTGTTACAAAGACATTACATTAGCGAAAGTAATAATTTGTTACATCTTACACACATTGTCGTGTGAGGTTACCGATATGTCTGTAAGTTCGCCTGCCAGAAATCGGATGTTTACAGCCTATTTTCAGAAAAGTAATGTTTGAAATTTTGCACTAGATGACTCATGCAAAATATTCAAATCAGATTGGCTGACCGTTTGAGACCCATAACAACCAGGGTGGGGTGAGACATTGAATATAACCTGACACATTTCAGTGGGTTTTTTTACTGTGAGATTCTCGCTTGCCAAAGACACCAGACGTGCCAGTTAGAATTCAGAATTTCCATTTATCAGACCGGACACCTTTTATTTGAGCATTCATCGGGACTTACAACAACAGCCCATGAAATCTCTATCATTTTAATAAGGAAAGCCGCTGTCTGAGGAAACTGAAGGAAACACACAATGTCAGAGAGAGAACTTATTAAATTAACGACACCCCAGACACATGTAAGAGGCCGATTTAAGTCTCTTTTATTCATTTGAGCAAAACGTCTGTGAGCCAGGATTGGCGTAAGTTGTGATTTTACATTCTATATTTTATTACTAACATGTGAACTAACATATATATGTATATTACCATGTGAATTTTAATATGTGACAATCGCTAGTGGATGTCCCAGTCATTTGAGGTACCAGAGCAACTCTAGGAAGGTTAAGGTGGCCGGCGTGATGCTGACCACATCACCCCTAGTGGGTTCATGCTAAAGAAAATATGAACCTAACACCATGTTCCCAATATGCCTCAATAGACGTGTAACAGGATCCTTGACCTTTACTTTTACTTACTTTCTACACGATAATGTGTCATCAGCATTTCCCTTTTTCACGCTCATGTAGCGCATAGATCCACCACGATAGCCGGTCCCACACGAAGCTTGCACCAAAGTATTCATACGCTTTTGCAGTGGTAATTTCTGTCCCAATCTTTGTTTTACGCTATGCGATTGTCAGCCTCCCCCAACAGCCACATATTCATCTTCAGGTGCCTGGTCTGGAACAGACATTGGCGATCATGACCCTCCAATCTTCTCTGTCTTTTTATAGTCTAATGAGGTTGTTGTTGCCCATGCTGTTGTTTGTTGCCCAGTTGTTTAAGCTTTCCACATACATCTTTATCTGCCTTCCTCTTCCTCTCCTACCTGGTTTTTTCCCACATAAGACTAATTCCTCCACTCCTCCTCTTCTGTTAATATATCCTATAAATTTCATTTGTCTTTTCCTGATCGTTTTGATGAGCAATCTATTAACACCCGCAGCTGACAATACCTCGGCATTTGTTTTCTTCTCTATCCATGATATTCTTAGTATCCTTCTCAAAAACCACATTTCCGCTGCCTCGTTTTTTCACCATGTGGTTACTTATTGTTTAATATTCGCATCCATATAAAAGAACGGACCACACGTAGCCCCTTAGTAAGCGAATTTTTCTGCTTATGGTGATGTTTCTGTTTTTCATAACGTTGCTTATACTTGTGGTGAAGTGAGATGTTATAAATATTTATAGGGGACTTAGTGTACTGACTGAGATCAGCTGTGAAGGTATATATATCTAATAAGAGTAGTGTATTATATATATAACCTTGCTTGCTGCCACATATGTATACCTCAGTCAGAATTATTCTGGAATAGTGTGATGACTACGTTGTATGTCTAGGGTATGTGTATGATGAAGTGTAAGTCATAACAACAACAGACAGATAAACAATTTAATTTATTCCACCACACTTGACAACACTGTGACACTCACATACGTATAACACTCTAAAGGATATCTTAAAGGAGTCACTGATAACTTTTCAAATAACAATATGTATTCATTGCTGTTATGAATGAATATGTGTCCTGATTCAAATACAAAGGGAACCAGGAATCACAATCAATTTTACTTACAAGTTATATGTACAGAATTTATCAATATGAATATGGTAATGACATATATTATTAAAAGTATCCTATGTGTGTCAGTTGTGTAGTAGTAATATGAGGTAATACTGGTTTTGTTTTGTTCAAGCTCTGTTGGTATTTGTCATCATGACTTCAATAGTTTGTCTTTAGTGGACCTAGTATTGGAGATGTTCTCAGTTCCTGATATTAAAACAATTTAATTCCCCTCTTAATGTTATTTTTACAAGGTCATTTTAAGATGGGGGTACATAATTTTGAGCTCAGCTGGCCACATCAGCTTATCTTGCGTGATGGCGGCAGGAAAAGACTCCTCTGCTCGATTCTCCCCTGGGCTCTGGAGACACCTCACTCATAGCTAAATGGACCAAGGAGTATGCTGTCCGACTCTGGATTCAGCAAAGCTCTGACCAGGTGCTGCTCAATACCATCAAGACCACGGTCCCTGAAAACAAGAAGGATGTACCTTCTACTTCATAACTAATTTATACTCTCTTTTTACACTGAGCACAATACATCACAAACATTGAGTTCAGAGCGTTAGGCCAACTGTCAGCTTCATCTGAAATACTTTATACCAGTATTAACCTCCTTAATGGTTACTACGCCTCTGCACTTCCAGCATTATTTCTGTCTAATCAATAATCTAGGTGTCAGTGTACTGTTTGGCCATTCCATGCAGTTTTACTTTCCTCCGACACCTTCTGTTCAGGCTGGAGCATTATAGGCTTTACATCATGTTTGCTACTGAACTACACATATATACAGGCATAAATTAACAATTCACATTCAATTTTCATTAAAAGATACTGAATGTTTCAAGCTTACCACAATTCATGGAAACAAACACAGATACGTTGATTAGCAATGAATTCTGGCACAACTACTGGCACAAATTCCCATCTGCTTATGTTCCAGGCTTTTATTTAGCAAAAATATGAGCTGGCTTCAACGCACTGTTGCTTTATCAAGCTTATTTGACTAGTGGTCTCGAACTAACGCTCCTAAGTGAGTATATCAGCGAGTCTGGCCAATGGAGCCACGTTTCGACAAGTGTTTGAAAAAATTTTAACTTCCTACGTCTCCCCTAACAACCAAAGATAGTATTTATAGCCCGACTAATCGTGTTTAGCCTTACATATCATTCCAGCCAATCAGTTCAAATGTAACTTGTGGCCCATTTCCCGTACAATGGTGGTGTAAAAAAATCTACCACTGAGCGATTCTGATTTTGGGTGTTGTCTGACAGCACCATCATTTTATTTTGGCTATAACTTGTTAATTCCTAGACTATTTGCATAACGTTGTACATATTCTTTGTCAGCAAACCCTAAGGAACCCAAATATATATATATTTAATAGAGCTAAGTGGCTGCGTTCAAAATATGCAATTTCTTCTACCTCCTGTTTCGAAGATGTGCTGTCTGGGTACTGTAATGTTTTCAAACGTAAACCCATATAATGTTATCTTTTCTAATAAGCGTTTCCCAGGTTTTAAAAACCTAACTCTGGGAAGGGTAGTGAATTTATCACTGTCCGTCTGAAAAAGTTAGTGCATGTGGCCTTACACGCGTGATAGTAGTAATTGTGTATCGCGCGACGCGTGTTTTGTGTTGCACGAGTTCGGCTTTTTGCCTCTCCCTTCTCTCTATCCTTTAGTCCATCTGTCTTTAGTTACGCTGTGTATAAAATGGAATGAATGAAATATTAAAATCAGGTCATTGTTCAGCTTGCGTATCTCAAATGTTTTTCCAAGAAATACAGCACACGTTTCATTGAAGAAAGCGGGTAATAATATAGTAAGCTTTTACTATCAACGTGAAAGCGTTACAATTTGCAGACGAAGCATAAAACAAAGGGGATTTCGAGTACATTCCTTGTGACAGCACTGTTATTTTACCATTGCTCTTTTCTTTATTAGAATTTATTTGTTAAGCGTTACATTTACCTTTTAATTTATATATGTGGATTAGAATATTCCACGACATCTCCCCTCTTAAAACAGACATTATATGTCAGTCCTTTATTCTATATACACATAGAGAAATTTATTATTATTTCTGGGGTTTACGGTGATTCTCATCACACGGATGGCGGCTTAAAAATTCCGCTCCCAAATTTGTTTTTCCAGATATATACTCAATGCTAAAATTATATGGAGCCAAAAGTAAAGACCATCGGAGTAACCTGGAGTTCTCATGCCTAGCCTGTGCTAGAAACGATAAAGGTTTGTGGTCTGTTTGCAACTTAAAGGCCTTCCCATACAGATAGATATTGAATTTCTTTATTGCCCATATTACTGCAAGACATTCTTTTTCGCTAGTTGAGTAATTGATTTCAGCTTTATTCAATTTTCTGCTAGCATATGCCACTGGGCTTAATTCCCCATCCAATGCATCTGATTTCTGTAGTAGAGTTGCACCTAACCCAATATTACTTGCATCCGTCCTTACTATGAATTCTTGACTTAAGTCAGGTAATTTCAAAATGGGTTTACTTGTGAGCTTTTCCTTCAATTCTTGGTAAGTCATTTCACATTGTGGTGTCCATGTAATGCGATCTGGATGTCCTTTACGTGTCAAATCAGTTAACGGTGCACATATGGAATTAAAGTTTTTGATATACTTCTGGTAGAAACCACATAATGAGACAAAGGATCTCACGTCCTTCTTGGTTTGTGGTCTCGGGGCTTTCTGTAGTTTCTCTAAATTCTTTGGGTCAGGGGTCATGTTTCCCTGATAAACTGTGTGTCTGATGCGTGATGCCATATGATGATGGATGGTATCCGCATGTCTGGTTTTGTGTAGTGTGCAGATGTGTTCAGTCAAAACAATGTTCATACAAAAATAACAGGGCAATCCACATAGGACGGCAGTAAACTCACGACGTATAAAGTCAATGATTCTTGAAACAGCCGTTGACGTTTTTCTTCATTATTTATTGTGGACGCCACAGTGACAAAATGGTTACGCGAATATGTAGGCACATCAAACAGTCATTATCACAGCAACATTCAATACAGCAATAGACGGTAGACAGCATTACAATGATGAGTCAGATGCATGTTATATTTCATAGTGCTGTAAATGTAGTCAGGTGAAAAACTCCATCCTTTTCTATAACAGCCAGGAGATAACCAGATGTATGAGATCAGTTCACTCTCCTTAGTTTGACTTCAGCAAGACAGACACGTCTGCCGAAGTATAAATAATGTCCTCAAAAATATCCTCTAGATAATAAAGGTTTTTCAAACCTAGTTCATTTAACAAAGTAGCAAGTAATGGTCCTTGGTACCTGCATCAACCGATGCAGTACAATACAGCGACATGTGAGCTGGGAAAACATCTCGTGACGACGACTTTCGAAGACAGGCTATGAATCGAAATCGCTCACGACCAAAAATCGATAGAGTTAATGAAAAAGTCAATTTACCTTGCTTTCATGAAATACACAGAAATATCACGCCTCCCGACATGTGGGAAACACTAGAGGTATTATCTCGAATAAACGAAATATCCATTAAGAGGACTACACATCCCTGACAGAACAAAAAATAGCGGAGATCCCCTCTTCAACGAGGCATCTCTTTCGCCATTCCAAATCGCTCACTCCACTAGTGGTGGGCGGAAACCGATCGACCAAAAAGCAAGACAAGTCATGCGCAGTCCAGCGCAAAATGACCACAGCTCAAAACTTAACTGCATTCGATACCAACGCGAGAAGACAAATGCTTACCGAGAAAAGTGACTATAAATTTCAAGCAGTTGTTGCCCTTGCGTTATAAAATAGATATTGAAATAAAACGATGTTGCGAGAATTTATCACGCAACATATCACCACCTCCTCCCGATAAAAAAAAAATGTGGAACATATTTTTTTTTTAAATATCAAAGAGCATGCGATAAGCGGCTCAAAACGCACGAATTATGCGCTGATAATTAATTAAATTGCCAAACATAGGCTAAATATAGAGTGTCTGGTGAGGATATACCTCAACAGAAAAATAAATATGTCTCAAAAAATATTCACATCGGGGAGGTGTCACCAACACACATCACGTTAGCATGTAAACACAATATACGTATGCAAGTTACTATAATCATCATTAAACAGCATACTCTAATATTGTCTTTAAAAATGGATGTACAAATCTGATAGGAAAATTTAAATAGTACATTCTTTGACATGTAATGACATAAGTACATAGTAAAGTTAAACTACATGACGATCCAGGACATATGCTCTGGTATTCCGAGGGTAAGTACACAATCTAGAACTCGTCATGCTTGATACTAGTAAGGTAAGTCCTCAGCTCAACAATGACATTCTGAGAAAGTACAAGCAATATAATGCTAATTAATAACTAATATGCTTCATAAGGTACAATACATTATTAATAATTGTGGCTGTTTAGTAAACTAACGGCCCTTATATTAACTACTCAGTCCTCCTCTATCATCTTAAAAAACGAACAGAAGAAGATGACAACAAAGCACGATAGTGTGTACATATAAAGTAAGTACAGATGTGCTAATCTATTGTAGAAATATAGGTGTGTTATGACTCTGTAATATATGGAAATATAGGACAGAAGTATTAGTTGGAGTCATGTGGGCATCTAGACAAAATGTCAGCCATCACATTATCCGCACCACGGATAGCTCGTACCGTGAAGTGAAAAGGTTGAAGAGCTATAGCATATCGAGTGGATCTCGAACTCTTCAAATTCTTAGTCTGAATAGCTGTAAGAGCTTTCTGATCAGTCTCTAGAATGAAATGTGCGCCCAGGAGGAATCTTTGTAGCTTTAGAATTGACCAAACCATCGCTAACAACTCACGGTCTAAAACCGAGTAGTTCCTCTCTGCCGCATTTAGTTTTCTAGAAATGTACATAACAGGATGCAGAGTATTTGCATATTCTTGCATCAGTGCTGCTCCAATCCCAGTGGATGAAGCATCACTCCGAAGAACAAAAGTCCTATCAAGAGTAGGTAATCTTAAGATGGGAGGAGAAGAAAATATATTCTTGATTTGGTCTAGTGAAGATTGGCATTCTTCAGACCAACGGACCAGATTAGGCGAACCTTTCTTCAACAATGTTGAGAGAGGTGCCATGATCGAAGATAAATTTGGAATAAATCTCCCATAAAATTGAATTAAACCTAAGAGACTCCTAACTTGTTTCTTCGTTTTAGGAACAGAGATGTTCAGTATTTTGGAAGTATTGTGGTCTTCTGTCTTCAAGAGACCATGACCAACACGATGACCCAGGAAAGAGATTTCACCAAAACCAACAAAAGCTTTAGAAGGTTTTGCTGTCAAATTATTCTCACGTAGAGTGGACAGTAAGTCATATAACCCTAAATAGTGATCTTCCCAGGTATCACTGAAGAGACAGATGTCATCTAAGTATGCGATGACATCCGAACGATGTGACAGAATTCGACGCATCATGCGAACGAAAGTGGCAGGGGCGTTCATGAGACCAAAAGGCATAACATTCCATTGAAATAGACCCCTAGGTGTAGAAAAAGCAGTAAGAGGTTTGGCATGCTCTGCTAAAGGCACTTGCCAATAACCTTTAGACAAGTCAAGTTTAGTGAAGAATCTAGAATTAGAAAGTCTAATCAGTAGATCTTCTAACAAAGGCATCGGTTCAGCGTCGAACTTTGTGACCTGATTCAATTTGCGATAATCAACGCAAATTCGTATGTTCTTATCCTTCTTCCGGACAATAACCATGGAAGAAGAATATGGTGAAGTCGATGGTTCAATTATATTTAATTGAATCATTTCATCCAATTCCTTTTCCACTTGCGACTGAAAGTGTATAGGAATAGGATACGGCCTAACCCTAATTGGATTATTGTCGGTAAGAATTATGTCATGTTCTATGACATCTGTGTGTCCAGGAATGTCAGTGAGAACATCCTGAAATGTTTGTAACATCGACGAGACTTGTCGATGTTCGTCACCAGAAAGATTAGGAGAAACAGAAACGTTTTTCCAAGATTCCGTGGAATGTAATGGAACCACTGGAAGGGGAAGGTTGACATCAGAGAAGGTAGCTTCCTCATCCTGAATGACAGACAGGGATGAATAATGACCGTGAGGTGCAGGAGCATCATCCGTTGCCTGGAAAATAGGCAGCAAATAGTCCGGACGTTCGTGAAATTCCGAAAGCATGTTTATGTGGAAAGTTTTATGCTTTCCATCAATATCGACCACATAGTCAACATCGGAAATCCGAGAGACTATTGCATACGGACCTTTCCATGCAATAAGAAGTCTATTTTCCCTACTGGGGAGTAGGACGAATGCTTTGTCACCTGGACAAAGTTGTCGTAGACATCTATTCTTGTTAGCAAACTGCCTTGCCTTCTCTTTAGCAATTTCTGATGAAGCAGTTGCTAGCTTACATGCCTCAATGATCTTTTGTCTAAGAGCAATGACATACTCATATGAGGATTGAGTTTCATCGCTAATATCATCGGCAGTGATGAGATCGTGTAATAAAGACATAGGGCCGCGTGGACGCGCGCCAAAGACAAGTTCGAAGGGAGAAAATCCTGTGTGTTCATTAGGGACTTCTCTATAGGCAAAGAGAGCCGCGGGTAAAACCCTGTCCCAATCTTGAGGATGATCTTCAGTTATCTTACCAAGCAAAGTCTTGAGCGTTCTATTCAGACGCTCAACTAACCCATTAGACATAGGATGGTAGATACTACTGAGAGATCGTTCAATATGTAAGGTAGACATTACCTGTGACATAGTGTCAGATATGAGTTGAGTGCCATGGTCTGACAATATTTCTCTGGGGAACCCCAAGCGAGAAAATATCAACCAAAGAGCATCTGCGATATCTGTAGTAGATATGCTCTTAAGAGGAATAGCCTCTGGCCAACGTGTGCACATATCGACACATGTAAGGATAAACTGATGTCCTCTGGCCGACTTGACCTTAAAAGGGCCAATAATATCTATGGCCATTTTCTGAAACGGCCGAATAGGAATGTCAGCAGCCTGGATAGGCGCAGCATGTCGTGGTCCTCTAGATTTGACCTCCTGACATACCTTGCATGATCGGCAGTAAATACGAATGTCCTTATTGACAAAAGGCCAAAAGAAAGCCGCAAGGACTCTCGACTTCGTACGGGCAAAACCCATATGTCCAGCACATTGCGAGTCATGAGCATGTTGTAATATTTGCACTCTCATGCTCTTGGGAACAAGAATTTGCGAATGTGCCGACGTAGTCGAATCTTGTACCATACGTACAAGTACGCCGTTTCTCATTGCAATCCAAGATTTTCTATTTGTATCCTGATTCGGATCACCTTTCTTCGCAAGAACGAAGAATTTTTTTAAAGAAGGATCTTCTTCTTGCAATTTTATGAAAGAGTCACGAGTGATTACTAAGTGACTATCTTGGCTATCAACTTCATTATCACTATTCAGTGAAGTTTCGGGTGTTTGTAGAGCTTGTGCTCTTGTAACTACTGCATTTGTAGCTTGCATGTTATTATCTTCCCAAGCAGCAATCTGCTGTGGGGTACACTCCCTAACTCCGTGAATACGACCAATAATAAGGTCCGCAATAGGATTAGGTAAGAGACAAGCATGCACATCTCCAGTAAAGAAAGGAGTGGCAATGCGAATTACAGCAGTAGGATATTTTTCTAGAGTGCCGCCAAATGTGACACATTTAATAACCCTTCCTGTAGCACAAGATGGATCTACAAGCGATTGTCTAACACCAATAGTGGTGCATCCGGAATCGAAAAGTAGTGAGACCGGAGTATCATTAACAAGACCCTTATGTAGAATTAAAGAACCCCTCCCGTCATGCGCAACAGCAGCAGGAAGAGCGGGAAGTGGGTGACCACAACTCAAAGTAGTTATGGTACCCGGTTCGAATAAAGTACTGCATTGGGGGCATTTGTTTGCTCTCTCAAAGTCAAAAGCAGAACCAGTGACAGCGTCAAAGTTTTTACTATCAACAACATGATTACAGGCTCCCTCAGTTTCCTGTTGTACAGCATTAGCCTGCTGATATCTCTTTTTTTTGTGTTGAGATCTACCCCGACTATTATTACCTCTGAAGTTATCAGAGTTATTATTATCTCTGCAGTTATTATTGTCTCTATTGTAATTGTTATCCTGGTTCGAATTCCAGTTTCCACGATTACTATCATGTTCACATTGATGCGAACATCTATTTGTTTGGTTCTGAGGTCTTCGGCAGGAATAACCTCTATTACCATATCCTCTTTTGAAATGCTTATAATTATTAGGGTGATAGTAACGAGTACTATCAGGTTGTCTCCAATTCTTCGAAGAAGAATCACCATGAAATTGGTTTCCATGATTTTGACAGAAATTACCGCTACTCTTTCTATCAAAATTTTGTTGGAATCTACGAGCAAAGTTTTGACCATACGGAGCTGCCGAAGCAACTGGTAAACCTTCTTTCACCTTAGAGTTACCCATGGTTATGTGTGGGTGCGCAGTTACGTATTGGCAACAGAAATCTTCCATTTCTTTTATTGTTTTAGGTTTACGTTCATGAAGGAAAGCAAGGAAAGACTCATTGACAGACGACATGACTTTGTCTCTAAGTATTAAGTCCATAAGTCCTTCATAAGTTTTTTCCGTCTTAGATAGTTCAACCCATCGTGAGAAAGTAATGCGTATTCTTGCAATAAACTCGGAGAATTCAACTCCATTTTCAGGTAACATGTTTTTAAATTGTAGACGATAGCCGTCTTCGTTAAGCTGATATTTCTTTAACAAAGCGGCCCTGACAACCTCATAATTGTTCTTGTCAGGTTCATCCACCATATTTAATATACTTAGAGCTTTACCTGTCAGTATCCCTGATAACTGATAAACATATTTTGCTTTGTCTATGTTATGAGCTGTACATGCTTGTTCAAATCTGTCCAGATAGAACATTATGTCATCACTGGAAGGACTAAATGTTGGTAACTTAATCTTAAAAGTATCATTATTAGCCTTACCAGAAGATGAACCCTTGTTTGAATCATTACCATTACTCATGTTCGTCAATTTCAATTTTTCCAACTCTAAAGCTAAGACCTTTTCTTCATGTTCCATTTTTGCTTTCTCTTTCCTCTCATCAGACTCTCTCTGTAATCTTCTTTCCTCAGCCTGAGCCTCTATTTGAAGTCTTTCAGCTTCTTTTTCAAGTCTTTTATTTTCAGCCTCTTTTTCAAGTCTTTTATTTTCAGCTTCTTTTTCAAGTCTTTTATTTTCAGCCTCTTTTTCAAGTCTTTTATTTTCAGCCTCTAGCTGGAGTTTTCTTTCCTCAGCTTCTGATTCCCTTTTTTGTTTTTCCATTTCCATTTGGAATCTTTTTTCATCCACCTGCATCTGCAGTTTCTTTTGTTCAGCTTCCATCTGCAGTTTCTTTTGTTCAGCTTCCATTGCTTTATCATATCGAGCAGTTGCAAATTCTTCTAACTTATCACCAGTCTTCCCAAGCAATTTACCCTGCTCAATAAAGTGCTCAAATGTAGACATGTTGTCTAACATATGAGTCCAAAACCTGAAATAATTAACTAATTTATTTCAAACCTAAGTGTAACAAGTCTTAATTAAGCACTTGTATATTCACATCACCTTATATTATCCCAGTCTCTGTGGGAAACAAGTCTCCAATCAAAGAACTTGTATATGAAATATCACCAATCAATTCTTGATCATAAGTGCACTTCTCATTCAATAGTGCACGACACTATTCATCATTCATTTATCATCAGTGTAGTAGTAACAGTGCATTAGCATAGCCCATTAACTAATTACTATAACTGTAAACAATGACTATGTAAACACATGCAGAATGTAAACATTGAAAATGTAAACAATACAAACAATGTAAACAATAACAATGTAAACAATAACAAAGATCAGCAACAATACAAAAACGTTCGCAGAAATCAACTAAAAATAAAGCAGAAATTAATGAAATATCACAAAAAATGTGACGATATCTGCGATAGAATTAAACAAAATACATGACACCACAGTGTATAAACAAAAATGTTGTATGAAACTAAATTATAGACAAGAGTAGGCTAACAAATACAAACAAATCAAAACAAAACTAAAGAATGCGAAATAATAACGAAAACAATATTAAAACATGTCATCACAGCTAACATAAATAGCAACAGAAGTCGCTTAGCAAATTCCAGTATCGGAAATTTGCAAACCCTACAGAAAACGCTCACAATAGACGACCTCTATGACGTGGCATAATCTAACGGAGACACCACCCAACCGAGAACCCGCTGAAATATAAACATATAAATATACAAATAACATATAAACATATAACATATAGAATGAGATGATACACAGAAGACTCAGCAGAAGTATAAGGGCACAGTTTACATACAAACAGGCCACTTAACTTATAGGCTTCCAATCGTAGAACAGCAGAAAAAACGGATGTCAATCAACGTCCTAAAGAGCGAAGCTCCAACGATGATGGCACATCTGAACTGCTTCCACTGCTAACACGATGGTACAAGAGCTTCTGAAATACTGTGTGTTGAGTTGTTTCGGCACTTGACCTTCTAATCCAAAAGTAAGTTGATGGAAATCGGTACTTGGCCTTCTTCAGAAAACAACCCGTTTCAACCGGCACTTGACCTTCACAAAAACGACAGCACTGGAACCTTGACAGCAGCAACTTGCTTGACTTGCGTAAAAGATAACAGCAGTCCGAGTTATCCGGCAACATGTAACAACGCCGGGTACTGTCAAATTCTTGTTTCCGTCAAAAAGTTGAAATTTTGACTTTTACCGGGCAACGCCGAGTACTTTGAAAATTTTGAAGATGTTGACTGTATTGAAGAATGTTAATTTCTTGAAGGATGCTGATGAATTCTTGTTGAAAATGAAGTGGGTAAGGGACCCCGTGTTTGCTGGTACCAGAATCCAACCAGCTTATGGCCACCAAATGATGCGTGATGCCATATGATGATGGATGGTATCCGCATGTCTGGTTTTGTGTAGTGTGTAGATGTGTTCAGTCAAAACAATGTTCATGCAACAATAACAGGGCAATCCACATAGGACGTCAGTAAACTCACGACGTATAAAGTCAATGATTCTTGAAACAGCCGTTGACGTTTTTCTTCATTATTTATTGTGGACGCCACAGTGACAAAATGGTTACGCGAATATGTAGGCACATCAAACAGTCATTATCACAGCAACATTCAATACAGCAATAGACGGTAGACAGCATTACAATGATGAGTCAGATGCATGTTATATTTCATAGTGCTGTAAATGTAGTCAGGTGAAAAACTCCATCCTTTTCTATAACAGCCAGGAGATAACCAGATGTATGAGATCAGTTCACTCTCCTTAGTTTGACTTCAGCAAGACAGACACGTCTGCCGAAGTATAAATAATGTCCTCAAAAATATCCTCTAGATAATAAAGGTTTTTCAAACCTAGTTCATTTAACAAAGTAGCAAGTAATGGTCCTTGGGACCTGCATCAACCGATGCAGTACAATACAGCGACATGTGAGCTGGGAAAACATCTCGTGACGACGACTTTCGAAGACAGGCTATGAATCGAAATCGCTCACGACCCAAAATCGATAGAGTTAATGAAAAAGTCAATTTACCTTGCTTTCATGAAATACACAGAAATATCACGCCTCCCGACATGTGGGAAACACTAGAGGTATTATCTCGAATAAACGAAATATCCATTAAGAGGACTACACATCCCTGACAGAACAAAAAAATAGCGGAGATCCCCTCTTCAACGAGGCATCTCTTTCGCCATTCCAAATCGCTCACTCCACTAGTGGTGGGCGGAAACCGATCGACCAAAAAGCAAGACAAGTCATGCGCAGTCCAGCGCAAAAATGACCACAGCTCAAACTTAACTGCATTCGATACCAACGCGAGAAGACAAATGCTTACCGAGAAAAGTGACTATAAATTTCAAGCAGTTGTTGCCCTTGCGTTATAAAATAGATATTGTAATAAAATGATGTTGCGAGAATTTATCACGCAACAGTGTCCCAAAAATTCCAATTCTTTACATCCAACGCAACATTTGGTTGGTCGGGCTGTTAAATTTGCCTCCCTAAGTCGATTAAACAGCATGTTCAGAGAGTCAATGTGTTCCTCAAATGTTTCTGTTGCTATCAGGATATCATCCATGAAATTTGTTATACATGGATTATTCAGAGGGTCCAATAATTTTCTCATCATTCTAGAGAAGACACTAGGCGCATTCTTCAATCCAAATGGCAATCTATTAAACTCATAGTGTCCTTCTGAAGTACTAAAAGCTAGGTATGGTCTAACCTCAGGCTTTACTGGAATCTGATAATATCCTTTACTCAGATCCACTTTGGAGAAATATTTAGCTTTATTTAGTTTGGCAAACAGCTGATTTGTATCCGGCAATGGATCCACCTGTCCTTCTGTAATAGCATTCAGTCTCCTGTAATCTATACAGAGTCTATGTTCTCCAGAGGGCTTCCTTAAGAGTACAACACCGGAACTATACGAAGATTCACTGTGTGAAATAATTCCTTCCTTCAATAGATAGTCTATCTCTTCCTTCAAAGCTTTCTCCTTAGCAAACGGAATCGAATATGGTTTCATACAGACAGGTGTGGGGTCTATCAGTTTCATATCATATTCCAATAGGTTTGTATGCCCTGGTCGGTCTGTTAACACCTCTGCATGATTATTTAGAACCTGTTGCACTCTCTCTTTCTGAGTTTTCGTTAAATGTGTACTGATTTTCACCTGTGCTGCTGTCTCACAGGGGTGTAATGGATACTCAAATGATGAAAGTGGTTCCTTTTTCATCTCCATGGCGATGGACAAGGTCAACAAGTGTGTCTCCTCCTGATGTTCTCTTTCCAAATATTTCTTCAGGAGATTCACATGATAGATTTTTTCTTTCCCCTTCTTATCTATCTTATAATTTGTTCTAGATACCTTCTCTAAAACTGTATATGGACCCTGCCATCCAATTTGTAACTTATTCTGACTCCCGGGCAAAAGAAGCAGTACTTTCTCTCCCACAGCCAAATTTCTGTCTTTCGCTTTCCTGTTATAATAGGCAGCATGTTTCTTCCTGGCTTGTTTCAAATTTTCATTGGCAAGTTTCCAACCAGTTTTTAAACGAGTGGTCAGCTCATTCACATATTGGTATGAAGATGTAATGTTTTCCTCTGCCTTTTCATCAGTCCACGTTCTTAACAAAGCTTCGAGTGGACCTTTTATTGGCCTTCCAAACAATAATGTTGCCGGGGCCATACCGGTTGAACTATGGGGTACCTCCCGATAAGCAAAGAGGGCGGCGTGCAGGTACTGGTCCCATGTATCTGGTTTTTCGTGTGCCAACTTTCTCAGGATCGACATCAATGTGCCGTTAAATCTTTCCACTTGGCCGTTCCCTTGGGGATGATACACACTACAATGGAAGTGTTTGGCCTGGAAGATCCTGAAAACTTCTTCAGTTAGTTTCCCCTTGAACTGAGAGCCATTATCAGTCAAGATTTGATTGGGAAAGCCTAACCTTGTGAAAATTGTGAGCAATGCCTCTGCCACATGTTTAGAATCAATCGATGACAGGGCTACTGCCTCTCCCCACATAGAACAAGTGTCCACCAGAGTCAGAATGTAGCTGTTCCTTCTCTTGGTTCGGGTGAGAGGTCCCACAAGATCCACGGCAACTCTCTCAAAGGGTGTTCCCACTATGGGCATTTCCCCCAGAGTTGCTGGTGCAGTCCAATGTTTAGGTGCTACTCGTTGGCACTCTGGACAGGATTTTACATATCGTTTGATATCTTCAGTTATTCCTGGCCAGAAATAGTGACAAGCTATTCGCTGTCCTGTTGCGCTGATTCCCATATGACCACTGAAGGGAATCGCATGCCCTAGTTCCAACACTTTAGTCCTATATGAAGTGGGAAGGACCAGCTGTCCGTGACCATTGGATTCAGATCCAGCCTTCCTATATATCAGTTTGTTCTTCATATAAAACTCTCCCTTGCCTGGAGGTGTATGAGATTTGGGCAACTTCTTGAAACATGGCTTGAGTGTTTTGTCCTCAGCCTGTGCCTTCCTCATCTCATCTGGGTGAGTATTTATGGGATTATCCTCCTCCTTTTTTGACTGTGATCTGGTCTGCACTGTTGCCAATATCACAGGTCTCTTGGGATTCCCCAAGAAGACATATCTACACCCCAATATTAGAGGGTAGATTGGCTCATTTATCACTGCTGCTTTTATGATTCCTTCCACATATCGCGTTTTCACTTTTATTCGGGCGACGGGAAGTGTCATGGTAGCTACATCCTTGGTTGCAGTTTGAATCTCCACTGTTTCTGTGGTGTATTGATCGGCCTGCACCAGGTGAGAACTCACAACGGAATCGTAATCTAAACCGGTATCATATAAACATCTTATAGTGACACCATTACAGATGACATCTTCACACACTGGGGGGTGGTATGGTTCCTGTAATTCTTCAGGTTTGCCCTTCTTTTCCTTTTTTCCCGATGTCATAGCAGCAAAATGAGGAGGTTTCCTTCTACAATGGTCAGTGTCATGATTGTTCATCTTACAATTTTTACACCACCTTTTTCCTTGGTTGAAAGATTTTCTTTCATCATATTTCCTTTCATCGAATTGTGGGTTTTTATTTTTATTTTCATACCGTGGCCTATCAAATTGGTGCTTACCTTTATTTTGATCCTTAGGATCAAATTTATTAAAGTTCTGTGGTGCCCTAAAGTTATCCACTTGTTTCTTTTTATTACCTGTTACCTCTGCTTGAGCTGCTTGATACCTTTCAGCAACATTTAGCAACTCACCCAGCCTCTCTGCACCTTGTTCCATGAGAAACTTTCTCAGGTCTGGAGCCATGGACTCTCTTAATTGCTCTATAAGGACCATTTCCTTAAGATCTTGGGTTTTCCCCAGAGAAGTCCATTTCTCCAAGTATGTCTCTATTCGTGCAGAGAACTGGTGATAGGTTTCACCTGACAGTAGTTTAGCATTCCTAAATTTTTTCCTATAAAATTCTGCATTCTTTTCATATCTTAACAAAAGAGCCTGCTTTAGCATGTCATAATTTTCCTGATCACCTCTGCTCATTTTTGCAAAAACTTCATAAGCTGCCCCACGAAGTCCTTGAGATAACTTTAAGCTCCACCTTTCTCTCTCTAACCCATACGTGGTAGCTAATAGTTCATACCTATTTAGGTAGCTCTCTATATCATCGTCTTTCTCAACAAAATGATCTAAATGAAAATTCATAGCTGAGGTTGAGGCTCCTTGGCTAGCAGTGGCATCAGAGGCAAAGGGACTGGCACCATTTTCAGGAGCATGGCCCTGAAACTCAAACTCCCTTAGTCGTAACTCATGTTCCCTTTGTAATCTCTTCTCCTCCTTTTCTGCTTCCCTCTCTGCAGCTAATTTCTTCTCTTCCCTTTCTGCAGCCAATCTTTTGTCTTCTCTTTCTGCCTCCAATTTCTTAGCCTCAGCCTCAATCTGCAACCTCTTAGTCTCAGCCTCAGCCTGCAACCTCTTAGTCTCAGCCTCAGCCTCAAATTGTAACTTCTTAATTTCCCTTTCAGCCTCTAACTTTCTTTCGGCTTCAAACCTTCTTTCTTCGCGTTCAATAAATTTGTCACATTCCGTAGTGACATAGGCAACCATAACTTGCCCATCTAATCCTAACTCTTTTGCAGTCTGAACAGCAGCAGATCGAAACTTGGCCAGGTCCGCCATTGTCTATCAGGTAAATTTATACAATGTCTAACCAACAATTTAATCTCTAAATATATATCTAATGGACAACACAGGCACCGTGAGCTCAACCTTATTTAATTCCACCCAAGGATACCTTTTAATTCTTATATTCCCTGAAGTGAATTACCCCCAATATTTTTAATAGGGAAAGATTCAAAATCCCAAGAGCGAGACCCCAATATATGTGGTGAAGTGGGATGTTATAAATATTTATAGGGGACTTAGTGTACTGACTGAGATCAGCTGTGAAGGTATATATATCTAATAAGAGTAGTGTATTATATATATAACCTTACTTGCTGCCACATATGTATACCTCAGTCAGAATTATTCTGGAATAGTGTGATGACTACGTTATATGTCTAGGGTATGTGTATGATGAAGTGTAAGTCATAACAACAACAGACAGATAAACAATTTAATTTATTCCACCACACTTGACAACACTGTGACACTCACATACATATAACACTCTAAAGGATATCTTAAAGGAGTCACTGATAACTTTTCAAATAACAATATGTATTCATTGCTGTTATGAATGAATATGTGTCCTGATTCAAATACAAAGGGAACCAGGAATCACAATCAATTTTAATTACAAGTTATATGTACAGAATTTATCAATATGAATATTGTAGTGACATATATTATTAAAAGTATCCTATGTGTGTCAGTTGTGTAGTAGTAATATGAGGTAATACTGGTTTTGTTTTGTTCAAGCTCTGTTGGTATTTGTCATCATGACTTCAATAGTTTGTCTTTAGTGGACCTAGTATTGGAGATGTTCTCAGTTCCTGATATTAAAACAATTTAATTCCCCTCTTAATGTTATTTTTACAAGGTCATTTTAAGATGGGGGTACATAATTTTGAGCTCAGCTGGCCACATCAGCTTATCTTGCGTGATGGCGGCAGGAAAAGACTCCTCTGCTCGATTCTCCCCTGGGCTCTGGAGACACCTCACTGATAGCTAAATGGACCAAGGAGTATGCTGTCCGACTCTGGATTCAGCAAAGCTCTGACCAGGTGCTGCTCAATACCATCAAGACCACGGTCCCTGAAAACAAGAAGGATGTACCTTCTACTTCATAACTAATTTATACTCTCTTTTTACACTGAGCACAATACATCACAAACATTGAGTTCAGAGCGTTAGGCCAACTGTCAGCTTCATCTGAAATACTTTATACCAGTATTAACCTCCTTAATGGTTACTACGCCTCTGCACTTCCAGCATTATTTCTGTCTAATCAATAATCTAGGTGTCAGTGTACTGTTTGGCCATTCCATGCAGTTTTACTTTCCTCCGACACCTTCTGTTCAGGCTGGAGCATTATAGGCTTTACATCATGTTTGCTACTGAACTAACCATATATACAGGCATAAATTAACAATTCACATTCAATTTTCATTAAAAGATACTGAATGTTTCAAGCTTACCACAATTCATGGAAACAAACACAGATACGTTGATTAGCAATGAATTCTGGCACAACTACTGGCACAAATTCCCATCTGCTTATGTTCCAGGCTTTTATTTAGCAAAAATATGAGCTGGCTTCAACGCACTGTTGCTTTATCAAGCTTATTTGACTAGTGGTCTCGAACTAACGCTCCTAAGTGAGTATATCAGCGAGTCTGGCCAATGGAGCCACGTTTCGACAAGTGTTTGAAAAAAATTTAACTTCCTACGTCTCCCCTAACAACCAAAGATAGTATTTATAGCCCGACTAATCGTGTTTAGCCTTACATATCATTCCAGCCAATCAGTTCAAATGTAACTTGTGGCCCATTTCCCGTACAATGGTGGTGTAAAAAAATCTACCACTGAGCGATTCTGATTTTGGGTGTTGTCTGACAGCACCATCATTTTATTTTGGCTATAACTTGTTAATTCCTAGACTATTTGCATAACGTTGTACATATTCTTTGTCAGCAAACCCTAAGGAACCCAAATATATATATTTAATAGAGCTAAGTGGCTGCGTTCAAAATATGCAATTTCTTCTACCTCCTGTTTCGAAGATGTGCTGTCTGGGTACTGTAATGTTTTCAAACGTAAACCCATATAATGTTATCTTTTCTAATAAGCGTTTCCCAGGTTTTAAAAACCTAACTCTGGGAAGGGTAGTGAATTTATCACTGTCCGTCTGAAAAAGTTAGTGCATGTGGCCTTACACGCGTGATAGTAGTAATTGTGTATCGCGCGACGCGTGTTTTGTGTTGCACGAGTTCGGCTTTTTGCCTCTCCCTTCTCTCTATCCTTTAGTCCATCTGTCTTTAGTTACGCTGTGTATAAAATGGAATGAATGAAATATTAAAATCAGGTCATTGTTCAGCTTGCGTATCTCAAATGTTTTTCCAAGAAATACAGCACACGTTTCATTGAAGAAAGCGGGTAATAATATAGTAAGCTTTTACTATCAACGTGAAAGCGTTACAATTTGCAGACGAAGCATAAAACAAAGGGGATTTCGAGTACATTCCTTGTGACAGCACTGTTATTTTACCATTGCTCTTTTCTTTATTAGAATTTATTTGTTAAGCGTTACATTTACCTTTTAATTTATATATGTGGATTAGAATATTCCACGACAATACTAGTAAAGGCTTCTTTGGACATGGCGGTCATTTTCTTTATCTCGGATATTTTGAAATTAGACACCCCAACCCAGTGGTAAAGAGATTCGAATGGTTCTATTTGAGAGCCGGAATATACTTTGGTTCTCATTGGCAAGTTTTCCGGGAAGTCATTATGTGATTTGAACTAGAAACGGGAAATATAATCTAGCGAAATCAGAGACACAGATCACAGAGACTGGATCGCACGTCTCACGAGCAACTTTCAAAAGTCAGAAAGAAAAGGATCGGACCAAGGATTCCAATATTATAAGTGGCAGATCGAGTATTTGGGGAACTTTGAAAACTAACAAGTAAACCCGCATTTTTAAATACAAGACTGTAACTTAAGGGACCAGGACTTTAAATATTAGGACTGGATACCTAAGGAATTGGATTAACCGTCACAAGAGAAACTTTCCCAGACCAAGTGTTTCGCAGATTCACCCGTCATAAGAGGGGTTCAAAATTTCCAGACCAATGGATTCGAGAGCATATAACCTAAATTGCTCGTGTCCATTCTAACTTGTGCGAGGAGATTGTGTATTCCCAAAACTTTGAGGTAAGTGTAACAATTATTTTACAAATGCGAATTTGACATGTTTCTTGCTAAGTGGTTATATATGACTCTGGCAACCTCAACATATGAAACTAGCATATTCGTAAACCACTACAGCAAGCGCTGATGATTGTTTCTGGCTAGTCGTGTGGAAAACCGACAGCAGAGGTGACCCCAGACTCCGACTGGAGCAGTGATGAATGATGATTACATCATATGTGCCTAAAGTGTATAATATTTTGTGAGATATATGCATTTTGTTAATTGTAACTCAGGAAACTCATTTTTCGCGCCGTCCAGGCACATTTCCCAGTTTAATACCCGGAAGAATATTGGTGATTTTTAGTCATCTTCCCTGAGCTACACTGTGTGCTCGGGAATTTAATTCTTCTGAGAGATTAACATTGGTGGGTGGACAACGAGAATGCGCCTGTTAATTGGCAGCCCACAAATGTACTTAGCAGAGGCATTTGTTTTTCTATTTTGTCTAAAAAGTTCGTGGAACGAGGCTAGCTGTGAGTGAAAAGCAGGGAATCTACTCCAACCGCCTAAATCGGACAAGTTGTGTGAAGAAGCGCTCTCATCACCAGGAAGTGACGAAAACCACGGCTGCAGGACAACCTTATATCAGTTAAGTGCTTATAAAAAGGCACCAGCAACCGGACCAAATTTTCTGAACTATATCCGCACCCCAAATCTCCGTTAAGAGAAAATTAGATTCCAATATAAAATTCACCAGCATTTTATTTATTTTAAACTGTTAATATTAATTGATTATTAAATTTGTTACCTGTTGTTTTAAAACTATACAATAGTTGTTTATTCAGTTATTACATGTATGAAAGCAAACGTATGGGCCAGAATATTATATATATATATATATATATATATATATATATATATATATATATATATATATATGTATATATATATATATATATATATATATATACATATACATATACATATATGTGGTAAAGTGGGATGTTATAAATATTTATAGGGGACTTAGTGTACTGACTGAGATCAGCTGTGAAGGTATCTGTATCTAATAAGTGTGGTGTATTACAGATGACCTTACTTGCTACCACATGTATACCTCAGTCAGAATTATTCTGGAATATTGTGATGACTACGTTAAATGTCTAGGGTTATGAAAATGATGAAGTGTAAGTCACAACAACAACAGACAGATAAACAATTTAATTTATTCCACAACACTTACAACACTGTGACACTCACACACATATAACACTCTATAAGACTATCTTAAATGAGTCAAGTGTTTAAGTTTAAAAATATATGTATTAATTCTTTCAATAATGGGTATCCTGATTCAACTACACAGTGAACCAGGAATCACAATCAAATGTAATTACAAGTATTATGTACACAGTTTATATATATGAACTTTGTATTGACATAGTTTATTATTATTATTCTATGTGTGTAATTTGTGCAGTAGTAATATGAGGTAATACTGGTTTTGTTCAAGCTTGGTTGTTGTTTTTCATCATGACTTCAAGTGTTTGATTATCGGGGAAATAGTATTGGGAAAAGTTCACAGTTCCTGTCATTTGAACCAATTAATTGTCCCTCTGTGTTTAATAAAATGTCAATTTTTGAGGGGGCACATAATGTTGAGCTACTCTGGCCACAGAAGCTTATCTTTCGTGATGGCGGCAGGAAAAGACTCCTCTGCTCGATTGCTTCCTGTGTTCTGGAGACACCTCACTGGTCGCTATCTGGACCAAGGAGTATGCTGTCAGCCTCTGGATTCAGCAAAACTCAGACCAGGTGCTGCTTCAATAACTAGGACCACAGTCCCACAATTCATGGAAATAATACACAGATACGTTGACTGGCGATGAATAATGGCACAAATTCCGATCTGCCTCTGTCCCAGACTTTTATTTAGAAAAATATGATCTGGATCTCAACGCACTGTTTCTGAGTAAGTTTATTTTAACATGTGGCACTGAACTAACGCTCCTAATTGACTATATTGGTGGGTCTAACCAATCGAGCCATGTTTACACAAGCGTTTGAAAAAAAGTACCCTTCCTTCCGTCTCCCCTAACAACAAAAAATAGTATTTGCAGACCGACTAATCATGTTTAGCCTTACATATACTTCCCGCCAATCAAATAGGAGGTAACATGTTGGCCTATTTCCCGTACAATGGTGGTTTCAAAACCTGCCACTGCGCAATTCTGATTTTGGTGTTGTCTGACAGCACCACCATTTTATTTTGGCTATAATTTGTTAATTCCTAGACTATTTGCGTAACGTTTAACATATTCTTTGTCAGCAAGTCCTAAGGAACCCAACTATATAAATTTTATGGGGCTAAGAGGCTGCGTTCAAAATATGCATTTTCTTCTACCTCCCGTTTACTTCGATACGATGTGGTGTCTGGGTACTGTCAGGCTTTCAAACGTAAACCAGTATAATGTCATGTTTCCGAATAAGCATTTTTCATGTTTTTAAACCTAACTCTCGTATGGGTAGTGTTTTTTATCACTGTCTATTTGAAAAAAAAGCTAGTTCTTCATGCCTTTCGCGTTGGGGGTGGCATTAATTGTATATCGCGAGACTGTGGTAGTATTGCCTGCGTTCCTCCCTCTCTCTCTCCACCCTAAGTTCATCTGTCTTTTCATTACGCAGTGTATAAAATGAAATTAATGCTAGTATTAATTTAGGTCATTAAGCAGCTTGCGTATCTCAAGGTTTTCTAAGAAATACAGTACACGTTTTATTGTTTTGTTGAAACGCGTGTATGCTGCTGTAGGCTTTACTATCAACGTGGAAACGTGAGAATATGCAGACGAAGCAGAAAAACGGGGATCTCGAGTACAGTCATTGTGACAGCACTGTTCTTTACCATTCTTCTTTCCCTTTTATTGAATTTATGTGTTAGGCTTTACATTTACCTTTTAATTTATATATGTGGATTTAGAGTGTTTCACGACAAAATACATATATATATATATATATATATATATATATATATATATATATATATATATATATATATATATATATATATATATACATATACATATACATATATGTATATATACCTCTAAACAGAGCTATACCATTATAAGAGGAAATTCGCTGAATTAACTCAGCTGGTGTCTTGAAGATCTAAAAACCATTGCTTAAATCTTTCACAAAAGACGACGGACAGATATAAGTTAACAAATGTTCAGCACTAAGCAGCGTTGTTCTTGATTTCTGAATTATCTTGTGAAAACTCCCTTAGGATAGAAACTTAATTACACTTCTATCTACATTTCTTCCAAGAGTATCTTGTGCGAAGGTAGCCATCTTCGACGACCCATTTTAGATACTCTTGCGTTTTGGTCACTGTTGGACCACTACTGCAAACCAGTGGAGGAAATCCGTGATAGAAACTACCATGCATACAGTTTTGCTGACATTCAAAGATAGTCCTTTCAACTCGCTCTCTTCCATTACTTTGTCTAGAATGATTTGTAGATTTTCCTCTGTCTCTGCTATTAAAACTGTGTCATCTGCATATCTCAGATTGTTGATATTTCGTCCTCCGGCTTTAATTCCCTCGAGGTGTTCAATGTTTCGAAGTATCGTCTCGCTGTATATGTTAAAAAGATCAGGTGATAACACACATCCCTGTCCTCTTTTAATTGCTCTGAATTCACTTAGGTCTCCTTCAAATCTGATCGCGGATTCCTGCTCCCAAAATATGTTCCTTATTATCCTAAGATCTTTCCCGTCTATATTTAGTTCATGTAAAATATCAAAAAGGTCTTGGTGTTTCACTTTGTCAAAACCTTTTGAGTAGTCTATAAAGCATAGATAAACGTCTCTTTGTACCTCAATACATCTCTCCATGAGCATTGATAGTGTGAAAATTGAATTTCTGGTACCTTTATCAGCAACAAAACCGAATTGAGTTTCAGAAATGTCTGGTCGTATTCTATTTCTTGTCCTTTCTATTATGATGCGAAGGAGTATTTTGCTGACATGGCTCATTAGGCTGATTGTTCTATGCGGTTCGCATTCTATCGTTCCTGAGCCACATATTAATCGTCGCGTATGACTCTGCCTGGGGCAACAGTCGCTCTATTCTGTCTGTCTCTCCCCAAACATCCCCTGGGATGTACTCCAGGCAGACGTTAATCACCACACAATTAACATAACGTCACTGATTGATTTTAAAATGTAATGCGATCAATGATCAACGCGTTTATTTGATTGCTAGGATGCCTGGTTATGTCTGCTTGGACAGTTTTAACGCGCTCCGATCTTGGAGTTTTACGGCATTTCAAAAATGTAAAAGAAATTGGCAAATGTACGCTGAACATGACTTTTTTAAAATAAATAAAACGACACCTACACAAATTATATATATATATATATATATATATATATATATATATATATATATATATATATATATATATATATATATATATATATATATATATATATATATATATATATATATATATATATATATATATATATAGAGAGAGAGAGAGAGAGAGAGAGAGAGAGACAGAGAGAGAGAGACAGAGAGACAGAGAGACAGAGAGACAGAGTCGCATTGATAGAAGTTATTTACTTTTAATTTTTTTTTTTCGGAGTGGCAAAGAGTTACGGCGTCCGCCTCGAATTCTAGAGGTACCGGGTTCGATTCCCAGTTGAGAGAATATAACTTATGAAATTTTTTTATGAACAAGTGGTCTTAATGAAGTCATGCTCCCCCCTGGTCTCCTGGGTAGTGAGATCGAGGCCTAGCCTTCTCGGATAAGGGCGAACAAATAGAAGGTCACGTGTGCAAGCTGCATACGTTAAAAATCCCACGGCAGTTGGAAATCGTAAAGAATAGGCCACGCGGCCGCTGCCCTGGCAAAATTTAATAATTTCGAAACCTACCCATCACAAAAATATTTATAGAATGTGTGATTCCTAAATACACACATTTTGATTCTCGCCAGTGCTACGGAGTTCATGCACTGTGCTGAGATCCTCCTTGTGTGATCTAAGGGAGGAGATTGGAGCACTGATGGAGTTGTCCGTGTGCAATAAAGTTAGTCCTTAAAACCAAACCAAACCAAACATTACAGCTTAGCGTCAGATCTGGCCAGTTCCCCACGTGACCTGAAAGCAGACCGCACATTTTTCTGTCGCTTTAATAACGTCTGTTTATTTGCTTTTTTAAATTGAATTTTATTTTATCTTGTCCCTGGGACTAAACAATAAAAAAAATAAAACTTATTTATCTAATGCAGTTATATCTCCTTGTCCTGATATTTGTTTCATGAGTACCCAAAAGTGAGGATATAAACTATAACTTATAGGTAGTGATTTTTCAATCACCCTGTGTAAGTAATTGGTTACCATACTGGTCAATATGATCTGCGTATTGGTTAATACACGCTTTTGTCCTTTCTGTTTGTCTGCTGTGTTATATGTCCGCAATGTCGGTGTTACACGCTTTAGTTGTATTATGTGTTATATATGTCTATATTGTCCGCTCTGTGTCTTTCTTTTTTATGGGCTCCATTATTTTGTTTTCTGATCGGCTCAATTATATGTTTTTGTTTTTAATCAGGTCTGTGGTCGCTATGAACAACCTATGCTAAGCAGGAAATGAGGCTCAATATATTCCACCTATGGTGTCCAGGCTACATCCTTGATATTTCATGGAACATTTCGTGGAACAGAGTGCCAAATGTCGAACTCCTCCTTGTCGGCTCTGTTATATGTTTTTGGTATTTTTGCCGGCTTTATTATATGTTTTCGGTTGTTGTCGGCTCTGTATATGTTTTCATTGGCGCTGTTTTATGTCTTTCTTTCTGGCGTCTCTGGTATATGTCTGCTTTTCTTGCCCCAATGTTATGTCTTTGGTTTTTGTCGGCTATGTTCTATATTTTTGCTTTTCTTGGCTCTGTTGCATGTCTTTGATTTTTGTCGGATGTGTTAAATGTCTTTGGTTTTTGTCGGTTGTGTTACGTCTTTAGTTTTTTTTCGATTGTGTTAAATGTCTTTGGTCTTCTTCAATTGTGTTATATGTCTTTAGTTGTTGTCTGCTATAATATACCTCTTTGGCACGACCTTACTTGGATACATGTGGCATTTTAGGTATAGCTTTCGTATATATATGTATTTTCTGGTGCCAGACTCTATCGGATACGCTGTTCCTCTGGACTCACTAGCAGAGGCATGCTATTCTAGCGCCCAACCTCGTGCCCACTGAGATATCGTTTCGGGAGCGCGTTACTATAGTCAGAAATGACTGAAATGGATAGACGAGATGACATGTTGTCTACTGTGTGTTTTGTTTTTGTCGTCTATTGTGTGTTTTGTTTTTGTTGTCTGCAATCCTACATTCCAGCTTTTTCTGTCAGTGCGTAACGCTAAGGGATGCAACTTTGCTTTGGTTGAAAGTTAGACATTAATTGTATTGTTTCCCTTACATGTACATCTCCCGAAAATAGTAACACTTACCAACGAAGAATGCGCAAATGACGGTGTGCACAAAAATATATTTATAGAATGTGTGATCCCGTATACACACATTGGGATCCTCGCTGCTGCTACGTAGTTCGTGTACTGTGGTGATGCACAGTGGTTTTTTTTTTTACTTTTGAATAAGTAAAATTGCCGTTAGGTATTGGTGCTTTTGAATTTAATTCCCGTCTTAAGACGGGCTTTTACATTAGTTATTATATATTCTCTTTGCCTGCGGTTTTTTATACCGTCCAATTACTAATAATTCAGATGTACTTGTTCAAAAGAACACGTGTCAAAATAAAATATAAAAAAAAAACAGGATGTTTCAAAATTATGTATACACATTTAAAAAATGTATATTTCATGAACAACATACACAATTTTAATTTTCTTTATCATATTTTAAAGCTTCGAGATAGACAATTTTTTTCACGATGAAGGAAATTTGTTTTATTTTTCAGATAAATGAAAAATGGCGGAAAATACTCAATTAAATTTTGAAGAAAGAAAGACAACTCTAGTATGGTACTGAAAGTTGGTGAAAGATGTAGCTGTATTCATGCTGATGGTGGGCATTTTGAATATTTATCCTAATTTATGATATTGTGAACGTTGTTTATCTCTTAGCTTTAAAATGTGATAAAGAAAATTAAAATTGTGTAAGTTGCTCATGACGTATACATTTTTAAAGTGTGTATACATAATTTTGAAACACCCTGTACATCCTCATATAGGCAGAGCCGGTTCATGGGCGGTGCAAGCGGTGTGGCCGCACTAGGAACTGACCACGGAAAGGCGCAGACATTTATTTAAAAATTTAAAAACATTAAAATTTAAAATTAAAAAATTTGAAACAAAATTTCAAAGCGCTTATATATTGTTTTCATATATATATGGGGTGTAGGATAAAGAGAGAGGGATAGTACCTCACGGTGAGAGACAGCCATGTCCTTTTTAGGATAGTCAGGATCCTATTTGGTTCTCCTCTCTTTATCTAGCTCATGTATGGCTCCTCGAATACCGCTTGTGTACGGCGGTGGCCACATCCCGGGCAACAATCTTGGCTGACTGGCTAAACTACATGAGTGGAGTAAGAGTAATCCTACTCAAGGGAATGTCCATCCCTAGTACACAAAGACTGAGACGGTGAGTGAGGCGGAGGAATCTAAGAAGATCAACGGCTCGCAAAGTGTGTGGCGCACTAGAGGCGTGTCGGACATAGAAAAAGACAACGGCTAGCCACCGTGGAAGAGATTGGGGCCTTACCACGTACATCCTACAGAATGTAATGAGATCACAACAAGATAAGAAACGATATGTAGAGAACTCTCAGTCCCCTGGGGAAGAATCTACTGTACAAATTAACAGGGAAGAGGCAACTCCTCTAATGAGTAAGGAAGTACTTAATGACGAGTGTTCCTCAAATTCTGTTGAAAGGGAGCATTCTGAGAAAGACCACATAAAAACTAGTAGGAGGAGCCTAAAAATAGGAACATGGAACGTTAGAACTCTAAACGGAGAAGGAAAGCTAGACAATCTAATATTAGAGGCAACAGACATGAAACTCGATATACTGGGAGTTGCAGAGGCAAGACTATTGGATACAGGCTACATAAAAAGAGACCAATACACGCTTATACACTCAGGAGGAGAAAAACATGAAAGTGGGGTAGGAATGTTGATAAAGAAGGAGTTAGAAAAATACGTATGGGGATACTGGACACACAACGACAGAATGATGTTACTAAAGATGAGAGCAAAGCCATTCGACATATCAATCTTACAAACTTATGCACCAACTAAAGATCACAGCGAAGAAGAAATAGAAGAATACTATGAAGAGCTACAACACACACTTAAACCAGTAAAATCTACAGATGTGTTGAAAGTAATGGGTGATATGAATGCAAAAGTAGGAAAAGGAAAATACAAGAAAATAGTAGGACAGTATGGATTAGGGACAAGAAATGATAGAGAAGACAGACTTACCCAGTTCTGTGAAGAAAACCAGCTGGTCATATGTAACACCTTTTTTGAACACCACCCAAGGAAATTATACACATGGAAAAGCCCAGGAGATGTAACAAGAAATCAAATTGACTATATCATGATAAAACAGATTTAAGAACAGTGTCACGAGTGCAAAGACACATCCTGGCGCCGATATAAATTCAGATCACAATCCGGTCGTCATCAAAGTAAATATAAAGCTGAAAAGAACAGGAAACAGAAGGCAGGAGGAACCCCAGATAGAAATATCAGCACTGAAACAACCAGATATAAAACATAAATATCTAATCGACGTCAAAAATAGATATCAACAGTTACTGACAGAAAGCATGGAGCAGTATAGAAGAGAAAACCCAGAAGAAAAAGTAACCACTATATGGGAATGCTTAAAAACAAGCATACAATCAGCAAATGCAAATTTACCTAAAAAGGAGCCTAAGAAAAAGCAAATTTGGATGACATATGACATCTTGAGTAAAATAGCAGAAAGAAAGAAAGCAAAAAACACTCCAGCATATAAAACAATAGACAATGACATACGTACTATGTGTAGACAAGCAAAAGAACGGTGGATAGAAACAAAATGCAAGGAAATAGAAGACTTGGAGGCAAAGCACATGACATGAGATATACATGAGGAAATAAAGAGATTATCAAATAGGTCGCGGTTTGCACAAGGAGGAAGCTGTATCAAGAACAAAAATGGTGTAATATTACTTGATGAGAAAGACATATCAAACAGATGGGCAGAATAATACGTAAAAGAACTATTCGAGGACAACAGAGGTGAAAAACCATCACCAGATTCTAATGAAGGCCCAAACATTCTCAGATTAGAAGTAGAGAATGCCATACATATGATACAAAAAGGAAAATCAGCAGGCATGGATAACATAAAAATTGAAATGATAGAAGCCCTGGAGAGCTTTGGCATAGATACAATCACAGATCTATGCAACGATATATACAATACAGGATATATACCACACGACATGAAGACATCAGTTTTTATAACATTGCCCAAAAAAACCTAATGCAACAGAATGTTCAGACTTCAGAACAATCAGCCTGATGAGTCACGCAATTAAGATACTGCTAAAAATCATACAGGAAAGAATAAAAAGTAAGGTAGACAGCGAAATCCAAGAAGAACAGTTTGGTTTTAGACGGAACAGTGGAACAAGAGAGGGAATATTTTGCCTAAGAATATTAGCAGAAAAATATACAGAGGTCCAAAAAAGTATGTACATGTGCTTCATTGACTATAAGAAGGCTTTTGACAGAGTCCATCATGAGAAAATAATTGAATGCCTCGAAGACATAGGTATTGACGGGAAAGATATAAGAATACTCAGTAACCTTTATCGGGAGCAAACTGCCACAGTAAGGACTGGAAGGAATTATTCACCATACATAGACATAAAAAGAGGTGTCAGACAAGGTTGTGTGCTGTCCCCCTGCTTATTTAATCTATACACCGAAAAAATTTTCAAACAGATCCAGGAAATACCAGGACTGAACATCAGTGGAAGGTCAATAAACAACCTTAGATATGCAGATGATACCGTGTTGTTAGCTGAAAGCGAACAGGAGTTACAAGAACTAGTGAAGCAAGTGAACAGTATAAGTCATGAATATGGACTCGACATTAATATTGAGAAAACAAAAACCATGATAGTTAGCAAAACAGACGATAAACCCACATTAAAGATAAGCGTAAATGGGAAAATTCTGGAACAAGTCAAGAGCTACGTATATCTTGGTCATATAATAACAGAAGATGGCAGATGTGAAACAGAAATCAAGAAGAGAATAGGAATGGCCAAAGCTACATTCAACAACATGAAACATATACTGACATATAAAAAGTTATCTCACAAATTAAAACTGAGAATTATAAAGTGTTATATATATTCTGCATTTCTGTATGGTGCAGAAACATGGACGATGAATAAGCATTTGGAAGAAATAATTGAGGCTCTTGAAATGTGGATATATAGAAGAATGTAGCGTATCTCGTGGAAAGAGAAGAAAACAAATAAGGAGGTCCTAGAAAATCTAGGTATGAAAAGAGAACTAATGAGGGAGATCAAAGTTCGGCAGCTAAAATACTTTGGCCACATAAAAAGGCATAACACCTTGCAGAAGACCATAATAGAAGGGAGAGTTGAAGGCAAACATGCAAGGGGAAGACAGCGCTATAAGTGGGAAGATAACATCAAGAGATGGACAGGAAAGAGTCTATCAGAGTGCACCACCAAGACAAGAGACGTTGGAGATCCTTTACAGCCAACCTTCGTTGTGGAGATGGCAGCTGATGATGATATAATTCCTTTTTATTTTCAAAATCAGTGCATTGAGCATCCTTCTAAATAACAATACGAATAAAGAAATAAAATTTCCTACAATAATATTTTAAAACATAAGTTTATTTTTATGTTTGTGTAAAGTGCTACAGTGAACATCCCTTACGGAAATTATAGTGTGATCCATCGGAGTAGCGTGAAACTTACTCTCATACGAGTACATACACGGAGATAGGGACGCTATTAGGAGACCTAGCACTACCTTGAATGATCCGTTGTGCCGGCTCTGCATATGCAAGTCAGATATACAACTTCCCAAAAAAAAAAAAAAAACACAGAAATGAAAATAAACAGCAACAAATGTTAAATAATTAATATCTTACCTCAAACCTAAACACAAACGTACAAACAGTTACTTTCTTTTAATAAGAGCGCATGTTACTTTATACCTAAATATAAAAATGGTTGTAACTTTATGTTCCAATTTCACAACTGATTTTAGTTGTCTATTTCTACACTTTTTTTTCCGTGAGTAAAGATCCACAGGTCGTGTATTTCTTCTGGTTTTATTCTCGAGTTCATGCGTTTGTGATTTGGCGCTAATCCTTTAAATACCCAGAACATGACAGAATGATATATGATTCGTGTGGGCGAATGTTTCAGTGATATCGATACCTGCCAGGACTGAACAATATCGCAGGTGTAAAATGCGTTGATACGGTGCCTACGGTATCAGACGAAAGTTGGAACTGTTAGTTTAAATCATTAATTGTGCTTTATTCTTGATCAAGTGGAAACTATTGAGTACGTTAAAATACACGTTTCGTTTTTCTTCCTCGTGTTCTGCTAATACAGAACTACTGCTTCTGCTACTACTACTACTATTACTACTACTACTACTGCTGCTACTACTACTTCCAAAACTGCTACTACTACTATTACCATCACTACTGTTGCAGAGACTACAACTACTACCAACCGCATAGCTACAACTGCTACTACTAGTACTACCACTCCCACTATTACAACTATCACTATCACATAATACTACTACTACCACCATCACCGCTACAACTACTAGTATTACTGCTGCGACTACCATCACCACTACTACTATTATTACTACTATTACCTCCAACACAACCACTACTACTACTAGTATTACAACACCTAGTACCCGTACCATCACCACTACAACTATTACCACCACTACTACAACTATTATTACTACTATTACCGCCATTATTACTACTACTATTACTACTCCTATACTACTACGATCACAACCACTACGATACCTAGTATTTCAACTACTGCTACTATTACCAGCACAACCACTGATACTACTACTACTACTAATATTACAACTATTACTGCCATCATCACTGCTACTACTGCAATTACTATTACTACTTCCACAATCACAATCACTACAATTACTAGTATTACATCTACTATTACTAACACCACCATCACTACTATTACTATTACTACTGTAGCCGGGGTGCAATTATTTGTCTCGTGAGATTTGACTTGGTACTGGCTTATAGCCCGCCAGAGATGTTAAATTGTCTCACTCTTTATTTAGGTATGCAGGTTCATCGAAAAAGTCCTTCTACTGCAGATGTTATTGTAAGAGAGTTGTGAATAATTTAAGGTTGTATTAGAGTCATAAATTCTTCCAAATAGACAATCAGTTTCTCAATGTTCTCAAAACAGCCTATAAGTTTTTTTCCAATATTTATTTTGATTCTTTTTCAACAGTAATTGTAGTGGTCAAAACAACCAAAATTTCAACAAGCAAGGTCAATTATGTACAGTATTTGAAGTGGACCAACATCTTAGCATAGTTTACATATTTCATAGATAAATGTCTCGACGTCATCTCTTTCTAATTTTCTCCTATGTTCTCATATATAAAGGTACATCCAATATTTTAGACTCCTTTCTTCTCATGGGTTTCGATTTGACTAATGTTGCTTATTTCTTCTTTTCTTTTCCAGTCCATGTCGAATTCAGGGTGAAAAGCTAGGTTTTATACGTGTAGTGAAGCTAGCTGGAAACCTGCATAAATATGGCAGTGATACTTACAAAATGTCCAGAATTAATGAAATACAAATTCCCAAGTCTGCGAACATACTTGTCCGAGTTACAATACACAGCAACTTTAACCTGTTGAATCTCTCAACTAACTCTATAGTTCGTCAGTAGAAAACATCTTACTGCCTTATATGGACTGTATCTCAAATATAAAACACGTCTGTTTTAGTTCAGACCATTTGTCTAACTGCTTACTAAAAATATTTCTGTCGGCAAGGCTTGGCTTCGCTCGAGCTCAAAAAGCCCATTCATTGGATAAAAACATCACGTGACCCCGCCAAACTTGTCCTGCATTTATTACTAACGCTTTGCCGTATATTTCCCTCCCCTTAATGTTAATTTCCCTGGGTTAACTTTTTCTCTTCTTTTATTTTAGTTACCATTCTATTGTCTGTTTCCAACAAAATGGTAGTTTACTTTGTTATTCTTGGGTTTTAGTTACAAATCTATTGTCTGTTTCAACCACAATGGTAGTTTACTTTGTTATACTTGGGCCCTAGCATAATGAATGCTGGTGGTGGTGGTCATACGGCCACACTGCTTCCACCATCACAGTTACTACTGTTACCAGTATTACACCTACTATTACTAACACCACCAACACTACTATTACTATTACTACTTCCACCATCACAATCACTACTGTTACCAGTATTACAACTACTATTACTAACACCAACCTTCACTAATATTACTATTACTAGTACTACTGCCACCATCACAACCACTACTGCTACTAGAATTCCAACTACCACTACTAACATCATAACAATCCTTGCTACTACTTGTATTACAACTCCAACTACTAACATCATCACAACCACTACTACTACTACTAGTATTACAACAACAACTACTACTTCTACTACCATACCATCACCCCCACTACTACTACTGCCAATACTACTAATACCACCACTACTACTACAATTAACTATCATTGCCATCACCATCACTATTACTATAATTATTATTTTCAATTACCACTACTGCTACCACCACTATTTCTACTATTACTACCATCACTATGACTACGACAATCACAACCACTACTAATAATACCACTACGACCATCACAACAACAACTACTATCACCAACACCAGCGTTACTGCTATTACTGCTTCACCTATCAACTTCTCAAGGAGCTATCATTATTACTTTTTTAAATCATTCTTGATTCTTCTTGTAATTTTTTTTTCATCTAGTTTATATATGTGGTAAAACATAAGAAGCAAAATTATATATATGTCAAGTTTACGGGGAAAGAAAACGGTGCACAAACGTTTCAGTAAACTTAAACTTCGTCAGTATACACAACACATACTCGTACAAGCAGCAGAATTGTGGGGAGATCTTAAAAACACAAATAATAACGTTAACATAGTACAAATATCTCGTTATTTTTCAGGAAGTGCCAGGTCATCGGCAAAATCTAGGTCGTGAAGCTGTTTAATCAGAGTCTCTATTAGATAATACACGTGACTACATCAACCGATCAAAACCCTTTAGTTCCCCAAGAAACATGGGCCTTCAATAAACTTATGCCCGTGCCATCAGCTCAAGGACTTTCCATCTTTTCTTCATCTCCTTCATGTCTGTCTCTAGTTCTCTTCTCCGTGTGTGTGTTTTCTTTTTATCTCTTGTTGCCTCTCTTACCTTGTGGTTTCCAGAACACGAACTGCCTAGTAATGCTAACAACAAGTTTCCTAAGTTTTGAGTCCTATCCATCGCCAACGTCTTCACATCTCTTGTTTCACTGACACTTGTCTGGTTCTTGTCATCAGTACCATATTTGTGATTTCTCATACCTCTTCAGTCTACTATTCTACACAATCATCCATTTATGAAAGTCTGTAGCTTTTTGTTATTCTCAATGTTTCAGAGCCATAAAATAGGATGGATACTTGGACACAAATCCTCTGTTAAAGAGTGAACTACGTATATTAAAATTAGGGAATTTAAATTAGGGAGGAAATGACAAAGAAAATGATAATAGGATTGAACTCCAGTAAACACCATTACAAGATGTAGAATCGTACACGCATCTTGGCAGAAATATAGACAAAGTTGGAGGGACAGACAATCATATCAAAATAAAAATGCAAAAAGCAAGAGGAGATTTCATTACATTGGGAAACCTATGGAGGTCAAGAAAATCACGTCCAACACAAAAATAAGAATCTTCAACTCAAATGTCAAGTCAATATTATAGTATGGCTCTGAAACAATTGTGAACAACAAAAACAAATACACAAAAGCTACAGACTTTCATAAATGGGGGCTTACGTTGAAGGATTGAAATGGTATGACAAAGTCACCAACTAATGACAAGAACCAGACAAGTACCAGTGGAACAAGAGATGAGAAGAAGATGCTGGCAATGGATAAGACACACACTGAGGAAACATGTTGATAGCTTTACAAGGCAGTCCTTGTTCTAGAATCCCCAGAATAATAGAGGCAATGGTAGATCAAAGAACACATGGAGAAGAGAACTGGACACTGAAATGAAATGATGAGAACGACATGGAAAGAACTTGAGCTGAAGGCACGTGACAGGAGGACTTGGCATGTGTTTGTTGAAGGCCTATGCTCCTTGGGGAGCTAAAGGGTATAGATTGCCTAGTGAGTAATCTGTTCTTGTCTAACCCGTTGTCTGATCAAAGGTAGCTGCAGAAGCTTCATTTTTATAACGGCATGTATTCACAAAGTCCCGTATAGTTCCCGGGGAGTTCTGTTGAGACATACAAAACATAAGGCTACTGTTCCCTCAGACATGTCTTATAGGGCGTTTAATATGAGGTTGTTGTCACAAAATGACAGATAATTTGAATTTTCCAATCCGTCCCATTTTCCTACTTCTTTTAATTTTTCTGTTCTTGCCGGCTATATGAACTTTCGTTTTTTTTTTTTTATTCTTCTATCGCGACTGTTGTCCTATTATTCCCAAGGCGTGTCTGGTTTTTTTTTTATTTCGCTTCTGGCCCTCATTATAAATTCATCGCTCGGTCTTTAGTGGCTCAGCGATCGGCAGCTTATGATAATATTACATAAGATGCACCTGGAGTATGCCAGACAAGGGGAACGCTTTTCGATCGTTAGTGTTTTGACCACTGGCCGAGTAATCGATTTCTTTGAGACGTGAGCCGTCGTCTTACTTTGGTTTTTCAGTTGAACGGCCCAGTGCGGCCAACCCTTTGATAGCTGGGTAACTCTGTACTTCTTCGTTCATGTGAACTCAGCATCCATTCTGAGCCTTTGAGCCGGCCGTAGATTGCCGACTTTTGGTTAGCGGTAGATAATATTATGTCTAATTCAGGGAACTTTCGTGTCTCTCGTCTTTTGTTGTAGATTCTAAAATAATATTTATATTACTCGGGGTTACGCTATATGCAGAGCGGCCCGAACACGTGCGTGAGCACGCGATAACACGTGGCTGTTCAGCGTCCCATTTTAGACTATAAATCTTGATAGGTTTACTAATTCAGTAAACTCGTTCATTAACCTGAGCCCGTAGATGACCAAATGAGACACGTGCAATTATGAGCAAAAGATTCGACTTGTGTCACCTAATTATTGATATCTCGGGGTGAGTGTACATTTGTAATATAATGTTTAGCTTTAGTGTGTGTGTGTATATATATATATATATATATATATATATATATATATATATATATATATATATATATATATATATATATATATATATATATATATATATATATATATACGAGGGGCGTTCAGAAAGTAATGCACCACATCGTTTTTCTCAGGAGCTGTTTATTCAAAAAGCATGAAATTTATACACAATATACATGAATATGTCATGTAAACATTGGTATTATTCAATATAATCCCCATCAACTTGTACGGCTTTATGCCAGCGTGAAACAAGTGCATGTATTCCTAGCCCGTACCAGATTTTGTCTTGATCATGTAGCCATTTCTTCGCTGCATGAATTACTCCTTCATCATCTTCAAACCTTGTCCCACTGAGTGCATCTTTAAGTGGACCAAATAGATGAAAATCAGAGGGTGCCAAATCGGGACTATAGGGTGGATGGGGTAGTACAGTCCAACCCAATTTGGTGATTGCTTCCCGTGTTGCCAGACTTGTGTGAGGTCGCGCATTGTCGTGAAGGAGAAGCAGGTCTGCTGGATTCTTGTGCGGCCGAACTTTGCGAAAACATTGATTGAGTTTTTTCAATGTCTTAATGTAAGCTTGCGAATTGATTGTCTCTCCTCTTGGCATAACGTCCACAAGAATCACACCTTCAATGTCCCAAAAGACAGTGATCATGACCTTTCCAGCTGAAGGAATTGTCTTGAATTTCTTTCTTCGTGGTGATTGCGGATGATGCCACTCCAGTGACTGTTTTTTTTTTGGTCTCAGGTTCAAAATGATGTGCCCAGGTTTCGTCACCTGTAACGATCTTAGCCAAAACGTTCTCTCCATCAGCATTGAAACGCTCCAACAATTCAGAAGAAATTGCTTTCCTTTGCAATCGGTGGTCATTTGTGACACTTCGAGGAACCCATCTTGCGCAAACCTTAGAAAATCCGAGAGTTTTTATAACTGCATTTGCACTACCAATGCTGACTGACAGCTGTAAGTCCAATTGTTGAGTAGTGATTCGCCTATCAGTAAGAATAATGCCCTCAGCGCATTTCAACATTTCTGCGTTGGTGGCTGTGGCAGGACGTCCACAGCGCGGCCGATCAAGCAGCTACGTATCTCCACTTCCTGATTCTGTCATTCTCTGAACCCAGCGACTGACTGTACTCCTGTCGACTGCAAAACTTCCATACACATCACATAGACGCTTTTGAATGTTCACAACAGTTTCCTTCTCTGCAACGAGAAATTCTATCACAATTCGCTGCTTATAACGCAAGTTGCTAATACGCTCCATTTCAACGGTTTAGGGCAGCCGTATTATTGGGCCGGTTGCAATGCAATTTGGTGCACACAATTGGCACATGCCATATTTGAAGTGTGCAAAATTTCATGCTTCTATCTTCATTATTAGCTGAGAAAAACGATGTGTTGCATTACTTTCTGAACGCCCATATATATATATATATATATATATATATATATATATATATATATATATATATATATATATATATATATATATATATATATATATATATATATATATATATATATATATATATATATATATAATATATATATATATATATATATATATATATATATATATATATATATATATATATATATATATCTATATATATATATATATATATATATATATATATATATATATATATATATATATATATATATATATATATACATATGTATATATATATATATATATATATATATATATATATATATATATATATATATATATATATATATATAACTGATAGAAGTGTGACTTGAATTATTTTTTCGGCGACTACTGTCAGTAAATTTATTCAGTGATAATGTAGCGCCACCTACAGCCTAAGTTAACAGGTGCTTAATCTGTTACGTGTCTCCTAGTGTTAATGTTTACAATGTGTTAAATGGTAAACTTACGCTAACAGATATTTAATCGGCGAAGAACCCCATAGTCTTGTTCAGTGCTTACAATTGGTTAAATGGTAAGCTTAAGATAACTTTACTTTTGGGGAATTTCAGTGGTGTAGCGTATTCACATAAACCTGACTAGTGACGTGTATTCGCTATTACGACTGAATTGTAGGGGGTATTCATTCTTTAATTTGTGAAAGAAACTTCTCGGGGTTGGGTGTGAAATTAGGATATGCCTATTGTGTAGTTAGACACAGTTATAACTTACACGGCAGTCTAGAAAGTTAACTACCAGCCAGAAAAAGAACGCGATCCTAAGTAAAGTCCCCATGTATTATAATAGCATAAACACTGCATTTTCGTGTATTCCATTTTGAGAGGTTATTACTTTTCCCTTTTGTGTATCGACACAAGGGACGCATACAATTTTGTTACGTAATGTATCTAGTGCTTATATTTTCTGTAAATTCACTTAAAATGATGTAAGATGAATCGCATATCCACTCAACGGGAACTACATGGGTGGACATCCCTTATGTTGAGTTGGAAGAAGAATTTGGGTAGAATTTTTCTGTCAGAGCACATGGTGAGATGTACATGTATGCACGAGATATATTAGCCTATGCGACTATATGATGATAATTGATAGGGTGGGATTAACAGGAGGACAACTCATGTGGATAAAGACAGCACCGAGATTTACCTAGCAATAATAATGATACAAATACCATAGTGGGGCATAACAGTTTATCATAACATTGTTATGATTTAATTTTTTTGCTTGAGGTAATGGTTGTTTGTTTTGGTCTTAGTTCCAGGGTATCCCACTGTTACAGCAGGATCCCAATCGAGGCATGTAACATTCTCATCGACCTCAAGGTTCCAGTAAGCAACTAACGCCACGAGAGTCACATAGTACCCGAAATTACAACCCTCTTCACATATCCCTCTAACGGGAATTTAGCGCATGCAGTGTATAATCAGCACCCGCAGTCTGTGCAGTGTGCTTGCCTATTGTTACGTGCAGTCTTTGATATCTTACAATATTATACATTGGTATTCTTGTTATCTTCGCAAATATTGTGAAAGCAAAATAGTGCTTAAGGGAAAGTCATTATTGAGTTACTTCCCTTGAAAGTTGTGTCGGCTCTTTCGATCAAACTCCGCGGATAAATCCATTTTACTGCGATTTATTCGTTGTTTGGGTAATAATAGATTGTTCTTGCTTCAGAATATCTATGGCCTGAATTTATGTGTATTGTTTGTCTGAGTAGGACGAGTCTGTCTTATATCTGTATATCTTTACATATCTAAGTCGAACTATATGTTCTGTTGTCTCTAGAGAGGTCGAAGGCTATTCGGCGGATGTGTCGCTAGAGTGTGGTGTGATTTGGCTTCGTCCTGATAGGGACTGTGTTTTTCCATGTCGGCCTGTCGCCGGGGAAAAAGTGATCTCAGTATTTGTGGGGAAGGTGATAGTCGTCTAAACCTATCGTGTATGCTTTACCCCAGTGTTTAGTCGTATTGCCAAGGAATGGCAGTTTCATATTTCCTATACCAAGGTAATCAAAGATACTCTTATGAACTCTCGATCGAAGCCACCATTTTCGATAGTTACGATTTGAATGTCTAAGAGAATATATTTGACTCGATGAAAACGACTTCGATTCCTAGCAGCACTATATCCTGTAGATTGCAGTCAATTGTTCATGATCAAATCTACAGAGCAATGAAATGTTTTATGAATGACTAACTTTAGGACAGATTCATTATCTGTATCCAAACGTGAGTGACAGCTCACGAGTGAAGCCATCTTGGAACCAAAACATGTAGTGACTTTCAAGAAGAGAAAAGGGATGCCCGTATTATCGCTTGATCAGTCCAGAGATCACTGCTACACATGAGAACCCATTGCTAGCGGTTCAATATTATTATATGGAAAAATATGTGCTGAACATTATGTTGAAGAATCGTCGCTAGACGAGATTAGGTTTAGAAGCCATCTGAAATATTGTTTATAAGCTGACGTGCTCAGGCAGTGAAGTCAGATGATATATGTATGGGCGATACTGAGTGCTTGGCTACTGACAGTCCATTATACACTTATTCTACATGAGTGCCCATGTAACATTGCAAGACCATTTATCCACTGTACTATGATGTATTATGGCAACCTGTGATTTGTCACTATCTGTGCTGTCGAGTGTGTACGTCCAATTAAACTTTAGAAAAGGTACACAGTCGTTGGTGTCGATGACTTCCAGCCATACATGAGTGTGAGAAAAGAACATTTTTTGTCAACACCACGAACCTTTATCATCATTCGCACATTATACACTCAATCCATGTCTACACACCACTGCGTAGGTCAAGTTGACATTCCATACACTACAGTGGAGCAAACAACACCATAGAGATCTTATCAACTGATGATGATGATGATGTCTGCTTCCATCCACTTATATCTATCTTTTGGTGGATATCATTAACGGGAATAAAAATCCAACTTTATCAACCTTTATCACCTATTTAATGTAGGTCTGAGCTAAAAGGGCCATTTAACATATTATCGACACAGCTGGGCCAGAAAAATTGAAATCATCTTGCTGTGTTCTTAAACAGAGGCACAGTCCCAAACTCAAAGTCTCAAACCAGACCCAACCGGATTTTCGCATCAAAGTACGTAGGCTTAATTCAACGCGCCAGGATAATAGCACCTCCAACGGACAGTTGTCCTAAGTTGACCTCGCCTTGTATGCTGAACAGTATAAGTCATGAATATGGACTCAGACTGTTTTAGTTTCAATATTAAAATTTTTTCTAAATTTATTTGTTCTGAACCAATGTTTTATGTTGGTCAGAACATATGAAATGTTATGGAGTTATAAATGGAATGCATAAATATATGGCATAATAAAATGGAATGTGTGTACATAAGTATTTTATAAGACTGGTTAATATTAATTATATTTATAATGTCTCTGGGAGAACTATTACTGGATGTGCTGTTGGGGTGGTGTCATCACACCCACTCTGTGACTAGAACTAGCTTTGTCCATTGTCTTATAGACTTTAGAAAATGTTCTATTTCCCAAAATTCAGTATATTGTGATGGGGAAATATTTATAAATAGTTAAGAGTTCTGGTGAATCCTCAGCAGGCCACTAATTCACTCATCTTGTCTGTGAAGGTCTGATGCTGGATTCCGGTGGCCCACTCCTCTCGGTAGCTAGAATACAATGCTAGATTGCACCGACACCACTGTAGGCGGCACACACATCTGCTTGTGTAATCTTGATTACTTATGTGGCACTACCCTAGTGCCACAACAGAAACTCACAATTCTGAAACAAAATTTGTGCTATGTGTCAGTACTCTATTTACTGCACCACTCTTACACACAGCACAACACATCAACATTACACAGAATGGGTCAGATCTCTCTGACCACACAGCACATCTTACCCAGTTGTTTTCATATAGTATCAGTTCCCCAAGACTGCATTGCATCTGAGATATGTTCAATAGTTTCCTTTTATTCAATAAGATAGGTGATATGTTCCCACTGATCTCAACAATAGATCCGCCTTCCATAGTCTTAGTTAGGCGTCCATATATTTTGTTTGTCTCTAGACCCTGAACTTGGGCTGGGGACCTAGAGCGAGCACTTACTTGTCGTAATCATTTTATATGATATGGCAGTATCAATCACTCGAAATATTAAAATATACAAAATAAATGCTTTCATTCTTACCAGAATTCAGAATTGAGAACACAGTTAATTGCTAGCAAAACTCAGCTGAGCTGCTGGCTATATGATGGCGTCCCACTAAATGTATGTAATATCTTCTGGGAAAAACACCACAGGCAATAACCGACTGTGTCCCTGGACAGAATTGTATCAAATGGCAAAAATGCGCTTCTCTGTCCCGCTAATATGATTACATTTGCCCAATCACAGACTTCCCCCCTAACTTTTCAAATCTACAACCAAAAGTCAAATTTCAGTCAGATCTCAGTCAAGTATGTATTATTGTCTGTTGGTCCGTCTGTCTCTACTCGTTTTTTCATAAAAAACACGCTTGGTTCTTGGACCAACTTCATGCAATACCCTGCACAAATCTGCCTCCTAAGTTATTTTTAGCCACAATTCTCCACCTTCCCCCTCTCTTTCATTACAGCTTGATTTTTGCATTTGCGTGTCTCAAGGACGAAAATTTGAAACTTTAGTGAAAGTATGAACAGTACAGTCGCTAGTCTGATATGAACAACACAGTCTTTTGTCAATATCTTCCTTGTTATCTATCCGTCTGTATAATTTAAAGTACATTAGTTCTCTGCTTAAGATGGGCTATCAAACTAGCTAGGTTTTATATTCATAACTCTATTATTAAGAAAAAACATATTTTTCTCAAGTTTAGTTTTTTTGAAATTTGTTCGCGAACCTTCTCCCCGGCGTTTGCCGCGGAATTCAAATAAAACAACCAAATATCGTAAAACGTCCAAGAAATGACTGTTTCGAATTAGAGCTACAGACCTTTTTTGTCCATTTCCTTACATTGTGTCAACTAGTGACGTGAATTTTTTTTCTTTTACTACCAATTGCGTCTTTTAGCCTTGCTTGATTCAAACACGTGTTCAGTCATATTTTTCCTTTTTTGATCTCCGTTTCCCTCCCGTCTACAAAGGGTAAACCCGTTTCGACTGCACGTCTAACTAGTTAGTTTGACTGGCGGTAGGAAATGCGGGCATGGGCGAGCATGTCTCCTAGTATCTTACGCATTATTGTTATCCCTACATTTTATCCTTATATTTGGAGATATTTTAACGTTGTATCACGGTAAATTCATCACACATCTCCCCACCTGAGAACATGCACTACGGCAAGTTCCAAAACCAGTGATACACATAGACAAAATTACTCCTCACGCCTGCCACTACTCTAATTTTGATCACAGGGGTGCCGACTGAGGAAATCTGCACCGACATTCAATGACCCCGGGATATACTCAATACTAAACTGATAAGGTTGCAATAATAAAGACCATCTCAACAATCTAGCATTTTCATGCTTAGCCTGAGATAAGAACACCAGGGGCTGATGATCCGTCTGGACCACAAAAGTCCTACCATACAGATAGATTTGAAACTTTTTTATTGCCCAGATTAACGCTAAACATTCTTTTTCGCTTGTGGAATATCCTTGCTCCGCTTTATTCAATTTGCGGCTTGCATAAGCGACTGGGTTCAGTTCCCCATCGGGTGAAGATGACCGTTGCAACAGAGCCGCCCCGAGGCCTACATTACTTGCATCTGTTCTCACCACGAAGTCCTGTGTCAAATGAGGCAATTTGAGAATAGGCTTGCTAGTGAGTTTTTCCTTTAACTCTTGAAAAGCCAATTCACATTGTGCAGTCCAAACAATTCTATCTGGATGTCCCTTGCGAGTCAGATCAGTCAGAGGAGCACATATAGAGTTAAAATTTTTGATATATTTTTGGTAAAATCCACATAACGACACGAATGATCGCACGTCCTTTTTTGTTTGTGGTCTAGGTGCTCTCTGCAGTTTTTCACGTTCTTGGGGTCAGGGGTCATGTTACCCTGATATACAGTGTGTCCCAAGAATTCCAACTCTTTGCATCCAATACAACATTTTGTTGGTCTAGCAGTTAAATTTGCCTCCCTAAGCCTATCAAATAACATATTCAGAGAGTTAATGTGTTCTTCAAATGTCTCTGTGGCGACGAGAATATCATCCATGAAATTCGTGATACATGGGTTATTCAGGGGATCCAACAATTTGCGCATCATCCTTGAAAATACACTCGGAGCATTTTTCAGTCCGAATGGTAGCATGTTGAATTCATAATGTCCTTGCGAGGTGCTAAAAGCTAAATAAGGTCTAACTTCAGGCTTCACTGGAATCTGATAATAGCCTTTGCTAAGATCCACCTTTGAAAAGTATTTTGCCTTGTTTAATCTAGCAAATAACTGTTTTGTGTCTGGTAATGGATCCACTTGTACTTCTGTGACAGCATTCAGTTTCCTGTAATCTATGCACAGTCTATGTTCCCCAGACGGTTTCCTCAACAAAACTACACTGGAGCTAAAAGATGATTCACTGTGTTGTGACGTACGTCTAAGTATGACAAATGAATTTCCCTGACTCGATGGATTATAACAGAATATTGGCCTCTCATAACTTTAGAACTCCTGATCATCTATTGTAACTTTAACCCGCATGCAGCATTTCCATGAGAATTTTACACGCTGGATCAAAGACAGGCTGATCTTCAGAATTCAACGTGGGGGCGGTATACGATCTAAAGAAATCAGGGAACTCCCAGCTAACGTAGTTAGCTTCTCGAGAAATTTTTCGCACACTCATGCGAGCAGCCTGAGACGAAGAAAATCGGTAGACTGGGGGAAACGGAGGAATCGCAGCGGTTAACACAACGGCGAGGTACCTCGGATTCTGCTCGACTTCAAGAAGGGTGTGAAAACCTAACACGTCCTATTTAAGTAACATTTGAGAAGTATAAATAAAGAACTCCGAAAACTGCATTTCATCGTTCGTTCTGACAGAATCCTAGTTTCACTAGCATAGTCGGATTCCTGCTAGATTTCATCTACCTTCGTTGACTATTGGAGTGTATTCTTTCTGCGCAGACGGTAATTTATACATTAGCTTCGAGTGATCAGTGGTCTAGTTATTTCAATTTATTTCATTGGATTGTGGTGTAAATTTAACCTTATTAAATAAACCCATTTTCAAAGTTCTAGTGCAAACTAATGTTACAGCTAAAAGTATTTCCTAATACACTTGACGCGTAAATTAATTTTGCAGACGTTAAAAGGAATTATAACCAGTAAATCCAGTTTAGTTCTGTATAGATACATGTGCTTTTAATTATTTTAACTCACGGGGAGTTTTCCTGATTTGTAATTTGACGACGCTAATAAAGAAAATAGGCTAACTGTAATTTATCGCGTGTCAGATTATAATATGATTTGTAATGCATTTCTTGTTTTGATTATCTTTCATTCAGAACGATCATTCAACCTGCATACCAGCAATTATTAATTATATACAGAGTTCTGCCAACTCAATTCGATAACTCCAGTAACCTTTTTAAAGCTAAACTTGTGGCGACCTGTAATGGGCCCCGCTCCTCTGAATTTAACTGAGAATAAAGCCACCCAAGAAACACTTTTAAAATACTAGTTCATATAGTCCTTAAAAGTAAAACTGGAAGCAGAACATATTTTATTCACTGCCCTATTTGTGAAGAAAAAACATAGGTCTACCTGAACACTGTCTGTCAAGTATATTCAGTGGATTTTACACACCCCCCGAAGAAGAATTTACCTCAGTGTTTTTTAACTTGTGACATTACGGAAAAAGAAAGTTATCTCCACCAGCTGTGCCAATTTTAGGAACCACACCATACCTCACGCCTAGCCAAGTGCCTGTGCCATTAATTAGGAACTTTATCTAAACCAACAGTAGCCTTTACGCTTCACCGTCTTGCGATTTTTTTAGACTATTTGTTACCTCGTTAAATCTGGGGCCTGACACGGAAGAAATAAGAGGACCAGTCCATTATTCCACGGTATTAGCTGCTGTGGTAAATAATTCCTAGAGTGACAGAATTCACCATTTTGGTAAGTCTGCGTGTGTGTTTGTGGGATGGCCAGCCCTAGTGTGTTTTTTTAATGAAAGGAGATTTAATCTTTTCTTTACCCTTTTAATTAGTTCGACCTAGTATTAAGGTGCATTGTAATCCTTGTACGGGATTTCTCCTAGCGGGATTGTGTAACTGTGTTCATTCCCCCCTCCCGAAAAATTTGTATGATTAAAGGGAGACATTTGAGAACCCTAGCTTTTCCTCTACCCCCCCCCCCCTTTTACTGTAACCCCTTGCCTCAGAGTAATAAATTTACCAGTGTGTTAAATTGCCTATCTCTGATCACCCCCCCCCCCCCCCTTCTTGTCTTTTGGACCGGGTCTTGTCTGTTAGTAAATACAAACGGGAAACGGTGGATGGGATATTTCTCCTCAAACCCCCCTCTTCCCTTATCATATTTGTATTCTGTAACCTTTGATTTTGACTGTAAATGTATAATTATTTGTGACTGCTTTATGATAATAAAGGTATTAATCTTTATTTGTGTTGGTTGTCGGCTGGCCCAAAACTCCAAACATTTCCATCTGTGTAGGCTGTATTCATGTACGTTGTGCGACAGAATCACCAAATCGGTGAGTGCGCCTGAGCGACTGGAACTGTAAAACAATTGTTTGTTCAGAAGAGAGATAGGAATAGTCTGTGAGAAACAGATATTGTCGTAATAAGAGACTGTCCTTGCTCTTCCCAGCGCTTGTGAATCTACTACCTCATTCTCCTAAATCCTTATTCTCACAGAGCCTTCAATATTCCTCTACACTCTAAAGGGACCAATATCCATCAGCACCCTCTCAGATAAAATTTAAGACATGTGTGAAATAATCCCCTCCTTCAACAAATAATCTATTTCTTCTTTTAATGCCTTCTCCTTCGCGAACGGAATAGAATAGGCTCTCATACAGATTGGGTTTGAGTCTACCAGTTTCATGTCATACTGTAGCAAATTTGTATGTCCTGGTTTATCTGTTAATATATCTGTATGTTCCTCCAGAACCTGTTGAACTCTCTCCCTCTGATTTTTAGTCAGGTGCTTACTGACTTTTACCTGTGCGGCTGTTTCACAAGGATGTAATGGGTATTCATGTGAGGTGAGTGGTTCCTTTTGCATTTGAGTTGCGATAGCCAAGGTCAGTAAGGGGGTGCTTTCCTGGAGTGGTCTGTCCAGATACTTCTTTAAAAGGTTTACATGATAAACTTTCTCCTTCCCCTTTTTGTCAATTTTATAGTTTGCTCTAGACACCTTCTCTAGAACCGTATATGGACCTTGCCAACCAATTTGTAATTTATTCTGGCTGCCGGGTAGTAGAAGAAGCACCTTCTCTCCCACAGCTAGTTCTCTGTCCTTTGCCTTCCTATTAAAATATGCTGCATGTTTCTTCCTGGCTTGTCTCAAATTATCATTTGCCAGTTTCCATCCAGCTTTCAGACGAGTGGTCAGTTCGTTCACATATTGATACGATGAGGTAACAGTCTCTTCTGCCTTCTCATCTGTCCAGGTCCTTAATAAGGCTACATCTGGACTTTTAATTTTTTATCCTTATTTTTCATGGCACCCATCGGATCCCTTCCATTGGAAGCCTTATAATGAGGACTTTTCTTCCTAGAATCATCACTCACAAATCGACAACTACCAATTTTTTTCTTGGGGTTGTCTCCCCACTTTAGATTGCTTGTGAGAGATCTTCGCTCTCTTTTAGTTTCCTCCAGTTTATATAACTCTGACCGAGGGATTGTCAGTTTATTCTGGGGTAAATTTATTCTTTGTACTCGTCGCATAGTGGCCATGTTAATGCAGTTAAGTGAAGACTGGGTGTGAAAAGGGGGCTCCCATTGCACTTTGTCTACCTGCTTATAATTATTTTTTCCTTCCAGGCCTAAGTTTGCCCCGTGGCGTTTCTAGGTCCTGCACATATTTTCCCTTTGTGGGTGTTCCCTCATGAAATACGCCACATGCTTCTACAAAGTTCTCAATATCGACATTTACGTCGGGCCAATAGTATTTCCGAGCAACTTTTTGGCAGATGGTACCTACTTTCTCATGGTCACCATCTTTTCCAACATGTAATCTCCTTATTAAATTTGCCCTATATACCTTGGGAAGAACCAACTGTCCGTGACCAGTGGATCTAGTTCCTGTCTTCCTATATAGCAATCTGTCCTTCATAAAATACTCTCCCTTGCTTGGAGGTGTGTGGCATTTGGGCAATTTTTTAAAACATGGCTTGAGTGTCCTATCCTCAGACTGCGCCTTCCTCATCTCCTCTGGATGAGCATTTATAGGTTCACCTTCTTCCTCCTTTTTCTGTGACCTGGTCTGCACTGTCGCCATGATCACAGGTCTCTCGGGATTCCCCAAGAAGACGTACCTACACCCCAATATCATAGGGTAGATTGGTTCATCTATCACTGCTGCTCTGATTTCTCCTTCCACATAGCGAGTTTTCACCGTTATCCTTGCGATGGGAAGTGTCATGAGTGGTATGTCCTTAGTCGCCCCTTGTATTTCCACTGTTTCTGTGGTATACTGACTTGGGTCCACTAGGATAGAATTCACAACTGAATCATAATCCAAACCTGTATCATAAAGGCACCTTATGGTGACCCCATTACAAATAACATCCTCACAAACTGGGGGGTGATAAGGTTCCTGCTGTCCATTAGGATTAACCTTTAATCTTTGAGTCCCCGACTTCATTGCAGCAATGTTTGAAGGTTTCCTTCTACAAAATTCGGTGTTATGGTTGTCTTTCTTACACCATTTGCACCATCTTTTTCCTTGGTTAAACGGTTTTCTTTCATTATATTTTTGGTCATTGAACTGTGAGTTTCTGTCACGATAGTCATTTCTTGGCCTATCAAAGTTTGTCCTGCCTTTATTACCCTGTTCTCTGTTATCAAATTTATTAAATTGCTGTGGAGTTTTAAAATTTTCTATGTGCTTCTTTTTAGTGCCACTTACTTCTGCCTGGGCTGCCTGATACCTCTCAGCGACATTTAAAACCTCTCCCAACCTCTCTGCACCTCGTTCCATGAGAAATTTTCTCAAGTCTGGAGCCATGGACTCTCTTAATTGCTCTATCATGATCATCTCTTTCAGATCTTGGGTCTTCCCCAGAGCAGTCCATTTCTCCAAATAGGTTTCCAGTCTGGCAGAGAATTGGTGGTATGTCTCCCCAGACAACAGCTTGGTATTTCTAAATTTCTTACGGTAAAATTCACCATGTTTTTCATATCTTAATAACAAAGCCTGCTTTAGCATGTCAAAATTGTCTTGGTCTTCTCTATTCATTTTAGCAAAGACTTCATAAGAAGTACCTCTCAGTCCCTGTGATAACTTTAGACTCCACCTCTCTCTCTCTAACCCATATGTAGTAGCTAATAATTCAAATCTACTGAGGTACCCCTCGATGTCATCGTCTTTCTCAACAAAATGGTCTAAATGAAACCCCATAGCTGATGTTGAGGCTCCCTGACTAGGCGTAGCATCTGAGGCAAAAGGGCTGGCACCATTTTCAGGAGCATGGCCTTGTAATTCCAGCTCCCTTAGTCGTAATTCGTGCTCCCTTTGCAACCTTCTATCTTCTGCTTCCCTTTCGGCCTTTTTTTCTTCTGACTCCCTTTCGGCAGTCAACCTTTTTTCTTCTGACTCCCTTTGCTGTCGTTTTTCTTCTGCCTCAATCTGCAGCCTCTTAAGTTCTTTATCAGCCTCAATTTGTAACCTCTTCTCTTCAGCTAACCTCCTATCTTCCCTTTCAATATACTTGTCACATTCAGAAGTTACATACTGAATTAAAACCTGACCCTCCATGTTCATCTCCTTCGCCGTTAGCACAGCAGCCGATCTAAATTTTGCTAGGTCAGCCATCATACAAAATAACAATGACCAAGGTAAATCTAACTAATTAATGACTAAGGTAATACTAATTATCTAATGACAGGTAATTCTAATTATATAAATAGACCAAGGTAATTCTAATTATTAATCAACTAATTACCACTGGCTGTGAAGATTCACCAACTTTTATTTTCCCCTTTTTATTTTAAGGGACACTTTTTTAATTTATACAATCTGTCCCCACTGGTTTACTTCTCCCACCAGGAGATTCTAATATCTTTGATTAACTAAATATCCCGGACGAGCCCCCAATATTTGTAGTGGATTAGATGGTATTGTATGGTTGTTGTGTTACCTAATTTAATGTATGAGGTCAGTTGTGAAGGCTCCTGAGATAAATGTTTATGTGAATTACAGAAGGCCCTTCTTACTACCACTTACGACCTCAAACATATCTCTTTTACTATTATGAATGTAGCTACGTTAAAAGTCTAGGGTACTGAAATGTAATGTGTTGTAGTAGAATATACAAACACACACAGATAATTAATAAGTCTAATAATATTAATAAAATTCTATAACACACTGAACTAACTCAGACTGTTTTAGTTTCAATATTAAAATTTTTTCTAAATTTATTTGTTCTGAACCAATGTTTTATTTGGTCAGAACATATGAAATGTTATGGAGTTATAAATGGAATGCATAAATATATGGCATAATAAAATGGAATGTGTGTACATAAGTATTTTATAAGACTGGTTAATATTAATTATATTTATAATGTCTCTGGGAGAACTATTACTGGATGTGCTGTTGGGGTGGTGTCATCACACCCACTCTGTGACTAGAACTAGCTTTGTCCATTGTCTTATAGACTTTAGAAAATGTTCTATTTCCCAAAATTCAGTATATTGTGATGGGGAAATATTTATAAATAGTTAAGAGTTCTGGTGAATCCTCAGCAGGCCACTAATTCACTCATCTTGTCTGTGAAGGTCTGATGCTGGATTCCGGTGGCCCACTCCTCTCGGTAGCTAGAATACAATGCTAGACTGCACCGACACCACTGTAGGCGGCACACACATCTGCTTGTGTAATCTTGATTACTTATGTGGCACTACCCTAGTGCCACAACAGAAACTCACAATTCTGAAACAAAATTTGTGCTATGTGTCAGTACTCTATTTACTGCACCACTCTTACACACAGCACAACACATCAACATTACACAGAATGGGTCAGATCTCTCTGACCACACAGCACATCTTACCCAGTTGTTTTCATATAGTATCAGTTCCTCAAGACTGTATTGCATCTGATATGTTCAATAGTTTCCTTTTATTCAATAAGATAGGTGATATGTTCCCACTGATCTCAACAATAGATCCGCCTTCCATAGTCTTAGTTAGGCGTCCACATATTTTGTTTGTCTCTAGACCCTGAACTTGGGCTGGGGACCTAGAGCGAGCACTTACTTGTCGTAATCATTTTATATGATATGGCAGTATCAATCACTCGAAATATTAAAATATACAAGATAAATGCTTTCATTCTTACCAGAATTCAGAATTGAGAACACAGTTAATTGCTAGCAAAACTCAGCTGAGCTGCTGGCTATATGATGGCGTCCCACTAAATGTATGTAATATCTTCTGGGAAAAACGCCACAGGCAATAACCGACTGTGTCCCTGGACAGAATTGTATAAAATGGCAAAAATGCGCTTCTCTGTCCCGCTAATATGATTACATTTGCCCAATCACAGACTTCCCCCCTAACTTTTCAAATCTACAACCAAAAGTCAAATTTCAGTCAGATCTCAGTCAAGTATGTATTATTGTCTGTTGGTCCGTCTGTCTCTACTCGTTTTTTCATAAAAAACACGCTTGGTTCTTGGACCAACTTCATGCAATATCCTGCACAAATCTGCCTCCTAAGTTATTTTTAGCCACAATTCTCCACCTTCCCCCTCTCTTTCATTACAGCTTGATTTTTGCATTTGCGTGTCTCAAGGACGAAAATTTGAAACTTTAGTGAAAGTATGAACAGTACAGTCGCTAGTCTGATATGAACAACACAGTCTTTTGTCAATATCTTCCTTGTTATCTATCTTCTTCTTCTCTTCTTCGATCCTTAACCACCGACCGTCAAAGCAGTCAGTGGCCATCACGCCTAGTGGCGTCTTGTAGGGCAACAACAAATTGATTCCACTTTGCACGGTCGGTGGCCATCCTTCGTACAGTGCCCCAGCTCTGGTTCATTCTTTGCATCTCAGCCTCCACAGTCCTCCGCCAAGTTGTTTTTGGTCGGCCTCTCTTTCGCTTTCCTTCAGGGGTCCAAAACATAGCTGTTCTTGTGATGGCATCGGGGTCTCTTCTGAGGACATGACCAACCCAGCTCCAGCGTCTGCCAGCTATGATGGTGTGCATGTCCTCTTGCTTGCTACGAGTAAGCAGATCTTGGTTGGTGATGGTATTCGGCCAAAAGATGCGGTGAATTTTTCTTAGGCATGTTGTGTGAAAAGAGGACAATTTTGACATTTCCTTCTCTGTGACTCTCCAGCATTCCGCACCATAGAGAAGCACAGAAAGCACGCAACTCTGGTATAATCTTAATTTTGTGCTTGTGCTGTATTGGGAGGACTTCCAGATGTTATTTAGGCTAAAGAAGGCTGTTCTTGCCTTATTCATTCTGATGTTGATGTCTTTGCCTGCCCCACCGTCTGGTGTTACTATGCTTCCTAGGTATGTGAAGGTATCTGTCTGTACCAGTTGCTGATTCCTTACTGATATGGGCTCAGGGTTGCTCACATTGAGCGTCATGACCTCAGACTTCTTTAAATTGATGTTCAAGCCCAACCTGCTGGCTAATTTTATTAAGTCTATCCGTTTTTTCCTGGGTGTGTTGATGTGAATGTGCCAGCAGTGCAATGTCATCTGCATATTCCAGATCTTCCAATGTAGAAAATGTAGTCCATCTTATTCCTCTTGGACTGCCCTCTGTTGTCTGGCGCATCACCCAGTCTATGACTGTTAAAAATAGAGTGGTTGATAAGGGGCATCCCTGTCGTACTCCTGTCTTCACCTCGAAGGTTAGGTTGCTCTGCCCAACACTACACGTAAAGTTGGCATAGAGGCTTTTTATGATTGACACTATGCAGCTTGGAATTCCATAAGCCCTCAGTATTTTCCATAAACTGTCCCTATGTATGCTGTCAAAAGCCTTTTCAAAATCAACAAAATTTATGTAAAGCTGTCTTTGCCATTCTGAGCACTGCTCTATAATGTTCCTGAGAGTGAATATATGGTCTACACATCTTCTGTTCTTTCTAAATCCTGCTTGTTCTTTCCTCAGTTTGTAGTCTACTGCCTTTGAAATTCTCTGTATAATTATCCTGCCTAGTATTTTGCTGGGAACTGAGAGAAGAGTGATTCCTCTCCAATTATTGCAGTCTGCAAGATCTCCCTTCTTGGGCAATTTGACAATTATTCCTTTGTTCCACTCTGATGGTGTTGTCCCCGTTTTCCACACTTGTGCAAATAGTGGTTCTAATAGTTCTGCTGCTAGCTCAGGGTCTGTCTTAAATAGCTCTGCATTTAAGTTATCATGGCCCGGAGCTTTACCGTTCTTTAACCCTTTGATTGCTGTGATGATTTCTTCTTTTCGTGGAATGTCTGTATTTACATCTAGATCGTTTTCAGCCTCAGGAACATTCAATTGTGTCTCTGGTATTTCCTTGTTCAGAGTTTCTCTGAAGTGCTCTGCCCATCTTGTTTCCTGTCCCTCTGCTGTCTTGATGAGATTTCCTTGCTTATCTCTTACTAATGTAATATTGTTTGCACCTTGTTTTCCGCTGATGAATTTAGTTATTTTGTATACTGTGCTTTGTTCATTTCTCAGTGCTGCCTCTTCTGCCTGTTTTGCAAGATCGTCTAGGAAATTCCTTTTGTTGGCTCGGGTTTGGCGTTTAACTTCCCTGTCCAGCTGGCTGTACTGTTCGCTATATAGTTGCTTTAACCTGGGGGATTTCGCTTCTGTTTTCTTTCTTTTCATTTCCTTTCTCATCTTTATGGTGTTTAGTGTTTCTGGTGTTATCCAGTCTTGCTTCTTCCTTTCCTGGAATCCTAAGCATGATTTGCTACTTTCCTTATATATTGTTGAAATGGTGTTGAAATTCTCTTCTATATCATCAGTCAATGTCTTTTCCTGGCTTTTGGCAAATTGATATCGTTTCTTAATGTCGGCCGCAAAAGCTTTTCTGGTAAGGGGGTCCTTCAATTTGCTGATGTCAAACCTTTTCTGTGTAGTTACAGTTGGTCCAGCCCTTCTTAGTTTCACTTTCAGTTTTGCTACCACTAAATGGTGATCACTTCCCACATCTGCACCTCTTCTCACCCTCACATCTTGTAATGCATGTCTCCATCTGCCGTTAACCATGATGTGGTCTATCTGGTTTCTGTCCCGACCATTTGGTGATTCCCATGTTAACTTGTGAATTTCTTTATGTGGGGAAAAGTGTTCCTCCAATGACCAGGTTGTTAATGCTACAGAAACTTATTAGTTTATCCCCATTTTCGTTTGCTGTTCCGCTGCCGCATTTCCCCATTGTTCTTTCATTATATGTATTGTGTGTACCAACTTTTGCATTGAGGTCTCCCATTACTATAACAAGATCATATCTAGGTGTGTCTTCCATTTCTTTCTGCAGTTGTTGATAGAATTCATCCTTGACCTCCTCATCGCTATCACTCGTTGGTGCGTAGCATTGTATTATAGTAGTGTTGGTGATTCTCCCTCTCAATCTCAATCGTATCAGTCTGTTGTTGATGGGTTTCCATTCCAGTAATGTCCTTTCTATTTCTTTCTGTAGAATAATGGCTACGCCTTCACTGTGCTGTCCATCCTCTCTTCCAGAGTAAAGTACTGTTTCTCCTGTTGCTGTTTTAACTTTTCCTGCCCCTGTCCATCTGCTCTCACTTATCCCCAGGATGTGTAACCTATAGTTTCTCATTTCTGCCGTGACCTGTCGTAGTTTACCTGTCTCGTACATTGTCCTGACATTCCAAAATCCTATTCTTGTATCCTGTTTTGCGGTCAGGACATCCGTTTTCATGTCAGTGGCTTCCTTTCGGCTTTCACCACTGACAGTCATACGAGTCACAGACTCCGAATGTCCATCCCGCAGCAAAGTTTGTTCATTTGATGTTGTTTCCGTAACTTCATTATTTTTTTACATAGACAGGGGTGTCAGCCCTATGCTAAAACCCCCAACCTGGAGGACCAGGGTACCAGCTTTTGTCTGACCCCTACCCACACATACCAGTCCAGCTTGGTTGAACCTACCAGGAGTAAAACTCCCACTGGCATAGCTCTGGGGATTGTCAGGGTACGCAAGCTGCCATACCGCTACAAGGTATAGGTACCATTGATGGCAGTTGTTATCTATCCGTCTGTATAATTTAAAGTATATTAGTTCTCTGCTTAAGATGGGCTATCAAACTAGCTAGGTTTTATATTCATAACTCTATTATTAAGAAAAAACATATTTTTTCTCAAGTTTAGTTTTTTTGAAATTTGTTCGCGAACCTTCTCCCCGGCGTTTGCCGCTGAATTCAAATAAAACAACCAAGTATCGTAAAACGTCCAAGAAATGACTGTTTCGAATAAGAGCTACGATTTTTTTGTCCATTTCCTTACATTGTGTCAACTAGTGATGTGAATTTTTTTTCTTTTACTACCAATTGCGTCTTTTAGCCTTGCTTGATTCAAACACGTGTTCAGTCATATTTTTCCTTTTTTGATCTCCGTTTCCCTCCCGTCTACAAAGGGTAAACCGTTTCGACTGCACGTCTAACTAGTTAGTTTGACTGGCGGTAGGAAATGCGGGCATGGGCGAGCATGTCTCCTAGTATCTTACGCATTATTTTTATCCCTACATTTTATCCTTATATTTGGAGATATTTTAACGTTGTATCACGGTAAATTCATCACATGTACAAATCATGAAAACTTGAAAGTTTTTGTTAAAACCACTTATTATCAGGAAACACTCTTTGAAAACAATTCACGCACTTTCACACGAAATGTTGTCATCAAAGAACTTTTAAATTGAATCTAAAATAACATAATTCTCGCCGTGTGTACGTTGGTCACAGCTGAGGAATGTAACCGTGTTGAAAAATTGTATTGTTTCCATTATATATACTCTCCCGAAAATAGTTACAATCAACAAAGAAAATCGTTCAAATGACGGTGTTCATGAACAGTTTGATTAAACTGTATAATGGAAAGAAACCAAAAACACTCTAAGAATGTACTTCTATCTGTTCATCCGGGAACGGAAACAGCATACTTTAATTAAAAACCCGTCAAGTTTGACGGGTTATTGCTAGTAATTTCATAAAAAAGGAACCAGAAGTGGTAGATGATCCATTCACAAATATACCTATCGGTACGAGATCGGCTAATATAGAATAGAATTGAAATATAATTAGACAAAGAATACAAAGAAAATATAGGATTTTGCAGTCGACTCTCACTACTTCCGCCACGCCACCAAGAAAAATCAAGCGGAGGTAATTTCAGGAAAACGGCCTATTAGGTTGAACTAGAGCCCCTTAATCTATACATCAAGGGGCTCTAGGTTGAATAGCGTAGACCAAGATTGTAGATGTGCGGAGATAAATGATCATCTGTTGCTAGTCCGTTCTTCGCTTATTTCATTTTTTAAAAAGACAGTTATTAAGGATTTGCACATTTCTCGTAGAACAGTTGCACGAAGAACGGAGTAGATGAATGACAACGTAACTGGTAAGCTGAAAGAAGACATCAATAAATATTTGTGATTTTTCCATGAAATCTGACGAGTGCATGGAAACTGTCGATACATCTCAGCCATGCTTTTTCATCCGTATGGTATTTGAAGACCGTAATCTACGGTTATGGAAAACTCACTTCCTATTTTGTAATATTTGATATCCTCACTTGTATCCACCGTAAATTAGCTATAATTTCATGTTTCGACATTTATTTCGTGTAAATCCGATATATACAAGTGATGGTATATACAGGGTGGTCATAAAGTCTTTCCCTGATTTCAAATTTTTACGAGATCCTCCAGATGTTAAAAGCATCAAAGCTTGGTATATAAAGTTTACGGACACTGGCAGCGTCGGTGACATGCCCAGAGCAGGTAGGCCTCGTGTGAGTGAAGAAACTGTGGACGCAGTGCGCACGGCGTTTCAACGCAGTCCTCAGAAATCAATCTATCGTGCCTCAAGAGAACTTGCAATCCCTCGAATATTAGTGTTGAAAATCGCAAATGTTGAAATCGACAAATAGCATAAAAAACTGTTTTAGTTCTGGAATAATTTCCAAAAAACCAAGTGTCTCTGCACAGAATACTTTTTTTTTTTTTTTTAATTTTTGAAATCAGGGAAAGACTTTATGACCACCCTGTAAATTTAAATATAGGACGTAACTTTTTAATCACCTTTTAGCAAACAGCCCATTAATCGCGTGTTTCTTTCTTCTTCTTTTTTTTTTTTATAAAGCAGTGTTGTTTTAACTTAATTACTTTTATTTTAATTTTTAGAAATTGTGCCTTCATTCCTTAATTAGCTTTCCCTTGCTCAAAACTGTCCTCTTTCCACACAACCTGCCTAAGCAAAATTATTCGAATTTCTGACCGAACGCCAACACCAATCAAGAGCTGCTAACTCGGAGCCATCAAGAAGACACGCGCTTAACTTAGACACAGAGTCATTCTTTTTTAATATGCATATGTCCAAACGTTTCCACTCTTAAAATAAAACCAATAAAAACACATTATCCATACTTTGATTGGGGGGAGGGGGGAGGGGGGGAGGGGGGGGGGGGGGGTTGAGGCACGCTCTGTTAAACTATAAACTGTGACCTTCAGTTATATCGTGTATTCTTGTTGAAGACATCGCGGTCTGCTAATGTTCAAATAGTCGAAAATTAGATAAATTATGAAATATATTATAAGTCCTAGATTCTGATCAGATTATCACTTCCTTTTGCATCATAATAGTTACGCAATGGGTCCCTGGCCACTCAAATACACCAGGTAATGACAGCGCAGACAAATTAGCAAAGAAAGGAACAAGACAAGAACAACCACTCACAGCAACAACTCTCCAAACAGCCAAATCACTCATACGAACAACAAACACAGAAACTTAGCTGATCAGATGAGCCATAGGACACACCGGGAGAGAGGTTTACAGACATATGGCAGGTCTTGATTCTAAAGACAACATCAGCCTCTTACAAGGAGGGATCAAGGCACCATTTTGCGGCTCCGAACACAAGATATATCACTCAAGAATCACTAAAGCAGAATCCAACCATGGATATAACACTTTGTTCAAAGCCATAGATTGAAGTCAAAGGGGGAAAATTAACAACATTAAGATAAATAAATAGAAACCGCAAACCGTGGAGAGGATAAAATAGTGTATCAGAGACTACTAGCAAGACAAGAAACAAAACGTTTTAGATCAATTACACAAACGTTCTACGCAAAGGCGGCGCTGCATTTGAGCTGATTACGACACAACACCGCATCAATTGTTCATTATTGATATTCGTTCATGATAGAGTCTTGACTCATGGGACAGCTGCTAATGGTTTTAGTTTTAAACAAACTTACGCTGTCCGTACGGAACATGATTTATGTAAATCTACTTCTGACGGTGAGAAATCTGCTGGGAGACAAAGCAGTAGTTGATTTCCGTAAATTTTAATGAAACAATCATTAATTTTCTAGAGGGTGTTTATTGTTTTGATCAATCTTCAAATAAAAGGAAGTGCGCAGCGTTTTTTATTCCATTAATCTTCCATAATCACGCCTTCCGCTTCTTCAAGTACCATGCCCAGTGGCGTAGGAGATCATGCCTCTCCACAACTTCCTGTCTTCAGTACAATTTATCAATTCTGCTGTTGACTTCTTTCCATGCCACAATGTCAAACTGTCCAGTATTTGCTCTCTTTGTCTTCTCCTGTCTCTTTTTTCCTTCAATCTTACCTGTTGTTACGATATATTCCAGCTTTCCTCTTTTCATAACATGCCCAAAAAAAAGTGGATTGCTTCTTTCTAACTTGTGAAATAAGTTTCCTTTGCGCATTGGCCTCTATCAGGACATCCTCAATACTCTTTTTGGCTGTTCATGGAATTTGTAACATTCTTCTGTATAATCACATCTCAGTGGCCTCCAGTGCCTTATCTACTTGTTTACTAATTGTCCATGACTCACTCCCATATGTTAGGAATGTTTCTATATAACACTGAAGAACTCTCTTTTTTCTACCAATGGACATTGGAAACGCGTCTACTGGATGTAAAATAATATATATACCTTGGCTGCAAAATAGACGCTTTGAAGGGACAGACAATGATATCAAAATACTTACTACTTACTTAGTCGTTCCTCTTCTACCGTGAGGTGTAGAGGTTTGGAAGAGAGAGCGCCATACTTTCTTATCGGCTGTCTTCCTCCTGGCTTTTTGTCATAAGGGTAGGTAACTAACTAGCTGGCACTCTGGAGTGTGTTGTGGTTGAATTCTGTTTAAGTGATTATTGAGTGGTATATATTGTGTTCGGAGCGGAAAAATGGTGCTATGATCCATTTTTGTAAGAGGTTTATGTTGTCTTCACAATCAAGACCTGCCATACGCCTGCAAATATCTCTCCTAGTGTGTCCTATGGCCCATCTGTTCAGCCAAGATCCACACCTCAGAAATAAGGTATCTGTGAAATGTGGTTGAAGTAACAAGAAGAGACACGGTCCGCAACCAGACGATACGTCAATATCTAAAAACAAAACCTCTGCAGACCCAAGCAGAACAGGCCCAACTAAGATGGTTTGGCAATGTCTGAAGAATGAGAGAAGATCGGCTGCCACGGCAGGTATGGAAGGCTAAGAGCCAGGGATTCAGACCTCCAGGAAGACCCAGAGTCCGCTGGGAGGACAACATCAGACAATCTCTGAAGGACCGAGGACTAGAATGGAACCAGGCCAGGAGGAAAACAGCCGATAGGATAGTCTGGCGCTCTCTCTTCCAAAGCTCTACACCTAACGGTAGAAGATGAACGACTAAGTAAGTAAGGTTCCGCAACTTGCATTAAAGGTTTGCTTTTTTTTCCTCTCCGTTTTATTTTTAAACACTTATTAATTTTATATGTCCATTGTGTGAATGTTTGAAACCTTTGAGTCCTTGAGTCACTAGGTTTCAGATGACCTAGGAAGCTGAAATCGGAGTGGCTAAGAGGTATGTCGTCCCCCATCTAATTCTAAAAGGTACCAGGTTCGCTCCAAGATAGGGAATATAATTGATAGACATTTTTTAAGGGAATATAATTGATGGAAATTTTTTAAGGGAATATAATTGATGGAAATTTTTTAAGGGAATAAAATTGATGAAATTTTTTTTCAGAACCAGTGGTGCTCAATGATGTTATACTCCGTCTGATCTCCTGGGTAGTGAGATCGGATGTCTAACCTTCTCGGATAAGGGTGAATAAAATAGGAGGTTCCGTGAGCAAACTGCGCACGTTAAGAACCCCTCGGCAGGTGGAAATCGTAAAGAGTAAGCCATACGGGTGCTGCCTGGCAAAATTTACAACTTAGGAAACATACCCACCACAGAAATATTTATTAGAATGTGTGATTCCTGCATACACATATTGGGATCCTCTCCGATGCTGCGGAGTTTGTGCACTGTGCTGAGATTCTCCTAGTGTCATCTAAGGGTGGAACTCGGAGCACTGTCAGAACTCTCTCTAACTATGGTGGGGGAAGATGCTAGCTGGCTACACCCCCCCCCCCCCACTCCTAAGGCTATACCACTGTCGTACTGGATTTACTATAAAAAAACACTGGCTCGTGTACACTAGAAGACGACCACACGAACAATGGCTGACACAAGGAAATAACGCTTCTAAACAGCTAGAGTCCCTTTATTCACAACGTCGTAACTTGGCCATACACGGCCATCATGAAATGCAAAAAATATATAGATACACACTGCCACTGCAAACTGACATATAATATCAATGTACAAGAATAGGCACTATGACATATTATCTGCTACGGTGAATTCCGCTCACCAAGCGGCATGAAACATCTGATTGTCAAACTGACAACTATCAAAATGCACTCTCACGACACATCCTCAGTTACCAAACATCACCACTGAGAAAATAACTACCACTCTAGAATAAATATCACCAGGACAAGACTAAAATGGCAGGCACTGTATCAGAATATTCCACAGAATATGGGCAGCATACAAGCTGGCAGAGACGCGTCCACCCGGGACGACAGTCGAGCGCTGATTCCCCTTGGCGCTCAAAAACCCTCGGCGCCCGAATTTCCCGCTGGTCACATGACCCAGTCGTTCGGCTATTTTCGCCAGCCTGTTCGGCCGTTCCCGAACGGCTTGCTTTACCTATGAGCAAGCAGCTAACGCACGGCCCAAAATAGCGCCGTGACCGCACTGATGGAGTTGTCCGTGTGCAATGATGATGGTCATTAATACCAAACCTCAACTGTTTAGTTCAGCCATAGGTATAGTCACGTCTGATCTCTCTGCGCAGAAGAAAATGATGATGAGGATTAATTTAAAATCAGCCATTTATGGAAGTCTGTAACTTCAAGATGTTCTTTTGTAGTTTTCATTCTGTTTTTTTTTTTCCAACAGCAATGGTCTCAAACTCCAGCCCCTGCAGATCCAAGTGGAACAGTCCCAATTACGATGGTTTGACCACGTCTGCAGGATTGAAGCAGCTCCAGATTATTCATTAGATCCACTTGACACGGGCTTGCATGGGCCCTACGAAAAAAAAAAAAATAACGGAGTCATAACGCACAGAGCTCTACAGCAACGGCACGTGCACGATAGTACGCTCGTGCGTGCAGAGTAATAGTATCTGTACAAGTTAGTTTATTAGTTACTTCCACTCCTGCTTTTTTCCTTTTTTAAAATTATATTTTCTTTGTAAGGGCTCCACTGCCTTTAACAAAATCTAGGGGCTGTAACGAACACACGTTATTTTTTAAAAACATATTATTACATATTAATAAATGCATTTATCTGAAATTCGTTGGTTGTTTTTTTCTCGTTTTACCTTTTAGAAGTTTGGATAAGGGCCCCAAAATATCTTCTACGGCCTCCGGAGTTCTTAATCCGGCCCTGAATGGGAGTGAGTTTGTTAATCCCATTACTTAGTGAGTTCTACGCAGGAGCTGTCAGTCTTTCTTTCTGTCGAATCTGATTCTTTCTGGGTGTCGTCATTCAAATCAACTTCGTACTGTTCGCTAGATTATGACCATTCTACTGGCATGCTCAAATGACAACGTGTCTCATTCTGTCCTCTTTCACCTGGTTGTCTAATGAACTTAGCAGGTCCATTCTTGTCAGTTCAATCCGGTTTTAACGAGCATGACCCATGAAGTTAAGATGGTCCTTAAGGTCAAGGTAGTCCCATTTCAAATACCGCCGTAGGGGAGTCAAGTGATTAAGACTTCATTATACAAGGTCCAGCTTCCAGAGATTTTGTGACCAGTTACCTTCCTCGCTGCCTTTGCCTTCCCTAACTCAAGAACAGAGCCACCTACCCTTTTAATCTGGGTAGACTGGAGCGTGACGCCACGGTGTTCGAACCCTGGGACTGAAACCTTGTAGATACACGCTCCAGTCTACTAAGCATATCTATCCGATGTATATGGAACAAATTAAACAAATATAAAAAAAAAATCAGGAGCAATAACTGTCATTTGATAAACAAAAAGCACAAAAAAATATAAGTAAATAATATCAACAATGGCTCCATAAAACACAAATTGATGTTAAAGAGACAGTAAACATTTCTGCCCGCTGTGAAATCATCAGTTGAACAGTTCATATTTCGTGATGAGTTGTAATGTTACTGTGAAATAGAATTTTTTTAAAAATACTGTGACAGTTAATTGTCTTCATTTTCACGTTTGTTTCGTATAAATTAGTTAAATAGCAGTTAAGAAATAATAATACGTAAATATAAAGTTCTTCTTTTTAGTACACTCTCTCAGACGTCTACTTGAATATTTTGAAAGAAAGCAGTGGTCAGCTAGAGGCTATTTGTATCTCGATATAGTTTTTCCAGGAATGGTACTGGTGATGGCCACATTTGCTTTCTCTGTTGCTCATAAGATGGGCATTTTTGAAGCAGATGGTCAGTAGTCATTTTATCGATGCCACTGTCACACTCATTGGTAGTTCTTATCTTTAGCTTGATGAATAGGTGGAATCTCAATCTGTTGTGGCCGTGCACACTCTGAATATTACCACTTGTTCTCATCTGCTGAGCTGGTAATATGCATCATTCTGTGTGTGTCTTGGATGCTCTGCATCCCATTTGTTTCTGTATCTGGTTCTGATAAAACTCTTTGCCTCTTCGAAAGTTATCCTTGTACAAGGTTGAGGTGGCTTTCCCCCTTCCTTTGCCAAACTGTAGGCCTCTTCATTGCTGGCGGTGCTACCGTAAAATGGGATCCATTTTTATCCCAACCCTTTTGAATCGTTGACATAGTATGAGGAGCACAACTCTTTGGTCATCTAGGTCTGCATTATTCTAACTCCAAAGCGTTCCAACTACTAACAACAACCACAATTCTCATCTGTGTTGTGGTTGATTGTTAGTAGTTGTTAGTCTGTGAAGAAACAACTTGTATCTCAGTTCTTTCCTTTGCCATTAGAACCTATGTTTCAGTTTTTAAGGCCTCTGTCTCTGCTCTGAAATTACTTGAGAATTTTCCTCCTCCTACTGACATCTTTTTTTGTGTGTACTAGTGCGCGCAGAAGCACACCTCCACTTCCATCGTCTGTTGCATTTGTTGCTGATCCATATGTGTATGCATAGGTCCAGGTGTTGCTTGGGTAATGTTTCTCTGTGTATTTTGTCGTTATTGCTTTTCTGTATGTTTCAGTCTGGCTCTTCTTTCTCTCAATGCCAGTAATTTTTTAATCAGCTCAGGGAAACGATGTCGTTTCCAAACTGTGAGTTTGTTGCAGTGTAAGTGGGTTTAATTGTTGATACCGCATTTATGGAAACTGCTATCATCTGTATTGTGGATGATTCTACAAAGTTGCTTCACGTAAGTCTAACCTTCCAATAGCATTTAGTCTATGGTACATTAGATGGTCTGTTAGTCTCTTGAATTTTTCCGATCGTTTTTGGGTCCTGCTTTCTCTTCTATCATCCACTGGCTGGAGGTATGTAATCATTTTGAGTTCTTTTATAAGTGTTGACTTCATGCCTCCTGTTATGATTCGCAGTGCTTGGTTTTGTAGTCTACTGGAATCAACCCGTTTCCGGGACACAGTGAAACTGATTACCGGGAACAAGTACGAAACAAACTTCGGCAGACATCGTAGAAAATGGGCCAAGTGGCTGTTAATCTGGCAACGTATCAGTGGAAATAGTTCCAGTAAAAGAAAACCACAGATATTTGTCAATGATTGGTTAATGTCTCAAATTATCTTTATTTTTCTCTTTAATTGGCGTTTTATAGAATAGCAAAGCCTTAAAACTAAACTACAGTTATAGTTAGGGATGCATTACAACTCAGCAGTGATATAAACCCGTTAAACAGCCCCACACGGAAAATCCCCCAAACTGAATATCGTTCAGTGGCAAAGCAAATTTCACATCTGCGTGAGCTGGACTAACCTTCGGGTTGTTTATTAAGTAAAGATTAGCCATCTCTTCAAACTTGTATCGGAATGGCAGGAGATGTAGTCTAAACGCAGGACTAGAAATGTTGCCAATACAAAGGTTTAGTTTATAATTATTTAAGCTATATAGAAGTATATTACTGGGCGTTCCATTAAAATAGTTGTCTAACTTCCTGACTCTTTCATAAGATGCATTCATTCATTCACCACCCTTTAGCTCCCCGAGGAGAATAGACTAAATAAACTTAAGCCAAGTCTTCCTGTGTCCCAATCTATATCTCAAGATCTGTCCATGCCTTCCTCATTCTTTTCATGTTTGTCTTCTATTCACTTCTCGTGTGTTCTTCGTCTCCCTCTCTCTTACCCTGGGGATTCCATAACAAGGACTTCCTTGTAATACCACTAACTGGTTTCTTCAGTATGTGTCCTATCCATCGCCAGCGTCTTCTTTTCATCTCTTGTTCCATGACGCTTGTCTGATTTTTGTCATCAGTTCTTCTTCTTCCTTCTTCCTCGTTCGTCCTGAAAAGGACGTTGGTTGCGTTGTGTCCGTTTACAGCAAAGCTGCGGTATTTGTGCCTTTCGGCCGACACATCGGACTTCCGCACTGCATTTTTTTGAGACCGGGTTTTGCCTTCCCTCTTCGATCCCTACTCCTCAGCCAGACTGCAGTGAAGCAGCTTATTTCCGCTTCAGCCCTTCTATTCTACCCAAGCACCCATTTATGAAAGTCTAGCTTTTTGGCAGTTCTTTTTCTTTTCTTTGTCCTCCATGTAGCCATACAATAGAACTGACTTGACATTTGAATTGAACGTACCGATTTTTGTATTGGCCTTGATTTCACCTCCATATATCTCCCAATGTAATGAAAGCTCCTCGTATGTGTCATAATGTCTTTAAATTTACACATTACAGATCTCTTGTTCCATGGCGCTTGTCTGGTTCGTGTCATCAGTTCCACATTAGTGATTTTGTCCCACCATTTCAATCCTTCTATTGAGGAAGCCTGCAACAAGTATTCAAATACCCCAGCGGCGGTCGTTTCTGTTACACTTTGGTTTATATGATACGGTTGGCTTGTGACCGCATGACCTACCACGCTAGCATTATCCGTGCTACTACAATTGCATAATACGTGCTAGTGGATTTAACAGAAGAATAACCTAAAAAAAGAAAAAAACGAGATAAGAATTTTTAAAATAAAACGAGAAATGCACTTACTGCATTAAATCATAAACAATAAATTTACATTGTTCTAGAAATATAATTAGTAGACGCAAACTCGTCATAAGGCGGGGGTTGCGTAGCGACAGTGACGTATGTAAAAAGTCAGAAGGCTTTTAACCAATGAAAGTGGCTAGATTCGCGCACCACTTCGTATTTTATAGACGCTAGGTTTTGACCGGGAGTTCCTGATAGAATGTCGTAGACGAAGGTTGTGATTGTGCTTCTTTGCTACGGGGGTCATGTTTGAACAGCCCTAGGTTCACAATACAACCAACACATTCTAAATAAATGTATTCGTTGAAGTCTACAACGAAAGTATATAGTATTTAAAATATAAAACGACTAAATCTTACTATTGCAGTAAGTTGTGTAAAGAAACAAAAATATTCAAAAGTCAAGATATCACAGGAGGTATTATCTCGCTCGCACGCATGTAAATAAATGTCATTTATATTTTTACCAATAGGAACCTTGATTTTGATGTACATATGTTGATGATTTAATAAATCAATGAAACGAATTGGCGGTCGCATTGGATGTTTCTTTTCAAGAATTGATTTTGTTGTTGCATAATGTCTGACTAAAAACAAATACCATTAAAATCTCACAAAACCTACATCAGAAAGGATACGAACGAACCTGAACTCCCTCTCATATAAGAATCAATATCTCTGGCGGAAAGGCCAGTACTACTACTAACTTGTATGATACAAAGTAAAGATAGAATACTCTCGCAGATCAGTATCTTTACCTGATCTCTGAACAAACACCAATATAATACAGTGACCGACGGTCACAGGCTGTCTCATGCACAACCTCATATTAGTCGCTGTTACACCTCATTTAGCATACAGGCGTGCGCTCTATAGGAAGGCATAGCTGTACGCGAATGAGGATGCACGATAACGCACCGATTGTGAAAGCGCACCATTTATTTTAGTTGTGACGTAAGTCAAACTGCATTATGACGTAGGCGCCATCTGCTTCTGAAAGCTAACGGTCAATCTTCGTTCTCTTTTGAATCGTGTCCGTCGACATGCCTAAGGGTACAGTAGTCCTTACCTTTCTTTGTCTCATAACCGACCGCCAGGGAATAATGTAGAATAAAGAACACTATACACTCAAATTATAACGCACACGGGGTCGAACCAGTTTTTTCATGCATGAGAAAACTTATTTCTTGTAAAAAAGGCAAAGGTAGTCAGATTTCAGATACTGCCATCGGTGAGTGAAATGGTAATGAAATATTAATTCACTATACCAGGTCAAGCTTTATGAAGTTTGATTAATAGTTCTATTCTTTGTTGCCTTTGCCTTCCCTAACTCAAGAACAGAGTGAGGTACCCATTTACAGCTGGGTACCGTGCGGCCAGACGCTACTAAGTTTCGATCCCGGATTTAAGAACTTTGCCGTGAGAGACAAGCTCTATGTCTTGTGCTTGAGTCAAAAGAATAACATTTTGTTTACCGGGAACTGCATGGGGATACTCTCGTGATGTTTATAAAGTAAATAAATAAGGCGGTGATGGTGCTTGTTCGCTTCCTTACGCGTTTATTTTTATTTTTATTTTTTTTAAATATTCTCCAACTTCGTTACTCAGGATAACGCTGAATACCGGAGCCCTTACGGTGGTGTGGAAAAATTGTTTAAATATGTACATGATTTACAAAGTCAATTGTCTCCAATTAGCAGATCCTGTCGAATTGGAGATGTCTACTTATACTTCATTTTTAGTTATCGTGCCATGTTTGTTGCCAGGAGAGAGACAGAATGATAAATGATGAGATCAGAAGAATTGTAGGAACGACGTCCTGCATCAAGTATTTAAAGAGTCAGAAAATAAAGTGCTTTGGTCATCTCACGAGAATGGAGCCCGATACATTACAACAACGTGACTGCAACAGTGAAGAGACCCCGATCCCATCAAAAGAACAGCTATGCTATGGATGCCTGAAGGAAAGCAAAAGAGAGGCCGACCAAAAACAACTTGGCGGAGAAATGTGGAGGCAGAGATGCAAAGAATGAACCAGAGCTGGGGCACTGCACGAAGCATGGTCGCCGACGAAGAAGAAGCCTGCAATAGTAGAAGATTTGGCTTCAGAGCATGGGGAAAACCAAGATGCAGATGGACAGACAACATCCCAGGCATCCTACAGCAATAAATGCTCACAGATGCGGATGGATAGACAACATCCCAGGCATCCTACAGCAATATATGCTCACAGATGCAGATGGATAGACAACATCCCAGGCATCCTACAGCAATATATGCTCACAGCAGCCAATGCGACAGACTTAGCTCAAAAATACAAACTTCAGCCCCCACTACACGGCAAATGTGCACCGAAAAAGTAGAAAGTAAACAATAGTTCCAGATATGAAATTCATTTGTAGTTTATGTTCTCTGGAGTAATCCAAATGTTCCGCGTGCAATTGCTCACGCAGTTTAAAACACACACACAGCAACTCGTACACATGCTCACTGGCTTAGTTAGCTTTGTGAATTCAGGTCGCTTTCTGGTACGTGGTTAGTGGCTCGTAACGTTAATTGTGCTGCGCTTATTAAACATCTGATTAACTTACTTGTTTTAATGGATTTTTATTCACGTTCTAAACAATATACGTAGTGTCAACTATAATACTTACTTAGTCGTTCCTCTTCTACCGTGAGGTGTAGAGGTTTGGAAGAGAGAGCGCTGTTAGAGTCGTTTTTCTTGGGTGGACACCGCTGACCAGAGGATGTCGCTGGTGTCGAAATGTCAACGATCTAACACGGGCGATTCTACTAGCTTGAAGTTAAAACGCGAATGTCTTTTCCACAGGAAGGTGAACTCCTGTAACTTCAATAACAATCGGGCACACCAACAAGTGCCAATACTGGTATGGACGAACTCGTTATGTCGACTTGCAACAACATTTTTATTTGGACGAAATACGTGGACGAGCAAAGACAGGAAAAACAGTACTTGCATTAATGGTTTCACAGTTCAAAAAGCATATGGCTCATATTTATAAATTACATTACTTGCAGTATCCAAGTTCATTCAATGATCTAACGGTTTGACCTTGCGTCGCCGAACAAAAACTTCTAAGGTCATCCGTACAACAAATCTTCGTATATCTACTTCCACCCTGTCCTGTAACATTTCCCTGGTACATATTGATTCTGGTACCTTCCAACATTATAGGTCACTGCAAACATTCTGTCTGAGAAGACAACATAAAGACAATTACAATACTTGATTCATCTCTCTCTTGATCGCCGTGTCACGTATGACGGCGCTCCACTAATTCATATCAATTAGCCGAACTGACGGAGCATTAAAAATCCTTTAAAACATTAGGATGGCTTCAGTGCAGCATCGGGTTGATCCATTTTAACCCCTTAACGAGAAAAGACTAGCTAGATGCCAACGCCGGATACAGTCACTAAAAATCATGAAAATATATTCAATTATAACAACGCCTGGTTCTGACTTACGTAGGGAGTAAGCCGACAATGGCTTCTATTCAGAAGTCATGTCCCAGAAATACACTAGCCCCAAATGATGGGTACACAATAAAGAAATCAACAGACTCCATGTCTGGATATGAGATGCGGCTTGCTTCATTCACGCTTTGACGTCATCTGGCTTGTTTGGATACAAGCGCGCCCGAATTACCATACACCAAATTGTGCATATGCGTGCGTGACAGATGACATTTACTAACACTAACACCGACATAAGTTGGTGCGTAAAGTTGGACCACATATTAAAAAATATGAAACTACCCTCATCTGTAAATGACTATAAAGGCCTATGAAAAGGGCTCTACAGATTCCTTACCAATCCCCCCAAAAAATTAATTACATTAATTTTTTTCTTTACTACTCGCGACTAGAGGTGATTCAAGTGTACATAATCATATAATATTAATATAACATGACATAGAATCATTAAAACATAAATATGAAATTTAAGTCAACTCAAATAAACAAAAGGTATGCACAAAAGCATACACCCCCAATTGACCACCTTTGGTACAATGTGGTAAATGAAGTAAAATCACATATAGAAATATTGAATTAAATCGAATAGAAACGCAAATAAAAAGAAATGTAAAAACCAATGAATAAACAGAAAAGTGATGGATATGTCTTAAAAATGACAAGTGAAAAAAATGAAGGAATACAATTTAAACACATGTATAGATCAACACACTTAACCGTGTCTCTAAAGTTCCTTTGTGGTACTAAATAAAGTACTAATGTAAAATCACTGCTCTTAAAGAGTGATAAATATTAAATGTCGACAATCTAATTAAATATTTCATAGTTACCTAAATTAATTCTTATACTAATTAACTAAGTATCAAAGGTTACTAATGTACCGAATTATTTATTTTAAAAAAATAACAATGTCATTAAATTTACCAGATTAAGAAAGTTCCATTGTCCTGTTAAGAAACGGTTAAAATATACCAAGTTCCGTTCCATGAAAAACAACCAAGTGTTCGCAATGTTATTTCGGTGAGAAAATATAATCCCTTTCCAACGTTATTCTCTCTTCAATATAATAAGTAAGTGAATGTTATTTTCACAAATATAGTAATGTACTTCAACGTTCCATGTTCTTTTAATACATAATCATTGTAGATTTCAACTTGTCTGAATGTTAATGACTCTTATAATCGAGGTAGCACACGTAAAAAGTTACAATCGACGAACTGTCAGTGTCGAAGTTCAGTTGTCTGTAGTGCGTAGCTGTTAACTTGATTCGTTCGGACATCTCGACAAAATGTCAGCGAGAACATTCTGCGTACCAGGAATGGATCTTATTGTAAAACTATATGGCTGGAGTGCGATCGCATACCTAGTCGATTTGGCTGATTTCACATCTTTCGTGTTGAGAGCAGTAAGTGCTTTTTGTCTGATTCCAAAATAAAGTGTGATCCAAGCAGATATCTCTGGAGTTTTGTTATTGACCAAACAAGTCCAAGAAGTTCCCTATCTAGGACTGAGTAATTTTGTTCAGCCGGAGTTAACTTCCGTGATACATAGAGAACTGGATGCAAGGTGCCATTATATTCTTGTAGTAACACGCTTCCCACGCCGTAATTAGAAGCATCGCATCAGGCAACCTTAAAATAGGAGCATCCGAAAAAAATTTCTTTATGATATCCAACGCGATTTGATGTTCGTTAGACCACCGAATCACGTTAGCTGCACCTTTCCTAAGTAATGAAGAGAAAGGAGCAGTAATTGACGAAAGATGTGGTATGAATTTCCCATAATATTGTATTAGCCCTAACAGAGATCGCACTTGTTTCTTTGTTTTAGGTGTAGAGATATTAAGGATTTTAGAGACATTACTGTCCTCTGTATATAACATACCGCGACCAATACGGTGACCCAAAAAAGAAATATCGTGGAAACCCACAAATGCCTTTGATGGCTTAGCAATTAAGTTATGATATTGTAACGTGGACAGTAATGAGTTTAATCCTTTCAAATGTTCTTCCCATGAGTCACTGAAGAGACAAATGTCATCTATGTACGCAATGACATTGGGATGATGAGATAGAATTCGACGCATCATGCGCACGAACGTGGCAGGAGCGTTCACTAACCCAAATGGCATAAAATTCCATTGGAATAGGCCCCGAGGTGTCGAGAAAGCAGTGAGTGGTTTTGCCCTTTCTGTCAATGGTACTTGCCAATAGCCCTTTGACAGATCATACTTAGAGAAGAAAAAAGAATGAGATAATTTTACTAATAAATCTTCTAAAAGTGGCAAAGGTTCTGCGTCAAATTGTGTTACTTTATTTAATTTTCTGTAGTCTACGCATAGAAGAATATTGTTATCTTTCTTTCTAATTATCACCATAGATGAAGCATATGGTGACAACGATGGTTCAATTATGTTTAATCGAAACATATCATCCAATTCCTTTTCGACCTTATCACGAAAGTGTAAAGGTATGGGATATGGACGAATACGGATAGGTGTTTCATCAGTTAGAAGAATATCATGTTGAATAGCTGACGTATGACCTGGGATGTCAGTGAGAACATTATCATACGTTTGAAGTAGTGATGAAACTTGCTGTCGTTGATCAGCCGAAAGAGAAGAAGAAATAGTGACATCATTCCAGTTTTCAGTGGAATGAAGTGGTACAACTGGTATGGGCAATTGTACATCTTGAAAAGAAGACTCTTCTTCTTGTATAACTGACAAATTAGTATAGTTGTGAATGTGAGGAGTAGGATCGTCAGTCGCTTGAAATACTGATTGTAGATAATCAGGACGTGAATAATACTCCTTCAAATGGTTAATGTGAAAGGTTTTGTGTTTGCCGTTAATATCTACGATGTAGTCAACATCGGATATTCTTGAGATGATCCTAAAAGGACCTCTCCATGTGATCAGTAGACGATTGTTATGAGAAGGCAGTAAAACAAAAGCCTCGTCACCAGGAATAAGCTGGCGAAGACGTCTATACCTGTTTGCAAATAGACGAGCTTTTTCTTTTGCCTCTTCGGATGATGCAGTAGCTAACCTACAAGCATCTATTATTCTCTTTCTTAAAGAGATGACATACTCATATGAGGATTGAGTTTCCTCAGGTATATTATCTTCAACCAATAAATCGTGGATTAAAGACATAGGTCCGCGTGGATGTATGCCAAAAACTAACTGGAAGGGAGAAAACCCAGTGGCTTGATTTTTCACCTCACGGTACGCAAACAGAGCAGCGGGCAGGACTCGGTCCCAATTCTGAGGGTGATCTTGAGTCATCTTACCCAACAACTGCTTAAGTGTCCTATTCTGTCTCTCAATTAACCCATTGGACATGGCATGGTATATTGAACTGAGAGATCTATCTATACCCAATGTCTTCATGACCTGTGACATGGATTCGGAAATAAACTGGACACCATGATCCGATAGGATCTTACGCGGAAAACCAATTCGCGAAAAGATTAACATCAGAGCTTCTGCAACACTGGCAGATGAGGTGTTCTTAAGAGGTATGGCCTCAGGCCAACGCGTACACATATCGATACATGTAAGAATATGTGTATGTCCTCTTGCAGATGGCAATATAGGACCAATGATGTCAATCGCCATTTTATCAAATGGTCTAATAGGTATGTCCGCAGCTTGGATAGGAGCATCATGATATGGACCCCTTACTTTAACTTCCTGACATGTCACGCAGGAACGACAATAAAGATTAACATCTCTATGAACGCCAGGCCAATAGAATGCGGAGAGCACTCTAGATTTGGTTCGCGAAAACCCCATGTGACCTGCACATTGAGAGTCATGAGCATGTCGTAATATCCTGGCTCTCATAGAAGACGGGACCAGAATCTGTGAACGTAAAGATGAATCTGTTTCCCCTATCAATCTAACTAAAATACCCTTTTTAAGAGCAAACTGGTGTCTAGAATTTGCAATTACGTTGTTATTATTTCTCTTAGTCACCAATTGAAAAAATCTCTGTAAGGAATTATCATTCTTTTGTAAATTAGCAAACAGCTCTCTTGAAATAGGAGAATCATCATCATTACCAGTATGAACCGTAGGTTCAGAAGTTGATTCACGCGACAACTCAGTAGCTTGCGCTCTGGTAACCACTGCATTTGCAGCATGAATATGTCGCTTTTCCCATTCATCAATCTGCTGTGGGGTACACTCTTTTATACCGTGTATACAACCAATTATCACATCGCTAACTGGGTTCTGCAGAAGGCAGGCATGGATCTTCCCTGAAAAGAAAGGTGTATGTAAATTAATGATGGCTGTAGGAAAGGTTTCCACAGTGCCCCCGAATGTGACGCACTTGACCACGTTGCCAGTGGCAAGGGAGGGGTCGATCAGAGAGTTCCGCACTCCTACAGTACTGCAATCTGAATCAAACAAGATAGAGCAAGGAATAGAGTTGACGTATCCTCTATTAAATTTTAAACAACCCTGTCCATGGTGAACTGATGCAGAAGTAGCTGTACAAACTGCTGGTAGACTTGGTAAAATGTGCCCGCATCTCAGCGTCGTGATCGCCTTGGGCTGGAATAGCGTTGAGCATTCTTGACATGTTTTTACCTTCTCGAGATCGATACAAGACATAGCATTATGTTGATTAACATTATTGTCCTTATCTTTGTTAGTTTGTGCTTCAAGTGAAGCAACATTGGAATGTTGTCGTGGCCTGCTCGACGATCTATCTCTACGTCGCGATCGATTTTGACTATTGTCATTAAAATTGCCATAATTACCATTTCTGCCATCATTAAAATTTGGATGAGTACGCCAATGAAAGTTATCACTGTTGTGATGTTGGCTAAATGATTTATTCATAAATCTATGTCTATTTTCAGGATGATGTGATTTAGATCTCCAATGTTGTTTATTATTATTCCCTTGATTATATTTAGAATTGTCGTTACCAAAATCTCGAGATCCGTGAGATTGGCCCCAGGACATATTAAATGGAGCAGACTGTTGGTATTGTTTCCCCTTTTGAAAATGACCAAAGTTGAAATTATTATTACTTCCCCTATGAAAATTTCTATCGCTACTCATCGAACGATGTCTTGGGAAATTGTTATGTTGCATAGCGAAAGCAACAGGTAAATCATCCTTAATCTGCGCATTGCTGATATCCATGTTAGGATGAGCGGTGCAGAAATTTTTGCAATATTCTGACATTTCTTTTATATTAGAAGGCTTACGTTCATGTAAAAACGCAAGAAATGCAGGACTTACTGCCGATAAAACTTTATCGCGTAGTAATAAGTCAAAAATTCCGTAATAAGATTTTTCTACCTTGGACAGTTCGATCCATCTTTCCAAGGTAAGACGTATTTGAGAAAGAAAATCATCAAAGTTCTTACTAGATTGTGGGAGCATAGACTTGAACTTCATCCTATACTGATCTTCTGTCATTTGAAATTTGTTTAGAAAGGCGACCCTGAGAGCATCATAATTATTTTTATCTACAGCACTAGTAGTGTGATAAACGGCCATTGCCTCTCCTGTAAGTATTCTGGATAAGTGGGTACAATATAGTGTTTTATCCAAGTTGTACGACCTACATGTAGCCTCAAATCTGTCCAGAAAGAATATCACATCGTCGGATGGTGGGTTAAACTTTGGCAATTTTAGATGAACCTCTCTAAAATTCTCATGTCTAGATGAAGACTGGCCTTCCTGAGTCTTTTGTGTATTACATTCACTTGACAATCTTATTCTATCAAATTCCTATTCGGCAAGTTTCAAATCATGCTGACGTTTCTTATCATTCTCTTCTGTCTCAAGCTGAAGTCTTTTTGTATTTTGTTCAGTTATTAATCTTCTTTCTTCCATTTCCTTTTGTTTAACTTCCATTTCAATTTTAAGTAGCCTATCTTTTTCTGCAGCATCTCTTCTAAATTTTTCTTCAGCCTCCAATCTTTTCTGTTCTGCCTCACGCTGAAATCATTTCTCTTCTAATTCAGCGGCTAATCTCTTTTTTTTTCATCTTCCTCAGCTGCTAGTTTCATTTTTCTCTCATTTTCTTCAGCCATAAATTTCCTCTTCTTTTCATCTTCCTCAGCATCAAATCTCAAATTTTCTAATCTTAATTTCTCAGCTTCTAATCTTTGAGATTCCAGCCTCTGAGATTCTTTATATTCCGTCATAGCAAATGTTCTAATCTCTTCCGGAGGTATATTAAGCGCCTTAGCCTGCTTAATAAAATAATCTAAGGTAGACATTATTCAATATTATTCTGAAATAATTCTACTTAAAAGTGTTACTATACCAAGTGGTCTTCGTTCTTGTCCTAGAACGGTAAATTATTGTCATATAATAGTCAAATATATTAATAATTAATAAAGTAATTTATGCAATGAAATGTTATGAAAGCAACAACGTGACAGACAATAGCAACAATACTGACAAGACAAGATATAATAAACGACTGAAAACGTTCGCATAAATCAACCAAAATAAAAAATGGAAAAATTAATAAATAATGTTGCAAAGAATGCAATGAAATATGCGATAAAAACTTACACAAGACAATTGACAATACAGTGTATAAACATGGATGGTGTAAAAAACTGAACGAAAGCCAGGTGAGAAGGACGTAATATACAAACAAAATACATCATAAAACTAAAGTACGAATAAAAATAACTATGAAAACAACAATTAAAACTTGACACTACAGCTAAACAGTCAGGTGTCACAGACCACCAGACACAGTGGACCTAGAATCCTTCTACGCTCACGCGTAGGAACATTCCACTGAGGGAAGTCTGCAAAAATAATTCCTAAAGAACAGTCACGAAGGCCCTGGTGTGAAACTGGGATGTATCCTTCGTGAGTCTCCAAACCCTACCTCCCGCTAAAAACATTGAACATTGAACATGAAACATAAATAAAAAAGCAGTGGACATATTACGAGATAAGATGCAGAAAAGCACAGCTGAACGTAAAACGGTGTAATAACAACACGACGTTTTTACTTATCTCAAACGATAAAAAAAAGGATATCCTTCGCATCCGGGACTGTATGCATGAGCCTTGTAAAAACAATAGGTGTAACGCTATGACAGTGTCCGATGTTGCAACTTAAAGATGATGTCCAACGTCGTCCTTGACCTTGAGACAACCGTCGTCTTGATTGAAAGAGTACGCTTACGTTTCCTTTCGAAAATGGAGGTATTTCTCTTCAATCGAATTATTTGATTGTTAGAACGTTCCCTGCTTGAAAATCGTAGTTTCCAAAACATACTGGTTCCACCATTTCTGTTAGAGTCGTTTTTCTTGGGTGGACACCGCTGACCAGAGGATGTCGCTGGTGTCGAAATGACAACGATCTAACACGGGCGATTCTACTAGCTTGAAGTTAAAACGCGAATGTCTTTTCCACAGGAAGGTGAACTCCTGTAACTTCAATAACAATCGGGCACACCAACAAGTGCCAATACTGGTATGGACGAACTCGTTATGTCGACTTGCAACAACATTTTTATTTGGACGAAATACGTGGACGAGCAAAGACAGGAAAAACAGTACTTGCATTAATGGTTTCACAGTTCAAAAAGCATATGGCTCATATTTATAAATTACATTACTTGCAGTATCCAAGTTCATTCAATGATCTAACGGTTTGACCTTGCGTCGCCGAACAAAAACTTCTAAGGTCATCCGTACAACAAATCTTCGTATATCTACTTCCACCCTGTCCTGTAACATTTCCCTGGTACATATTGATTCTGGTACCTTCCAACATTATAGGTCACTGCAAACATTCTGTCTGAGAAGACAACATAAAGTCAATTACAATACTTGATTCATCTCTCTCTTGATCGCCGTGTCACGTATGACGGCGCTCCACTAATTCATATCAATTAGCCGAACTGACGGAGCATTAAAAATCGTTTAAAACATTAGGATGGCTTCAGTGCAGCATCGGGTTGATCCATTTTAACCCCTTAACGAGAAAAGACTAGCTAGATGCCAACGCCGGATACAGTCACTAAAAATCATGAAAATATATTCAATTATAACAACGCCTGGTTCTGACTTACGTAGGGAGTAAGCCGACAATGGCTTCTATTCAGAAGTCATGTCCCAGAAATACACTAGCCCCAAATGATGGGTACACAATAAAGAAATCAACAGACTCCATGTCTGGATATGAGATGCGGCTTGCTTCATTCACGCTTTGACGTCATCTGGCTTGTTTGGATACAAGCGCGCCCGAATTACCATACAACAAATTGTGCATATGCGTGCGTGACAGATGACATTTACTAACACTAACACCGACATAAGTTGGTGCGTAAAGTTGGACCACATATTAAAAAATATGAGACTACCCTCATCTGTAAATGACTATAAAGGCCTATGAAAAGGGCTCTACAGATTCCTTACCAATCCCCCCCAAAAAATTAATTACATTAATTTTTTTCTTTACTACTCGCGACTAGAGGTGATTCAAGTGTACATAATCATATAATATTAATATAACATGACATAGAATCATTAAAACATAAATATGAAATTTAAGTCAACTCAAATAAACAAAAGGTATGCACAAAAGCATACACCTACAATTGACCACCTTTGGTACAATGTGGTAAATGAAGTAAAATCACATATAGAAATATTGAATTAAATCGAATAGAAACGCAAATAAAAAGAAAGGTAAAAACCAATGAATAAACAGAAAAGTGATGGATATGTCTTAAAAATGACAAGTGAAAAAAATGAAGGAATACAATTTAAACACATGTATAGATCAACACACTTAACCGTGTCTCTAAAGTTCCTTTGTGGTACTAAATAAAGTACTAATGTAAAATCACTGCTCTTAAAGAGTGATAAATATTAAATGTCGACAATCTAATTAAATATTTCATAGTTACCTAAATTAATTCTTATACTAATTAACTAAGTATCAAAGGTTACTAATGTACCGAATTATTTATTTTAAAAAAATAACAATGTCATTAAATTTACCAGATTAAGAAAGTTCCATTGTCCTGTTAAGAAACGGTTAAAATATACCAAGTTCCGTTCCATGAAAAACAACCAAGTGTTCGCAATGTTATTTCGGTGAGAAAGCTGTTACGTACATTTATTACCTAAAAGGGGGTAGTCTTCGGTCCTGCCAAATGTACGCACCAGTCTTAAAATAGTTATATTATTTGTGCGTTCGATTGATTCACGCACTAACGTGCACAATGCAGTGTGAGTTGCTTTGGACGCACGGGTAACCTAGTTAGGGAATAGTGACGTCATGTTTTGAACGGGGCAGTTCGGACCATGTTTATGTCCGATATATATTTCTTGGATTTATCTGGCAAGTTTGAAGAAGCCATTATTTCGTAATTATATCTACTGGTATTCATGATGAAGCCAATAGTGGAAGTATCAAGTAAGTGTCGCCCCATGTCACATCGAATGTTTATTGAGTTAAATTAAAGTATCAGGCCGCTCCTAGTTTTGGTCTAGCGGGAATTCATCGTAGTATGTCATTCCTAGAATGGACAGACGGAGTCGTTAGCCCTTTTGAATTACCGTAGAGGGAGGATACCTACGAGTAAACGAAGTTAATTGATTTTTATGCTTCACATGTTTTATATGCCGTATTTTCGTCAATGCCAAAGTCGTGGCATGGATATAGAGAGGTTAGTCAACACAGAACTCTAACCTGGTCGTATTGTCGTGGATGACTTTGTTTGGATTTTATATATATATGCTACCTAAGTATCGTATGGAAAAAGTCTGGAATTGTTACAAGTATGATAAGAAGTATTGCTCCTTGAGAATGAATCCGTTGACCATAAGATACGTCCTTGAAAGAAGGTCAACGGACTTGACTGCAATACATATGATATGGTAGAGGAAGTGACCCTTAGTCACTTGAATAAGAGGACTTAATTGTTAGAGAATCTTCATGAACTTGAAAAGTAATTATCAACATTTTTGACGTATGACCCTTTTGCACCTGTAACTATGATCGTCTTGTTCCACTCCGTATGTGTCACGTTAAATAAAATATATGTACAGTCATCACAGACTTGTGTGCTGCCAGTAAGTGACCAGTTAAACACTACTTGTTGGAGTTCGTTTTGAAGAACATTTTCTGACATTTTTGTTCCTTTGCAACCATTCGCGTAATGAAGTTCTTTACCATTAGAATGAACGACCCCAACAGTAAATGGTATGCCAGTGTGGTCTGGAAATAAATAATTTCACAGGAACGTACTCAATCCAAGTATCGGTTGAAAAGAAGATTTGAACTTTCAAGGCGACAACATCTCAAACTTGGAACCTAGTGTGATGATGAATCAGAATCAACTTACGGTTACCAAATGCTCAAGGTCATCAATCAACCTCCACGTCAAGTTTTACAGTGACTGACTGCCTTGGGATCACCTATTCGTCATTATTACGTGCGAGCTGTTGTTATATACGCAGAGCGAAGTATTTTATCCTCAGACGTACATCCACGGAGACGAGGCACATTGTTTTTTTCCCGGCACACGCGAGATGAGTATAACGTGCTTTCGTTGTACATTTTATTACTTTTAGCTGTGCCTTCTATAGTTATGTCCATCTTTACATTTTCCATGTTATATGTTATATGTTGTACATTCGTCGTGGGAGGTAGGGAGGTTGATCTGACGAACGAGATCCATCTCGAAGCCAATTCGGGCTCTTCGTCAGACGTTCTGTAGGGCTCAACTTGTAAGTTTCAATTGAGCGATAATTCCGGTTCAAGGCTAGAAACCTTGCCGAAGTTCCGATCGCTAATTGTTCCTTATGATAGTATCTGTTTAGCTGTTTCGTCACGTTTACTTGTTGTTTTTGGTAGTTATTTTTACTCGTATTTAGTTTTATGATGAATTTTGTTTGTATTATGCGTCCGTCTCACCTTTCCTGTCGTTCAGTTTTTTACAAAACCTATGTTTTTACACTGTGTTGTCAATTGTCCTGTTGAGTATCTGATCGTAGTTGTCATCGTAAATTTTTACGATATTCTATTTTAGTTACACATTTCTATTTTTGTTGATTTCTACGATTGTGTTCACTCGTCTTTGATTATCGTGTCTTGTCGGTAATGTTTCTATTGTCTTTCACGTTGTTGCTTTCATGACATTTCATTACATAAATTACTATATTGATTATTGATATATTTCATAACTATATGATAACAAAAGATACCGTTCTAGGACAGGAACGACGTACACTTGGCAAAGTAACAAGGTTAATTAATTTACATTGATTAATTATCATTTTTATAAATCAAGAGTATTGTGACTACTTATAAAGCATAATGTATTCACTAGATTATTTCATTAAGCAAGCAAAAGCTCTTCAGATGGCTCCTGATGAAGCAAAAGCATTTGCACTTGCAGAATATAAGAAAGCTCAAGAAATAGAAGCCGAACAGAGAAAGTTAGAAACTTTAAGACTAGAAAAACTTCAATTTGAGGCAGATCAAAAACGGATTGAGTCTGAGGAGGATGAAAAGAAGAGGAAATTTATAGCTGAGGAGAATGAGAAAAAAATGAGATTAACTGCTGAGGAGGATGAAAAGAAGAGGAAATTTATAGCTGAGGAAGAGGAGAAAAAAATGAGATTAGCCGCTGAATTAGAAGAGAAACGATTTCAGCGAGAGGCAGAACAGAAGCAAAGGGAGGCTGAAGAAAGACTTAAAATTGAAATGGAAGTTAAACAAAAGGAAATGGAAGTTAAACAAAAGGAAATGGAAGAAAGAAGATTAATAGCTGAACAAAATACAAAACGACTTCAGCTTGAGATGGAAGAGAATGATAAAAAACGACAGCATGAACTAAAATTAGCAGAGTCAGAATATGAGAGACTTAGGTTAACTCAGGAAGCTAATTCTCAGAGAACTTTTGAAAGCCAAACTTCATCCAGACATGATCATTTTAAGGAAATTCACCTTAAATTACCTAAATTTAATCCCCCGTCGGATGACGTAATATTTTTCCTAGATAGATTTGAGGCCACTTGTAGGTCTTATAACGTGGATAAAACACTGTATTGCACATATTTATCCAGGTTACTTACTGGGGATGCTTTAGCAGTTTATCATACTACCAGTATTAATGAGAAGAATGATTATAATGCTCTTAGAGCCGCACTTCTGAAGAAATTTCAAATGACAGAAGATGAATACCGATTAAGATTTCGTACATTACTACCGCAATCAAGCAGAAATTTCAGTGATTTTCTGTCACAAATACGACTAACCCTAGAAAGATGGATCGAATTATCCAAAATTGAAAAGTCGTATGAAGGTCTCTTCGATTTACTGATGCGCGATAAGGTACTATCGTCTGTAAATCCTACATTTCTCGCATTTTTACACGAACGGAAACCTTTATCTATGAAAGACTTAGAAGAACATGCAAAAAATTTCTGCACTGCTCACCCAACCATGGATCTAAGTAATGCACAGATTAAGAATGAATTGCCTGTTGCTTTTGCAGCACAACAAAACAATTTTTCACGAAATCGTTCCTTTAGTGCTGACAGGTATGTCAATAAGGGAAATAATTACAATTTTAACAATGATAACTTTTACAAAGGGAAGCAATTTCAACAATCTGCTCCATTTAATGTTTCTTGGAACCAAGCTCACAGATCGCGAGATTTTGGTAACAATAATTTTAAAAATAATCAAGGACATTATAATAAACAAAACTGGAGATCAAGATCTCAGGGTCCGCAAAACAGACAAGGTTCTTGGAATAAAAATTTTAAAGAACATCATAACTTTAATTATACAAATTATCGGACTCATCCAAATTTTAACTCAAGCAGAAACGACAATTATGGCAATTTTAATGCAAATAATCAAAATCGATCGCGTCGTAGAGATAGATCGTCGAGTAATACGGGTAGACATTCTAATGTCGCTTTAAGTGATACACAGGCTAACATTGAACAGGGTAAAGTAGCTGAAACTCACAATGCTATGTCTTGTTCTCTTGATTGTACCCAGGTGAAAGACTGTCCAGAATGCTCGACTCTTTTCCAGCCTAAGGCGATCACGACGCTGCGTTGCGGACATACCTTGCCTAGTCTACCTGTAGTCTGTACGGCCACTGCTGCGTCAGTACACCAGGGACAGGGCTCTCTTAAGTTTAACAAGGGATTTGTCAACAACATTTCATGCTCTCTCCTATTTGACTCAGGTTGTAGTACTGTGGGCGTCCGGACTTCGCTGATCAACCCAAGTTGTGCCACGGGCAGGGTTGTCAAGTGTGTGACTTTTGGTGGCACCGTTGAAACATTTCCCACTGCTATTATTGACCTTAATACACCATTTTTTTCAGGAAAGATCCAGGCATGTCTCCTTCCGAATCCAATTTGTGATGTAATACTTGGTCGCATACATGGTATTAAAGAGTGTACACCACAGCAAATAGCTGAATGGGAAGAGCGACATATTCAAACTGCAAATGCAGTAGTGACTAGAGCGCAAGCTACTAATATGTCGCATGATACACCTATTGAACCTACAGTTCATACCACTTGTGATGATGATGCTCCTATTTCACGGGAGTTGTTTGCAACATTGCAAAAGAATGATGATTCATTAAAAAAAAATTTTCAGTATGTGAACAAAAAGAATACCAGCAACAAACTTGCAAAATCTAGACATGACTTTATACTTAAAAATGGGATTTTGGTTAGAGTAATACGGGAAAAGGATTCATCCTTATGTTATCAGATCTTAGTCCCATCCTCTATGAGATCTCGTATATTACGACATGCGCATGACTCGCAATGTGCGGGCCATATGGGTTTTTCGCGTACCAAATCCAGAGTGCTTTCGGCATTCTACTGGCCAGGCGTCCATAGGGACATCACTCTCTATTGTCGGTCCTGTTTGATATGTCAGGAAGTTAAGGTACGGGGTCCATTTCATGCGGCTCCTATTCAAGCTGCGGACATCCCGATTAGACCATTTGATAAAATGGCTATAGACATTATTGGTCCGATGCTTCCATCTGCTAGAGGGCATACGCATATTCTTACGTGCATTGATATGTGCACTCGTTGGCCTGAGGCCATCCCTCTCAAGAACACTTCATCTGCCAGTGTAGCAGAGGCATTGATGTTAATCTTCTCACGCATTGGTTTTCCACGGAAAATCTTGTCGGATCATGGGGTTCAGTTCATTTCTGAATCCATGTCTCAAGTTATGAAGACATTAGGTATAGACAGATCTCTTAGTTCTATTTATCATCCGATGTCAAATGGGTTAATTGAGCGTCTCAATAGGACACTCAAGCAGTTGTTGGGTAAGATGACCCAAGACCATCCCCAAGACTGGGATCGGGTCATACCCGCTGCTCTGTTCGCGTATCGCGAAGTACAAAATCAAGCCACGGGGTTTTCTCCATTCCAGCTAGTTTTTGGCATGCAACCACGCGGTCCGATGTCGTTAATCCACGACTTATTGGTTGACGAGAATATTGAAGAGGAAACTCAATCCTCTTATGAGTATGTGATCTCTCTGAGAAAGAGAATCATAGATGCTTGTAGACTAGCTACTGCATCATCCGAACAAGCCAAAGAAAAAGCTCGTCTATTTGCAAACAAGTATAGACGTCTTCGCCAGCTTATTCCTGGTGACGAAGCTTTTGTATTACTCCCTGCGCATAACAATCGTCTTTTAATTACCTGGAGAGGTCCTTTCAGGATCATCTCAAGAATATCCGATGTCGACTACATCGTTGATGTTAATGGTAAACATAAAACCTTCCACATTAACATGTTGAAGGAGTATTACTCACGTCCTGATTATCTACAGTCAGTGTTCCAGGCAACTGACGATCCTACACCTCCTATTCAACACTATTCTAGTTTGTCAGTCATCCAAGAAGAAGAATCTTCTTTCGATGATGTACAACTACCAATACCAGTTGTACCACTCCATTCCACTGAGAAATGGAATGATGTTACAATCTCATCTACTCTTTCGGCTGATCAACGTCAGCAAGTCTCTAATATTCTACACTCGTATGAGGATGTCCTCACTGACATCCCAGGTCATACGTCAGTCATCCAACATGACATTATTCTGACTGACGATACGCCTATTCGAGTTCGCCCATATCCTATCCCTTTACACTTTCGTGATAAGGTTGATAAGGAATTGGATGAGATGCTTCAATTAAATATAATTGAACCATCTTCATCACCATATTCTTCTTCTATGGTAATCATTAGGAAGAAGGACAACAATATACGTCTTTGCGTAGATTACAGGAAATTAAACAAAGTTACAAAATTCGATGCGGAACCGTTACCTCTTTTAGACGACTTATTGGAGAAATTATCTCATGCCACATTCTTTTCGAAATTTGACCTTTCAAAGGGCTATTGGCAAGTGCCACTCACTCCTAAAGCAAAGCCATTCACCGCTTTCTCGACGCCACGGGGTCTTTTTCAATGGAATTTTATGCCATTCGGATTAATGAATGCGCCAGCTACCTTTGTACGCATGATGCGCCGCATATTGTCTCATCGTCCCGATGTCATTACTTATATAGATGACATCTGTCTTTTCAGTGACTCTTGGGATGAACATATTCATGGATTAAAAGCTTTACTTTCTACCTTACGGGATTATAACTTAACAGCGAAACCTTCAAAGGCTTTTGTCGGTTTTCATGACATCTCATTTCTGGGTCACCGCATAGGTCATGGTTTCATGTATACAGAAGACAGTAACGTCTCTAAAATTTTAAACATCTCGGCACCTAAGACAAAAAAACAAGTTAGATCTCTTTTAGGACTAATACAGTTCTATTCAAAATTCATCCCTCATTTGTCTACTATAACTGCACCTTTTTCGTCTCTACTGAAGAAAGGCACATCTAATGTAATAAAGTGGTCGCAGGATCACCAAACGGCGTTAGACTATATAAAACGATTTTTTTCAAATGAACCTTTTTTGAGGTTGCCTAACAAAAATCTCACTTTCATTCTTCGCAGTGATGCATCTTCTTACGCTATTGCTGCAGTTTTGATGCAGGAATATAACGGCACCTTATTTCCGGTGATGTACGTGTCCAGAAAACTTACGGAGAGCGAACTCAAATACTCCGTTCTGGATAAAGAGCTCCTCGCATTAGTATGGGCAATCACAAAACTGGAACGTTACCTCCTCGGCTCACACTTTGTGGTGGAATCTGACCAAAAAGCTCTTACCGCACTGAACACGAAGAACGTTAAATCATCGAAGTCAGCGCGTTACGCTATAGCGCTTCAACCATTCAATTTTGAAATACGAGCTATTCCTGGAGTGAAGAATGTGTTCGCAGACTGTTTGTCGAGATGCCCAAGCGAACTTGTCGAAACTAAACCACTTCCAGATGTTGAAACATCCTCACCGATAACATGAATAACTTTGTACATTATCATTGATTGTACATCTATAAAGACTGTTTATATAACTGAAGTATTCGTATAAGTATAACTTTCAGGATATACTTACTTATAGATTATAACATTACTTCTTGTGTAGTAACATTTTATTAGTACGGGAACATTGATACTATAGTAACGTTTTATTAGAACGGGAACAGTGGTATTAGAGTAACATTTTATTAGTACGGGAACATTGGTACTACAGTAACTTTTTATTAGTATGGAAACATTGTTAAGAGCGACAAATATACATTTGTTATTCCTATGGAACATATTACACTACATATCGTGTTCGAGAATATATTTTATCGTGTATGGAACATTGAGAACATCGTCTCGTCGATTACTAACTAGTTGTAACTGAACATTGACATATTGATAGTGATATTGGAATTACTTAGAATATATTAGTAACTGGTTATTTGTTAGTAATTAAGAAATATATAAATTAGAATAATTCAATTTAATCTATTTAATTGATTATGGATCACACACATACTAACTTTCTTAGTTGTCACGTAATACCTGCATTCACGGGTCTTAGTTATGATATCTCACTGTTAGATCACTAGTCAACCGTACTAGTGTTAGAAAACATTAAGGGTGTTGATTCTTAAAGTGTTTAATTTTGCATTGCTTCATTTTTGCACATTGTATTTTCAATTTTTCTGTTTTATTGATTCTCTTGTCATTGATCATCATCAGTGTTGCTGTTCATTTTCATTTTTGAAATCATATGTTTCAAATTTTTTTTTTGAAAACTTAGTTGAATTTTATTATCATCTTTTTTTTAATGGTTTTTTCATTTTTCATTTTCAACTTGTTTTTACTTCGAATATTACCACATCGTTCCAAAGTAGGTCGAGTGTGGATGTGTGCTTTAATGCATACTATCATTTAGTTATATTGATTTCGTTTAATATTCTTTTCTTAATATGGTATAACTTTATGCATTTCATATATCTTGTTGTAGTTTTGACTCACCTCTCTCGGGTACTAAGTTCAAAAAAATTAATAGAATTAATTTTTTTAAGGGGAGGTAATAAGGGAGCTGTTACGTACATTTATTACCTAAAAGGGGGTAGTCTTCGGTCCTGCCAAATGTACGCACCAGTCTTAAAATAGTTATATTATTTGTGCGTTCGATTGATTCACGCACTGACGTGCACAATGCAGTGTGAGTTGCTTTGGACGCACGGGTAACCTAGTTAGGGAATTGTGACGTCATGTTTTGAACGGGGCAGTTCGGACCATGTTTATGTCCGATATATATTTCTTGGATTTATCTGGCAAGTTTGAAGAAGCCATTATTTCGTAATTATATCTACTGGTATTCATGATGAAGCCAATAGTGGAAGTATCAAGTAAGTGTCGCCCCATGTCACATCGAATGTTTATTGAGTTAAATTAAAGTATCAGGCCGCTCCTAGTTTTGGTCTAGCGGGAATTCATCGTAGTATGTCATTCCTAGAATGGACAGACGGAGTCGTTAGCCCTTTTGAATTACCGTAGAGGGAGGATACCTACGAGTAAACGAAGTTAATTGATTTTTATGCTTCACATGTTTTATATGCCGTATTTTCGTCAATGCCAAAGTCGTGGCATGGATATAGAGAGGTTAGTCAACACAGAACTCTAACCTGGTCGTATTGTCGTGGATGACTTTGTTTGGATTTTATATATATATGCTACCTAAGTATCGTATGGAAAAAGTCTGGAATTGTTACAAGTATGATAAGAAGTATTGCTCCTTGAGAATGAATCCGTTGACCATAAGATACGTCCTTGAAAGAAGGTCAACGGACTTGACTGCAATACATATGATATGGTAGAGGAAGTGACCCTTAGTCACTTGAATAAGAGGACTTAATTGTTAGAGAATCTTCATGAACTTGAAAAGTAATTATCAACATTTTTGACGTATGACCCTTTTGCACCTGTAACTATGATCGTCTTGTTCCACTCCGGATGTGTCACGTTAAATAAAATATATGTACAGTCATCACAGACTTGTGTGCTGCCAGTAAGTGACCAGTTAAACACTACTTGTTGGAGTTCGTTTTGAAGAACATTTTCTGACATTTTTGTTCCTTTGCAACCATTCGCGTAATGAAGTTCTTTACCATTAGAATGAACGACCCCAACAAAAATATAATCCCTTTCCAACGTTATTCTCTCTTCAATATAATAAGTAAGTGAATGTTATTTTCACAAATATAGTAATGTACTTCAACGTTCCATGTTCTTTTAATACATAATCATTGTAGATTTCAACTTGTCTGAATGTTAATGACTCTTATAATCGAGGTAGCACACGTAAAAAGTTACAATCGACGAACTGTCAGTGTCGAAGTTCAGTTGTCTGTAGTGCGTAGCTGTTAACTTGATTCGTTCGGACATCTCGACAAAATGTCAGCGAGAACATTCTGCGTACCAGGAATGGATCTTATTGTAAAACTATATGGCTGGAGTGCGATCGCATACCTAGTCGATTTGGCTGATTTCACATCTTTCGTGTTGAGAGCAGTAAGTGCCTTTTGGTCTGATTCCACAATAAAGTGTGATCCAAGCAGATATCTCTGGAGTTTTGTTATTGACCAAACAAGTCCAAGAAGTTCCCTATCTAGGACTGAGTAATTTTGTTCAGCCGGAGTTAACTTCCGTGATACATAGAGAACTGGATGCAAGGTGCCATTATATTCTTGTAGTAACACGCTTCCCACGCCGTAATTAGAAGCATCGCTGCGTAAGAAAAATGATAAATTCGCATCAGGCAACCTTAAAACAGGAGCATCCGAAAAAAATTTCTTTATGATATCCAACGCGATTTGATGTTCGTTAGACCACCGAATCACGTTAGCTGCACCTTTCCTAAGTAATGAAGAGAAAGGAGCAGTAATTGACGAAAGATGTGGTATGAATTTCCCATAATATTGTATTAGCCCTAACAGAGATCGCACTTGTTTCTTTGTTTTAGGTGTAGAGATATTAAGGATTTTAGAGACATTACTGTCCTCTGTATATAACATACCGCGACCAATACGGTGACCCAAAAAAGAAATATCGTGGAAACCCACAAATGCCTTTGATGGCTTAGCAGTTAAGTTATGATATTGTAACGTGGACAGTAATGAGTTTAATCCTTTCAAATGTTCTTCCCATGAGTCACTGAAGAGACAAATGTCATCTATGTACGCAATGACATTGGGATGATGAGATAGAATTCGACGCATCATGCGCACGAACGTGGCAGGAGCGTTCACTAACCCAAATGGCATAAAATTCCATTGAAATAGGCCCCGAGGTGTCGAGAAAGCAGTGAGTGGTTTAGCCCTTTCTGTCAATGGTACTTGCCAATAGCCCTTTGACAGATCATACTTAGAGAAGAAAAAAGAATGAGATAATTTTACTAATAAATCTTCTAAAAGTGGCAAAGGTTCTGCGTCAAATTGTGTTACTTTATTTAATTTTCTGTAGTCTACGCATAGACGAATATTGTTATCTTTCTTTCTAATTATCACCATAGATGAAGCATATGGTGACAACGATGGTTCAATTATGTTTAATCGAAACATCTCATCCAATTCCTTTTCGACCTTATCACGAAAGTGTAAAGGTATGGGATATGGACGAATACGGATAGGTGTTTCATCAGTTAGAAGAATATCATGTTGAATAGCTGACGTATGACCTGGGATGTCAGTGAGAACATTATCATACGTTTGAAGTAGTGATGAAACTTGCTGTCGTTGATCAGCCGAAAGAGAAGAAGAAATAGTGACATCATTCCAGTTTTCAGTGGAATGAAGTGGTACAACTGGTATGGGCAATTGTACATCTTGAAAAGAAGACTCTTCTTCTTGTATAACTGACAAATTAGTATAGTTGTGAATGTGAGGAGTAGGATCGTCAGTCGCTTGAAATACTGATTGTAGATAATCAGGACGTGAATAATACTCCTTCAACATGTTAATGTGAAAGGTTTTGTGTTTGCCGTTAATATCTACGATGTAGTCAACATCAGATATTCTTGAGATGATCCTAAAAGGACCTCTCCATGTGATCAGTAGACGATTGTTATGAGAAGGCAGTAAAACAAAAGCCTCGTCACCAGGAATAAGCTGGCGAAGACGTCTATACCTGTTTGCAAATAGACGAGCTTTTTCTTTTGCCTCTTCGGATGATGCAGTAGCTAACCTACAAGCATCTATTATTCTCTTTCTTAAAGAGATGACATACTCATATGAGGATTGACTTTCCTCAGGTATATTATCTTCAACCAATAAATCGTGGATTAAAGACATAGGTCCGCGTGGATGTATGCCAAAAACTAACTGGAAGGGAGAAAACCCAGTGGCTTGATTTTTCACCTCACGGTACGCAAACAGAGCAGCGGGCAGGACTCGGTCCCAATTCTGAGGGTGATCTTGAGTCATCTTACCCAACAACTGCTTAAGTGTCCTATTCTGTCTCTCAATTAACCCATTGGACATGGCATGGTATATTGAACTGAGAGATCTATCTATACCCAATGTCTTCATGACCTGTGACATGGATTCGGAAATAAACTGGACACCATGATCCGATAGGATCTTACGCGGAAAACCAATTCGCGAAAAGATTAACATCAGAGCTTCTGCAACACTGGCAGATGAGGTGTTCTTAAGAGGTATGGCCTCAGGCCAACGCGTACACATATCGATACAGGTAAGAATATGTGTATGTCCTCTTGCAGATGGCAATATAGGACCAATGATGTCAATCGCCATTTTATCAAATGGTCTAATAGGTATGTCCGCAGCTTGGATAGGAGCATCATGATATGGACCCCTTACTTTAACTTCCTGACATGTCACGCAGGAACGACAATAAAGATTAACATCTCTATGAACGCCAGGCCAATAGAATGCGGAGAGCACTCTAGATTTGGTTCGCGAAAACCCCATGTGACCTGCACATTGAGAGTCATGAGCATGTCGTAATATCCTGGCTCTCATAGAAGACGGGACCAGAATCTGTGAACGTAAAGATGAATCTGTTTCCCCTATCAATCTAACTAAAATACCCTTTTTAAGAGCAAACTGGTGTCTAGAATTTGCAATTACGTTGTTATTATTTCTCTTAGTCACCAATTGAAAAAATCTCTGTAAGGAATTATCATTCTTTTGTAAATTAGCAAACAGCTCTCTTGAAATAGGAGAATCATCATCATTACCAGTATGAACCGTAGGTTCAGAAGTTGATTCACGCGACAACTCAGTAGCTTGCGCTCTGGTAACCACTGCATTTGCAGCATGAATATGTCGCTTTTCCCATTCATCAATCTGCTGTGGGGTACACTCTTTTATACCGTGTATACAACCAATTATCACATCGCTAACTGGGTTCTGCAGAAGGCAGGCATGGATCTTCCCTGAAAAGAAAGGTGTATGTAAATTAATGATGGCTGTAGGAAAGGTTTCCACAGTGCTCCCGAATGTGACGCACTTGACCACGTTGCCAGTGGCAAGGGAGGGGTCGATCAGAGAGTTCCGCACTCCTACAGTACTGCAATCTGAATCAAACAAGATAGAGCAAGGAATAGAGTTGACGTATCCTCTATTAAATTTTAAACAACCCTTTCCATGGTGAACTGATGCAGAAGTAGCTGTACAAACTGCTGGTAGACTTGGTAAAATGTGCCCGCATCTCAGCGTCGTGATCGCCTTGGGCTGGAATAGCGTTGAGCATTCTTGACATGTTTTTACCTGCTCGAGATCGATACAAGACATAGCATTATGTTGATTAACATTATTGTCCTTATCTTTGTTAGTTTGTGCTTCAAGTGAAGCAACATTGGAATGTTGTCGTGGCCTGCTCGACGATCTATCTCTACGTCGCGATCGATTTTGACTATTGTCATTAAAATTGCCATAATTACCATTTCTGCCATCATTAAAATTTGGATGAGTACGCCAATGAAAGTTATCACTGTTGTGATGTTGGCTAAATGATTTATTCATAAATCTATGTCTATTTTCAGGATGATGTGATTTAGATCTCCAATGTTGTTTATTATTATTCCCTTGATTATATTTAGAATTGTCGTTACCAAAATCTCGAGATCCGTGAGATTGGCCCCAGGACATATTAAATGGAGCAGACTGTTGGTATTGTTTCCCCTTTTGAAAATGACCAAAGTTGAAATTATTATTACTTCCCCTATGAAAATTTCTATCGCTACTCATCGAACGATGTCTTGGGAAATTGTTATGTTGCATAGCGAAAGCAACAGGTAAATCATCCTTAATCTGCGCATTGCTGATATCCATGTTAGGATGAGCGGTGCAGAAATTTTTGCAATATTCTGACATTTCTTTTATATTAGAAGGCTTACGTTCATGTAAAAACGCAAGAAATGCAGGACTTACTGCCGATAAAACATTATCGCGTAGTAATAAGTCAAAAATTCCGTAATAAGATTTTTCTACCTTGGACAGTTCGATCCATCTTTCCAAGGTAAGACGTATTTGAGAAAGAAAATCATCAAAGTTCTTACTAGATTGTGGGAGCATAGACTTGAACTTCATCCTATACTGATCTTCTGTCATTTGAAATTTGTTTAGAAAGGCGGCCCTGAGAGCATCATAATTATTTTTATCTACAGCACTAGTAGTGTGATAAACGGCCATTGCCTCTCCTGTAAGTATTCGGGATAAGTGGGTACAATATAGTGTTTTATCCAAGTTGTACGACCTACATGTAGCCTCAAATCTGTCCAGAAAGAATATCACATCGTCGGATGGTGGGTTAAACTTTGGCAATTTTAGATGAACCTCTCTAAAATTCTCATGTCTAGATGAAGACTGGCCTTCCTGAGTCTTTTGTGTATTACATTCACTTGACAATCTTATTCTATCAAATTCCTATTCGGCAAGTTTCAAATCATGCTGACGTTTCTTATCATTCTCTTCTGTCTCAAGCTGAAGTCTTTTTGTATTTTGTTCAGTTATTAATCTTCTTTCTTCCATTTCCTTTTGTTTAACTTCCATTTCAATTTTAAGTAGCCTATCTTTTTCTGCAGCATCTCTTCTAAATTTTTCTTCAGCCTCCAATCTTTTCTGTTCTGCCTCACGCTGAAATCATTTCTCTTCTAATTCAGCGGCTAATCTCTTTTTTTTTTCATCTTCCTCGGCTGCTAGTTTCATTTTTCTCTCATTTTCTTCAGCCATAAATTTCCTCTTCTTTTCATCTTCCTCAGCATCAAATCTCAAATTTTCTAATCTTAATTTCTCAGCTTCTAATCTTTGAGATTCCAGCCTCTGAGATTCTTTATATTCCGTCATAGCAAATGTTCTAATCTCTTCCGGAGGTATATTAAGCGCCTTAGCCTGCTTAATAAAATAATCTAAGGTAGACATTATTCAATATTATTCTGAAATAATTCTACTTAAAAGTGTTACTATACCAAGTGGTCTTCGTTCTTGTCCTAGAACGGTAAATTATTGTCATATAATAGTCAAATATATTAATAATTAATAAAGTAATTTATGCAATGAAATGTTATGAAAGCAACAACGTGACAGACAATAGCAACAATACTGACAAGACAAGATATAATAAACGACTGAAAACGTTCGCATAAATCAACCAAAATAAAAAATGGAAAAATTAAGAAATAATGTTGCAAAGAATGCAATGAAATATGCGATAAAAACTTACACAAGACAATTGACAATACAGTGTATAAACATGGATGGTGTAAAAAACTGAACGAAAGCCAGGTGAGAAGGACGTAATATACAAACAAAATACATCATAAAACTAAAGTACGAATAAAAATAACTATGAAAACAACAATTAAAACTTGACACTACAGCTAAACAGTCAGGTGTCACAGACCACCAGACACAGTGGACCTAGAATCCTTCTACGCTCACGCGTAGGAACATTCCACTGAGGGAAGTCTGCAAAAATAATTCCTAAAGAACAGTCACGAAGGCCCTGGTGTGAAACTGGGATGTATCCTTCGTGAGTCTCCAAACCCTACCTCCCGCTAAAAACATTGAACATTGAACATGAAACATAAATAAAAAAGCAGTGGACATATTACGAGATAAGATGCAGAAAAGCACAGCTGAACGTAAAACGGTGTAATAACAACACGACGTTTTTACTTATCTCAAACGATAAAAAAAAGGATATCCTTCGCATCCGGGACTGTATGCATGAGCCTTGTAAAAACAATAGGTGTAACGCTATGACAGTGTCCGATGTTGCAACTTAAAGATGATGTCCAACGTCGTCCTTGACCTTGAGACAACCGTCGTCTTGATTGGAAGAGTACGCTTACGTTTCCTTTCGAAAATGGAGGTATTTCTCTTCAATCGAATTATTTGATTGTTAGAACGTTCCCTGCTTGAAAATCGTAGTTTCCAAAACATACTGGTTCCACCATTTCTGTTAGAGTCGTTTTTCTTGGGTGGACACCGCTGACCAGAGGATGTCGCTGGTGTCGAAATGAAAACGATCTAACACGGGTGATTCTACTAGCTTGAAGTTAAAACGCGAATGTCTTTTCCACAGGAAGGTGAACTCCTGTAACTTCAATAACAATCGGGCACACCAACAAGTGCCAATACTGGTATGGACGAACTCGTTATGTCGACTTGCAACAACATTTTTATTTGGACGAAATACGTGGACGAGCAAAGAGAGGAAAAACAGTACTTGCATTAATGGTTTCACAGTTCAAAAAGCATATGGCTCATATTTATAAATTACATTACTTGCAGTATCCAAGTTCATTCAATGATCTAACGGTTTGACCTTGCGTCGCCGAACAAAAACTTCTAAGGTCATCCGTACAACAAATCTTCGTATATTTACTTCCACCCTGTCCTGTAACATTTCCCTGGTACATATTGATTCTGGTACCTTCCAACATTATAAGTCACTGCATACATTCTGTCTGAGAAGACAACATAAAGTTAATTACAATACTTGATTCATCTCTCTCTTGATCGCCGTGTCACGTATGACGGCGCTCCACTAATTCATATCAATTAGCCAAACTGACGGAGCATTAAAAATCCTTTAAAACATTAGGATGGCTTCAGTGTAGCATCGGGTTGATCCATTTTAACCCCTTGACGAGAAGGGACTAGCTAGATGCCAACGCCGGATACAGTCACTAAAAATCATGAAAATATATTCAATTATAACAACGCCTGGTTCTGACTTACGTAGGGAGTAAGCCGACAATGGCTTCTATTCAGAAGTCATGTCCCAGAAATACACTAGCCCCAAATGATGGGTACACAATAAAGAAATCAACAGACTCCATGTCTGGATATGAGATGCGGCTTGCTTCATTCACGCTTTGACGTCATCTGGCTTGTTTGGATACAAGCGCGCCCGAATTACCATACACCAAATTGTGCATATGCGTGCGTGACAGATGACATTTACTAACACTAACACCGACATAAGTTGGTGCGTAAAGTTGGACCACATATTAAAAAATATGAGACTACCCTCATCTGTAAATGACTATAAAGGCCTATGAAAAGGGCTCTACAGATTCCTTACCAATCCCCCCCAAAAAATTAATTAAATTAATTTTTTTCTTTACTACTCGCGACTAGAGGTGATTCAAGTGTACATAATCATATAATATTAATATAACATGACATAGAATCATTAAAACATAAATATGAAATTTAAGTCAACTCAAATAAACAAAAGGTATGCACAAAAGCATACACCCACAATTGACCACCTTTGGTACAATGTGGTAAATGAAGTAAAATCACATATAGAAATATTGAATTAAATCGAATAGAAACGCAAATAAAAAGAAATGTAAAAACCAATGAATAAACAGAAAAGTGATGGATATGTCTTAAAAATGACAAGTGAAAAAAATGAAGGAATACAATTTAAACACATGTATAGATCAACACACTTAACCGTGTCTCTAAAGTTCCTTTGTGGTACTAAATAAAGTACTAATGTAAAATCACTGCTCTTAAAGAGTGATAAATATTAAATGTCGACAATCTAATTAAATATTTCATAGTTACCTAAATTAATTCTTATACTAATTAACTAAGTATCAAAGGTTACTAATGTACCGAATTATTTATTTTAAAAAAATAACAATGTCATTAAATTTACCAGATTAAGAAAGTTCCATTGTCCTGTTAAGAAACGGTTAAAATATACCAAGTTCCGTTCCATGAAAAACAACCAAGTGTTCGCAATGTTATTTCGGTGAGAAAATATAATCCCTTTCCAACGTTATTCTCTCTTCAATATAATAAGTAAGTGAATGTTATTTTCACAAATATAGTAATGTACTTCAACGTTCCATGTTCTTTTAATACATAATCATTGTAGATTTCAACTTGTCTGAATGTTAATGACTCTTATAATCGAGGTAGCACACGTAAAAAGTTACAATCGACGAACTGTCAGTGTCGAAGTTCAGTTGTCTGTAGTGCGTAGCTGTTAACTTGATTCGTTCGGACATCTCGACAAAATGTCAGCGAGAACATTCTGCGTACCAGGAATGGATCTTATTGTAAAACTATATGGCTGGAGTGCGATCGCATACCTAGTCGATTTGGCTGATTTCACATCTTTCGTGTTGAGAGCAGTAAGTGCTTTTTGGTCTGATTCCACAATAAAGTGTGATCCAAGCAGATATCTCTGGAGTTTTGTTATTGACCAAACAAGTCCAAGAAGTTCCCTATCTAGGACTGAGTAATTTTGTTCAGCCGGAGTTAACTTCCGTGATACATAGAGAACTGGATGCAAGGTGCCATTATATTCTTGTAGTAACACGCTTCTCACGCCGTAATTAGAAGCATCGCTGCGTAAGACAAATGGTAAATTCGCATCAGGCAACCTTAAAACAGGAGCATCCGAAAAAAATTTCTTTATGATATCCAACGCGATTTGATGTTCGTTAGACCACCGAATCACGTTAGCTGCACCTTTCCTAAGTAATGAAGAGAAAGGAGCAGTAATTGACGAAAGATGTGGTATGAATTTCCCATAATATTGTATTAGCCCTAACAGAGATCGCACTTGTTTCTTTGTTTTAGGTGTAGAGATATTAAGGATTTTAGAGACATTACTGTCCTCTGTATATAACATACCGCGACCAATACGGTGACCCAAAAAAGAAATATCGTGGAAACCCACAAATGCCTTTGATGGCTTAGCAGTTAAGTTATGATATTGTAACGTGGACAGTAATGAGTTTAATCCTTTCAAATGTTCTTCCCATGAGTCACTGAAGAGACAAATGTCATCTATGTACGCAATGACATTGGGATGATGAGATAGAATTCGACGCATCATGCGCACGAACGTGGCAGGAGCGTTCACTAACCCAAATGGCATAAAATTCCATTGGAATAGGCCCGAGGTGTCGAGAAAGCAGTGAGTGGTTTAGCCCTTTCTGTCAATGGTACTTGCCAATAGCCCTTTGACAGATCATACTTAGAGAAGAAAAAAGAATGAGATAATTTTACTAATAAATCTTCTAAAAGTGGCAAAGGTTCTGCGTCAAATTGTGTTACTTTATTTAATTTTCTGTAGTCTACGCATAGACGAATATTGTTATCTTTCTTTCTAATTATCACCATAGATGAAGCATATGGTGACAACGATGGATCAATTATGTTTAATCGAAACATCTCATCCAATTCCTTTTCGACCTTATCACGAAAGTGTAAAGGTATGGGATATGGACGAATACGGATAGGTGTTTCATCAGTTAGAAGAATATCATGTTGAATAGCTGACGTATGACCTGGGATGTCAGTGAGAACATTATCATACGTTTGAAGTAGTGATGAAACTTGCTGTCGTTGATCAGCCGAAAGAGAAGAAGAAATAGTGACATCATTCCAGTTTTCAGTGGAATGAAGTGGTACAACTGGTATGGGCAATTGTACATCTTGAAAAGAAGACTCTTCTTCTTGTATAACTGACAAATTAGTATAGTTGTGAATGTGAGGAGTAGGATCGTCAGTCGCTTGAAATACTGATTGTAGATAATCAGGACGTGAATAATACTCCTTCAAATGGTTAATGTGAAAGGTTTTGTGTTTGCCGTTAATATCTACGATGTAGTCAACATCGGATATTCTTGAGATGATCCTAAAAGGACCTCTCCATGTGATCAGTAGACGATTGTTATGAGAAGGCAGTAAAACAAAAGCCTCGTCACCAGGAATAAGCTGGCGAAGACGTCTATACCTGTTTGCAAATAGACGAGCTTTTTCTTTTGCCTCTTCGGATGATGCAGTAGCTAACCTACAAGCATCTATTATTCTCTTTCTTAAAGAGATGACATACTCATATGAGGATTGAGTTTCCTCAGGTATATTATCTTCAACCAATAAATCGTGGATTAAAGACATAGGTCCGCGTGGATGTATGCCAAAAACTAACTGGAAGGGAGAAAACCCAGTGGCTTGATTTTTCACCTCACGGTACGCAAACAGAGCAGCGGGCAGGACTCGGTCCCAATTCTGAGGGTGATCTTGAGTCATCTTACCCAACAACTGCTTAAGTGTCCTATTCTGTCTCTCAATTAACCCATTGGACATGGCATGGTATATTGAACTGAGAGATCTATCTATACCCAATGTCTTCATGACCTGTGACATGGATTCGGAAATAAACTGGACACCATGATCCGATAGGATCTTACGCGGAAAACCAATTCGCGAAAAGATTAACATCAGAGCTTCTGCAACACTGGCAGATGAGGTGTTCTTAAGAGGTATGGCCTCAGGCCAACGCGTACACATATCGATACAGGTAAGAATATGTGTATGTCCTCTTGCAGATGGCAATATAGGACCAATGATGTCAATCGCCATTTTATCAAATGGTCTAATAGGTATGTCCGCAGCTTGGATAGGAGCATCATGATATGGACCCCTTACTTTAACTTCCTGACATGTCACGCAGGAACGACAATAAAGATTAACATCTCTATGAACGCCAGGCCAATAGAATGCGGAGAGCACTCTAGATTTGGTTCGCGAAAACCCCATGTGACCTGCATATTGAGAGTCATGAGCATGTCGTAATATCCTGGCTCTCATAGAAGACGGGACCAGAATCTGTGAACGTAAAGATGAATCTGTTTCCCCTATCAATCTAACTAAAATACCCTTTTAAAGAGCAAATTGGTGTCTAGAATTTGCAATTACGTTGTTATTATTTCTCTTAGTCACCAATTGAAAAAATCTCTGTAAGGAATTATCATTCTTTTGTAAATTAGCAAACAGCTCTCTTGAAATAGGAGAATCATCATCATTACCAGTATGAACCGTAGGTTCAGAAGTTGATTCACGCGACAACTCAGTAGCTTGCGCTCTGGTAACCACTGCATTTGCAGCATGAATATGTCGCTTTTCCCATTCATCAATCTGCTGTGGGGTACACTCTTTTATACCGTGTATACAACCAATTATCACATCGCTAACTGGATTCTGCAGAAGGCAGGCATGGATCTTCCCTGAAAAGAAAGGTGTATGTAAATTAATGATGGCTGTAGGAAAGGTTTCCACAGTGCCCCCGAATGTGACGCACTTGACCACGTTGCCAGTGGCAAGGGAGGGGTCGATCAGAGAGTTCCGCACTCCTACAGTACTGCAATCTGAATCAAACAAGATAGAGCAAGGAATAGAGTTGACGTATCCTCTATTAAATTTTAAACAACCCTTTCCATGGTGAACTGATGCAGAAGTAGCTGTACAAACTGCTGGTAGACTTGGTAAAATGTGCCCGCATCTCAGCGTCGTGATCGCCTTGGGCTGGAATAGCGTTGAGCATTCTTGACATGTTTTTACCTGCTCGAGATCGATACAAGACATAGCATTATGTTGATTAACATTATTGTCCTTATCTTTGTTAGTTTGTGCTTCAAGTGAAGCAACATTGGAATGTTGTTGTGGCCTGCTCGACGATCTATCTCTACGTCGCGATCGATTTTGACTATTGTCATTAAAATTGCCATAATTACCATTTCTGCCATCATTAAAATTTGGATGAGTACGCCAATGAAAGTTATCACTGTTGTGATGTTGGCTAAATGATTTATTCATAAATCTATGTCTATTTTCAGGATGATGTGATTTAGATCTCCAATGTTGTTTATTATTATTCCCTTGATTATATTTAGAATTGTCGTTACCAAAATCTCGAGATCCGTGAGATTGGCCCCAGGACATATTAAATGGAGCAGACTGTTGGTATTGTTTCCCCTTTTGAAAATGACCAAAGTTGAAATTATTATTACTTCCCCTATGAAAATTTCTATCGCTACTCATCGAACGATGTCTTGGGAAATTGTTATGTTGCATAGCGAAAGCAACAGGTAAATCATCCTTAATCTGCGCATTGCTGATATCCATGTTAGGATGAGCGGTGCAGAAATTTTTGCAATATTCTGACATTTCTTTTATATTAGAAGGCTTCCGTTCATGTAAAAACGCAAGAAATGCAGGACTTACTGCCGATAAAACTTTATCGCGTAGTAATAAGTCAAAAATACCGTAATAAGATTTTTCTACCTTGGACAGTTCGATCCATCTTTCCAAGGTAAGACGTATTTGAGAAAGAAAATCATGAAAGTTCTTACTAGATTGTGGGAGCATAGACTTGAACTTCATCCTATACTGATCTTCTGTCATTTGAAATTTGTTTAGAAAGGCGGCCCTGAGAGCATCATAATTATTTTTATCTACAGCACTAGTAGAGTCAATACATACAGAATGAGACAATATAGAAGCACATCTGACAGTGAAGACGATATTCCCCTCGCTGAGTTACGTGAAAGACTAAAATATCGAAATACCAGGTTACAAGCCGAGCAAGTTGCTCCAGAACACCCTGACACCAGAATAGATTCATGCCAGCCTATTGTACAACAACCATACTATAGAAATGAACAACCCTCAACAAGCAACTACCACTCTGATGAACAGCGGGTTAGTGAAGACGAGATGCCCCTGCAGGTGATTCAAAGTAGAACAATTCACAACAACCAGTATACTGAAGATGATGATACTCGACACACAGCACCGTCTAATGAAGATTCAGACAGCGTTGCATGCACACTTAAGGACGATGATAATTGTTACGACATGTTTTATGATGTTAGCCACTATTATAGTGAGCACTTGTAAAGTTACGCGTTAAGGGTTGAGATGCTATAAATATATATTATGTTTCGCGCTTCACGGTAATGAACGCGAATTTGTATAGTTGTCTAAGATTTGTAATGACGTGTTACGTTGGTATGCTAACACTTGACAACGTTATATATTTACCCTTCAGACTCCGAACTTGGTATAAGTCGGACGTATTCTTCATTACTCCCAGTATAGATTGAATTGCGCTGAAGTCCTTTTGAAGATAAGCTACGGGGTCAGCTATTTTGTGTTATGAATACAATATTGGAGTATTTTTATCGATGATTAAGTTTCCTGAACTAGGAATAAAAGAGAGTATAAATTTATGATTACTAGAATCGTTATCTTCGCCAAACCTATGGCAGTTCGTTACCGGATGATCGACAGAGCAAATAATATATATGAGATTGTAATGGACTGCGCAGAAGAGGATATAACTATTTGATGTAAAGGAATTCAACTATCTTGTATGTAATAATAAATATATACTGTTTTGTGGACTCAAAGAAATCGCATCTTTGTTGCTTTAATCCAATTGAATTGGTCATATTACTCATCATTAGCGTAAAACATCAAAATCAGCACAATGGCTCGATTAAGGACAGATTGAAGAACAAGTAAAAAGTATACAGAATAATAATATATGATAAACCATTCTTCAACAAAAATCTTCAAAGGATCAAAACCCGAACTCAACACAAACGAAGTCAACAATAATATTCTTCCATCACCTCCATTGAGACACGAATCTGACCTAGATACAACAGATCCCGACAGTGACCACGAAAGTATGATCAATCCAGACAACACTGAATTTCGCACGGCAACGAAGCGCCCATATTATGGCTTAACAGATGACTCCCCACCGTTAGCAAAGTTTGTGAGATTACCTCAAGAGCACATACGTATGAAATTGCGAAGAAAACGCAAACAGCCCCACAAGACGCAGCATGAGGTGCACCATTTCAAAACTACTTCATCCTTACCCTCGACAAGTGGAGCTACCACCCACTCGACAGTGCGAAATACGCTATCCTCTTGTGATCAACGATTGACGAGGAAAGAAGTTACCTTGATGGACATCGCCAAGTTCCTCATATCAACAAGGTAAACGTCCAGTTCAACGATTATTGGTTTATTGGAGAATCAATCTTCTCTAATAACAAAAAAGGTACTCCCCCAGCTATAGTATCCGACGAGTACTCCCTCTACATAGTACTCCCCCTCATTCCCCGCCATCATCTAAAGTCATTAGTATCCATTTTTTATAGGAAATTTTATTTTTCAGAAAGATGTCAGCCTCAGTCAAGACCCTGCTGATGATACTGATGATAGTGACAGTTACGCTGTCTGTAACACCCAGAGATACTAACAAATTATTATGGCGTGACGCCACTGTGTTTGAATGTTATAGAAGTATTTCAGATTCTTCGTCAACATGGACTGTCATTATGATTACATCTTTTGCACCGCTACGTCAGGAAATTGAAGAACTTTCGCAAACATTCGCAGATCTAGAACACTATGTTATCCAGGTTAAACAGAACTTTAAATTATTTCAGTTCTCTAGTTATTCAAACCTTTTTGCTAGTGTTAGGTACGAAATCTTTATGATTAGAAGAGCACTCACGGAAAATCAACTTCAGTTTTACAAACTTAGCCATCCATATAAAAACAAGAGAGCAGTAATTCCTTTTATTGGAAATGCTTAAGAGTATTTATTCAGTACATCTACTGATACCGACTATGAAGATCTAATTAAGTCCATTAATACATTATCCACAAACCAGAAAGTGATGACACATGTTCTCAGTAAAAGTGTTACCATATTACGTAAATAGCACCTAATACGCAATTAAGTCTAAGAGAAGAGTACTCAATGATCTTAGAGACGTAGTCAACCATTGTACAAATTACACCACTTTTGCCTTTGAAAATCTTAATAATAGGACTTATGCTTTAGAACAGTTTTTTGAACTCTTATTTATTCTTGATGAATTTTGTGACAAAAGCAAACACACTATACGCACGCATTACACAGTCGCTAACTATGTTAAAGTCGCACATAGACATGCTCAAGTTAAATCTCTTACCTCCCTCCCTTTTACCTCCCACTGATCTTCTAGAATTATTCAACCAGTTGTCCACTATCCTCCCACATACACTCCGTCCACCACTAGTTCAACATCATAATCTCTTTCAGTACTACGATTCTTTACGACTTGACGAGATTCTTTCGCAGTCAGAACGCATCGTGTTCTTCGCTATTCCTCTAATAATTGTCGATGACGAGTATGACCTGTATAGGATTCACTCAATCCCTACACCTATTCCTCCTTCTTTTACCTATGATAGTAACACCAACATCCACCCCCTCGCCACATATGATACGACAGCAAACGAAATGGCTATTAACAAAGCACACGTACTTGTCCATTGTGACACATGATAGCTTTTTGAAATGTGTTAACTCACTTCTTCCCTTTTGTGTTATGGAAAGACCGTTTTATAATGTTCAATCGCATCGAGAATGTATTTTGTCGATTTTTCTTAATAATGCTGTTAAGACACAGACCATTTGTACTCAAACAATTCGATTCGCATACATGTTACCCATAGTTTACAACCTCAATGATCGTATATGGCTACTCACATTATTCAAGCCAACTACCCTTTCTCAAAGATGTATGACGAATCAGATGTCAATTTACTTTTCCCTACACATCCAAACGCCTTTCCATCTCCTGTCACCTTCTCCGACATGCTACATCACAGACGGATCGTTCAAAATCGACGCCCCGTTCCAACCATCCTCCACTATTCAAAAGGACCTTACCTATGTAAACGTGTCTATCCAATTCAAAAATACTTCTTCCGTAGTCTGGAAACCCCTTCTCACATTCCTGAATTCAGTGACTATGTTTACTGTCCCTCCTCCACTACCTCCATTACAGTCAGTAGATATGTCTACCCTTATTTCAGAATTAGACACTGTCCACACACCAGAGGCCATGATCCGACAGACTAGAGTGTCAGGACTATTGATTTTGGCTAGTATAATTGGTGTTTTAATTTTAAGCTGTTTAATGTATAAATACCAAGTGCACAAGAAGATTAGATGTCCACAGTGGACATCGGTAAAAGATAATGAGGACATTGTTACCCCCATTGACACAGCTAACGCCCGAAAGACCCCCGAGTACATTTCCATGACTGACATTCGTTCCCCTCCCATGTAAATAAACCCTACTCCGTCATTTATCCCAATATACACCCCACTCCACTAAATAACTGAGACATATATGCTTTTACCTCAAATTTGACATGGTGACATATTTTGCAAGTTGTGTAAAACTTATATGCTATTCAACACAGTTCGCGGATTGGCGAAATTCTACATTGTTACATGCAAACCATGACGATTCCATGCGAAATCGCTAACATGGGAACGGATATGTTCACATGTTGATAAACCTTGTATTGAGAAATAAACATCACATATTGATGAACCTGTATTTTTCTGACCATTGTCACATTGTAAGCGGAACGCTGCAGTATATTTTCTTTACAATTGTTGTCCATTATTATGAACTTGCATTTGTATGCAGACTTTCTATTTGATGACGAACCTATAAACAGTTTGTTACTTGGTTCATGTGTTACTGAGATCGTTCATACTCCACCACCCGGTAGTTATTTGTATCGGTATTGTTGTCCTCCCTCATAGTAACGACCATTACATACGCTGGAGATTAGAGACATTTTTTTTAAAAAAATACTTTGTAAGTGTATTAAATGATCAACTCCTTGTAACCAGATTAATAATTCTATATTTAGATTTTACGACGAACACATAGACAGTTCACAACAACTTGTCCAGATTTTTGGTGTTTAAGATCCATATACATCCTGGTAAATCACTGACCGCAGTGGCAGGATGGGGTCGCCTGTATCATATGATTATATTATGTTTACCATGTTCTATATTGACAATTACGAGAGCGTGAAGCTCCAGTTCATATTTTATTATAAAATTATAGATTAATATTGCCTTGTTTGTATATCCCCATGTCATAGTGGATATATGTTACATTTTTGCGTCACACGGTCTCATGTTTGACCATTAGTTCTATGCAGTTAGGCTGATGTTCTTTGCAGTTACTACATTTAAGATTGTTGAATACTTAATGAATATTCGTCACTTCTGTTGAATATTGTCAAAGTATTTTTTTTTTGGTTTTTGTTTGTGTTGTTTGCACAACCGATGAAAATTGTATGCAACATTTTTTGAAAATGTTAGCATTAAATATGTTAACATTAAGGTGATGACTAATTCACAGCGTTGTTCATATTGATATTGTTGAGAAGTAGTGTACATCCATATTGTTTAATGGCGAAGTGTATTAACAATTTTTATGCGTCCCCGTTTTACACATTATAAATCTACTGGAAACCCTCGTTTTACGAACACATTTTTTTAAATTTTTTTTTATTTCTATTCTTTTTTCTGAGAGCCTCTACCAATAGGCTAGTTGTTTATAACAGTCATCAGGATGAGGTAGTTAGTTGATGGTACGCAAATGTCTCCCTCTGGGATACATTTGTGAGTCCCCGGGATGTATGTGACCGCATGGCCTACCACGTTAGCTTTATCCGTGCCACGACAATAGCATAGTACTTGCTAGTGGATTTAACAGAAGAATAACCTAAAGAAAGAAAAAAACGAGATAAGAACTTTCAAAATAAAAAGAGAAATGCACTTACTGCACTAAATCATAAACAAGGAATTAATATTGTTCTAGAAATAGAATTAGTAGACGCAAACTTATCATAAGCCGGGGGTTGCGTAGCAACAGTGACGTATGTAAAAAGTCAGAAAGCTTTTAACCAGTGAAACTGGCTAGATTCGCGCACCACTTCGTATTTTATAGACGCTAAGTTTTGACCGGGAGTTCCTGATAGAATGTCGTAGACGAAGGTTGTGATTTGTGCTTCTGTGCTGTGGGGGTCATGTTTGAACAGCCATAGGTTCACAATACAACCAACACATTCTAAATAAATGTATTCGTTGAAGTCTATAACGAAAGTATATAGTATTTAAAATATAAAACGACTAAATCTTACTATTGTAGTAAGTTGTGTTAAAAAAAAAAAATATTCAAAAGTCAAGATATCACAGGAGGTATTATCTCGCTCGCACGCATGTAAATAAATGTCATTTATATTTTTACCAATGGGAACCTTGATTTTGATGTACATATGTTGATGATTTAATAAATCAATGAAACGAATTGGCGGTCGCATTAGATGTTTCTTTTCAAGAATTGATTTTGTTGTTGCATAATGTCTGACTAAAAACAAATACCATTAAAATCTCACAAAACTACGTCAGAAAGGATACGAACGAACCTGAACTCCATCTCATATAAGAATCAATATCTCTGGCGGATAGGCCAGTACTACTACTAACTTGTATGATACAAAGTAAAGATAGAATACTCTCGCAGATCAGTATCTTTACCTGATCTCTGAACAAACACCAGTATAATACAGTGACCGACGGTCACAGGCTGTCTCATGCACAACCTCATATTAGTCGCTGTTACACCTCATTTAGCATACAGGCGTGCGCTCTATAGGAAGGCATAGCTGTACGCGAATGAGGATGCACGATAACGCACCGATTGTGAAAGTGCACCATTTATTTTAGTTGTGACATTAGTCAAACTGCATTATGACGTAGGCGCCGTCTGCTTCTGAAAGCTAACGGTCAGTCTTCGTTCTCTTTTGAATCGTGTCCGTCGACATGCCTAAGGGTACAGTAGTCCTTACCTTTCTTTGTCTCATAACCGACCGCCAGGGAATAATGTAGAATAAAGAACACTATACACTTAAATTATAACGCACACGGGGTTGAACTAGTTTTTTCATGCATGAGAAAACTTATTTCTTGTAAAAAAGGCAAAAGTAGTCAGATTTCAGATACTGCCATCGGCGAGTGAAATGTTAATGAAATATTAATTCACTATACTAGGTCAAGTTTTATGAAGTTTGATTAATAGTTCCCTTCTTTGTTGCCTTTGCCTTCCCTAACTCAAGAACAGAGTGAGGTACCCATTTACAGCTGGGTAACGTGGGGCCAGACGCTACTAAGTTTCGATCCCGGATTTAAGGAACTTTGCCGTGAGAGACAAGCGCTATGTCTTGTGCATGAGTCAAAAGAATAATATTTTGTTTACCGGGAACTGCATGAGGATACTCACGTGATGTTTATAAAGTAAATAAATAAGGCGGTGATGGTGCTTGTTCGCTTCCTTGCGCCTTTTTTTTTATTTTCATTTTGTTTAAATATTCTCCAACTTCGTTACTCAGGATAATGCTGAATACCGGAGCCCTTACTGGGGTGTGGAAAAATTGTTTAATTATGTACATGATTTACAAAGTCAGTTGTCTCCAATTAGCAGATCCTGTCGAATTGGAGATGTCTACTTATACTTCATTTTTAGTTATCGTGCCATGTTTGTTGCCAGGAGAGAGACAGAATGATAAATGATGAGATCAGAAGAATTGTAGGAAAGACGTCCCGCATCAAGTATTTAAAGAGTCAGATAATAAAGTGCTTTGGTCATCTCACGAGAATGGAGCCCGATACATTACAACAACACGACTGCAACAGTGAAGAGACCCCGATGCCATCAAAAGAACAGCTATGCTATGGATGCCTGAAGGAAAGCAAAAGAGAGGCCGACCAAAAACAACTTGCGGAGAAATGTGGAGGCAGAGATGCAAAGAATGAACCAGAGCTGGGTCACTGCACGAAGCGTGGCCTCCGACCGAGCAAAGTGGAAGCAGTTTGTTGCTGCCCTACAAGACGCCACCAGGCGTGATGGCCACTGAATGCATTGACATTGGTGGCTAAGGATCAAAGAAGAAGAAGCCTGCAATAGTAGAAGATTAGGCTTCAGAGCATGGGGAAAACCAAGATGCAGATGGATAGACAACATCCCAGGCATCCTACAGCAATATATGCTCACAGATGCAGATGGATAGACAACATCCCAGGCATCTTACAATATATGCTCACAGAAGCAGATGAATAGACAACATCCCAGGCATCCTACAATATATGCTCACAGATGCAGATGGATAGACAACATCCCAGGCATCCTACAGCAATATATGCTCACAGATGCAGATGAATAGACGATATCCCAGGCATCCTACAGCAATATATGCTCAGAAGCAGATGGATAGACAACATCCCAGGCATCCTACAATATATGCTCAAAGAAGCAGATGGATAGACAACATCCCAGGCATCCTACAATATATGCTCACAGATGCAGATGGATAGACAACATCCCAGGCATCCTACAGCAATATATGCTCACAGATGCAGATGGATAGACAACATCTCAGGCATCCTACAGCAATATATGCTCACAGATGCAGATGGATAGACAACATCCCAGGCATCCTACAGCAATATATGCTCGCAGATGGATAGACAACATCCCAGGCATCCTACAGCAATATATGCTCACAGATGCAGATGAATAGACGACATCCCAGGCATTCTACAGCAATATATGCTCACAGATGCAGGTGGATAGACAACATCCCAGGCATCCTACAGCAATATACGCTCACAGATGCAGATGGATAGACAACATCCCAGGCATCCTACAGCAATATATGCTCACAGATGCAGATGAATAGACGACATCCCAGGCATCCTACAGCAATATATGCTCACAGATGCAGATGGATAGACAACATCCCAGGTATCCTACAGCAATATATGCTCACAGATGCAGATGGATAGACAACATCCCAGGTACCCTACAGCAATATATGCTCACAGATGCAGATGGATAGACAACATCCCAGGCATCCTACAGCAATATATGCTCACAGATGCAGATGAATAGACAACATCCCAGGCATCCTACAGCAATATATGCTCACAGATGCAGATGGATAGACAACATCCCAGGCATCCTACAGCAATATATGCTCACAGATGCAGGTGGATAGACAACATCCCAGGCATCCTACAGCAATATATGCTCACAGATGCAGATGAACAGACGACATCCCAGGCATCCTACAGCAATATATGCTCACAGATGCAGATGGATAGACAACATCCCAGGTACCCTACAGCAATATATGCTCACAGATGCAGATGAATAGACGACATCCTAGGCATCCTACAGCAATATATGCTCACAGAAGCAGATGGATAGACAACATCCCAGGCATCCTACAATATATGCTCACAGATGCAGATGGATAGACAACATCGCAGGCATCCTACAGCAATATATGCTCACAGATGCAGATGGATAGACAACATCCCAGGCATCCTACAGCAATATATGCTCACAGATGCAGATGGATAGACAACATCCCAGGCATCCTACAGCAATATATGCTCACAGATGCAGATGGATAGACAACATCCCCGGTACCCTACAGCAATATATGCTCACAGATGCAGATGGACAGACAACATCCCATGCATCCTACAGCAATATATGCTCACAGATGCAGATGGATAGACAACATCCCAGGCATGATGATGATGCCAATAGGCCATGTATGATGATAATGATTCCAATAAGTTCTGTAGGATAATGATGATGCCAATAAACTCTGAATGATGATGATGCCAATAAACCCTGTAGGATAATGATGATGCCAAAAAGCCCTGTATGATGATGATGCCAATAAGCCCTCTATGATGATGATGATGCCAATAATTTATGTATGATGATGACGCCAATAAGCCCTGTATGATGATGATGCCAATAGGCCCTGTATGATGATGATGCCAATAAGCCACGTATGAAGATTATGGTAATAAACCCTGTATGATGTTGATGCCAATAAGCCCTGTATGATGATGATGCCAATAAGCCCTGTTGGACGAGATGCCAATAAGGCCTGCATGATGATGATGCCAATAAGCCATGTATGATGATGATGCCAATAAGCCATTTATGATGATGATGCCAATAAGCCCAGTATAATGATGATGCCAATAAGGCCTGTATGATGATGATGTCAATAAGCCCTGTATGGTGATGATGCCTATAAGCCCTGCATAATCATGATGCCAACAAGGCCTGTATGATGATTATTCCAATAAATCCTGTATGATGATGATGCCAATACGCAGTGTATGGTGATGATGATGCCAATAAGCCCAGTTTGACGATGACGCCAATAAGCCCTGTATGATGATGATGTCAATATGCCCTGTATAATGATGATGCCAATAAGCCCTGAAAGATGATGATGCCAATAAGCCATGTATGACGATGATGCCAATAAGGCATGTATGATAATGATGCCAATAAACCCTGTATGATAATGATGCCAATAAGCCATGTATGATGATGATGCCAATAGGCTGCATGATGATGATGCTAAAAAACCCTGTATGATGATGATGCCAATAAGCCCTGCATGATGATGATGCCAATAAGGCATGTATGATGATGATGCCAAAAAAGCCTGTATGATGATGATGCCAACATGCCCTGTATGACCATGATGCCAATAATGCCTGTATGATGATGATGCCAATAAGCCCTGTATGATGATGATGCCAGTAAGCCATTTATGATGATGATGCAATTAAGCCCTGTATGATGATGATGCCCATAAGGCCAGTGTGATGATGATGCCAATAAGCCCTGTATGATGATATCAATAAGCTCTGTATAATGATGATGCCAATAAGGCCCGTATGATGATGATGATGGTACCAATAAGTTCTGTATGATGATGATGCCAATAAGCCCTGTATGATGACAAGGTCAAGCCTCAGAAATGATAACCACTGTGACGTATAAAGGAGAAAGAGCCTACAGTAATCGGACAGTCTTTGTAACCTCGTAGCGCTCTATGATTTGCTAGCTAAAGCCATGCATTTACGGCTTGTCTTTACTCACACAAGCTTACTTTTTCGTTCCCGCCTCTTTTCTTAAACACGTGCAAACGCAGTGTTTACAAATTTTCGAAACCTGCCCGTCAAAACAGGTAGCGAATCACCTTTTGTTTACCTCGTTTTCCCACGCCAGTATCTGTCAAGCATACGATCTCAGACAGAAAACACGTGAAACAGACGTAACGGCCTTTTGAAGTCTCCGGAAAGGGGAGTTAACGCTTTGATGTCGTATACGCAGAAAATTCTTCGAGAACCCGTTAGACGTAAGAATTCTTCTGATGTCGGTTAGCAACGCCCGACAGAGCCGACATGTAAGCCTTTCATTTGGGAAACGCAGTCGCTGTTCCCCGTTACACATAGTAACGCGAAAAGTAACATCATCGATAGATCAGAGAAATTTAAGCATATATAAGCTGTATTTTCATAAAACTCGATATCAGCGTCACTCAGATATTTGGATAGTCTAAGCACGCAGTTCTAGAGCCATTTTGTTAAATGTGTTATTAGCAATTCGTGGAGATTTTTCATTCTGATTTCTGGTAATAGAAATTAGTGCTTACGTGTTTAAAAGTGTTAGCTTTTACCAATTAAAAGTGTTAGCTTTTACCATTATAATTCACTTTGATTTTCTAGCGTTAAATCTAGTGAAATAAAATAATGCGTAGCTATTTCATACCAGATGTTCAGTTATAATGTTAATTTTCACCACATTCTTTCTCACAAAAAAAGAGACGGTTTTAGCTGACTGGTTATATCCTAGGCGTGACTGATAGTGACAGAAAAGAATTCACGCTTTATTTCATTGTGCGTATTTATTATAAGTGCCTATTATTTAATATCATACGACTAAACTATCAGACGCCGACCAAATTAATAGCTACTTAACAACCGGCGATAGTTTGTGATAATTGACATTGTACGCTGATCGTTAACCGCGAGCAGGGGGGAGAATCGCATAACTCAATCCAACCTACACTCGCTAAGCGACGCGCGATAATGTAGGCTACAGAAAACACCCGTGCCGTTTAACTTTAATCAGGACTGACGGAGTGGATAAGAGATCGTCTTGTCCCCGTCTGTGTGCATATATATAGCTATATAGAATAGTAGCATTTTTCCATAAATGTTTTTCTTACATTCCTAGCAGACCTGATCAAGAGCGTCCAGCGGTCTTTTCTTTTGCTTGTTTTTTGGTCTGTGAAATTTTACTTTGTAAGTTACTGTTAAATTCTAATTTGTTGATATCACTGTTAAATATTATTGCTTTTCTTATACACGCCACACAGGCTACCACTGATAAAGTTACGTGGACTGATCGTAGGTAGAGAGGCTGGCCAACACTGATAAAGACGCTTGTACTGAGTACACGCCCACACAGGGCTATTATTAAATAGATGTGCTGTTCTGTCACTGTCTGGAATGTTTAAAGTGGGTGTGTGTTGATACAGTCACTCACACCACAGTAACGCACGTAGGAGTCATGGAGCGTTGAAACGACTGGTGACATTTAGTAAATAGTTTATTACGCCACAATACAATCATGTTGACATCAAAGACACAGTTTACAGCAAAAATGTGAAATATCGGATAAATGAATCCGTATAGCTCAATTACTCCATAGAGCTCAATTACAGAACGGCCTATACCACTCCTGGCCTCAAAACATCGTTAATATCTCAGAACTATCTCTTCACATCAAATAATGGCCTGTACACATCATGGCCTCAAAAATATCTTTAATATCTCAGCGCTATTCCTTCATAGGAAATACTGGCCTATACATCTCATGGCCTCTAACTATCTTCACAAATATCCCTTCATATGAAATACTGGCCTATACATCTCATGGCCTCAAAATATCTTCACAAATATCCCTTCATAGGAAATACTGGCCTATACATCTCATGGCCTCTAACTAATTTCATAAATATCCAAAAGGGACTGCATACACTGCAGTTACAAAATATCCACCCGTACACACACAGCGAAAAACACTGCTAGACATCTTCCCAGTACACTGCGCAGGCACACACTGTCACGAGAATCGGCTGCTCTAACACAGCTCTGTTAATAACGCATGCGCGGGCTAGCCGCGAGAGATAATCGCTCACAGCTCAAAACAACTCAGAATAAATTCATCTCAGTACTTGAGATGATTAGCGTTCACCACGCTTTTCTGTCTCTCGAAACTTCGAGAAGACTTCCGTATCATATATTTTTAAACAACTCAACAGCTCATAAGCATTCAAGCGTCATAACCCAAAAATCCAACCTGTCCAACGAGTATTTTAAGGTTTATCTCCCCTGGATAAAACAGAACTAAAACATGACTTTAACATCTACACCGACCCCCGGGGAAAAAAATGTTTCTATCATTTTTTTGAAAATTATCTCCCAAAAAATTAAGAGGTCAATGAAGCTATGATGTCTACCTTCAAAACTTACTCTATGTTAAGCCATAATAATACCTCGACAAAAAATATTAGCATTAAGTGTAATGTAAAAAATGAAGCATACAAAGTAGATAGCTAAGTACACTAAGATAATCGGTTTCAAACACAATTAAAGTATTTTCAGTACAAACCAAACAGGAAATAACCGATAGTAAGCGAAAAGATAAGATCAAACAAAAGAAGAATGATTCGTAATGAAGGAAAGTATGAAATCGGAATATGAGAAAAAATCAATAATAGCACATGGTAACAATTAAGTTAAACAATTCCTTACATGTAAAATAAATACAACTATCACAACTAGTTACATTATATCAAGTCATATAATTAACTTAACAATACAAAGAATGAAAGTATAAGTGTCGAAAGAAGAAAAAGTATACAAGTAGAATCAAGTGAAACGAAGATGAAATATGGAAGCATAAGAAAGATATGAACCCATACCGAAAAGACAACAGAAAAGATGGAATGAAATGAAGAATAATCTGCAAAGACAGATGGAAAGCAAAGATATGAATGTAGAGAAAGTTAGTAACAATACATTCCTAATAACTGTTTAAATCAAACCACATATTGTATAAATAAATACAATCATGACAGGAAAGCATCGAAAAAAAAACAATGTATATATATATATATATATATATATATATATATATATATATATATATATATATATATATATATATATATATACATATATATATATATATATATATATGTATATACCAAAACATAAAAGAAAGCTATAACTAAATACAGCATAATAGGCAATTTAACCAAGTTATAAAACTTATTCATAACTAAAAATGAATTATTCTAGACATCACGCCAAAAAAAAAAAAATCAACGCTATCAATAAGTTCTCACTGACGCACAGTCACGCCCTAGATAAAGAAAAAATACATCATAACATTAAAAAAACAACTTTTCAAAGAACCAATATCACTACACATTATTAACCATAGCGCACAGTCAAGCGCTGGGCACACAAAAAATATTACAATGTCAGAAAAAATACCTTTTCCTTTCAAAAGTACAATACCAAAATATTTCGGAACGATAAATTACATAAAAATAGTATTTCATTTTTAACTAATTCGAAGCTATAATTAATAAACTAACAATGAAATCAGCTTTAACAAAATGAGTGACATATAAAAAATCCTATCTCTAAGCAGACACAAATCAACACATGTAAGTTTTTTTTTCTTTAAAAAAAAATACGTCACAGAAAAGGCACATGGTAAAACACACTGTTATCTGCATACGAACTTGCAAATATATAAGGACAACATAATGTATCTTGAGTATGTGCTATAACACTAGCTGTCTAGATTCTTCAAACGAACAACAGTATCAGCTGTCTCTGTTAATTCTACATATACAGTTTAATTTAACATTTAAGTTAATTCCGGCTGACAATCACATTCAGCTTAGCTACAGTGTTATCTAGCTGTAAATGTATATCTTTCTCAACCTGTCATGCTATACACTATAAAGAAATCTACAATCTACTGCTACTATGAGATATGAAAAGGTCGTATAAAAATATTTGCAAAGGTTTAAAAAAATATTTATCAAAATAATCTGTTGTGAAAATGTTGCATGCCTAACTGGCAAGAAAATCAAATTATTTAAATTATCAGGTGTCCTGTTCTGGAAAAATCATTGTTTTCGCAATATGTTATCAACATCAAAATACAAGATCATTAATAATACATTCAAGCTGCGTTTCAAAATTACGTTTCCGAACCTAACGGTTACTTCGTATTATATCTGTATGTGCTAAAATGTTAACCAATTATGGTATCAAAACACGAGACAAAATTCAAATTTAGCAAATAAAGTTACACTTAGGAACTTTCTGAAGGTGATTACCGCACCGTCACAGCTAATAAGTTTGTGCATAGGGCTGGCAATCTCATCATGCATAAAAAACTATCTTAACAATCACAGCTGCAAAAAGCACATCAATGATTGATGTACCATCTATCGTAGCTCCAAGCTCCGATACAGAGCATAAAGATAAATGATTATATGGTCCAAGTGGGCACAGTCTTCCGACCAGTGTGTGCAGACACTAACATCCCACTGCTTTCATCAAAAGGTTAAAGACATGTTACTACCAACTGATATGCTACACCTTATTACAATAATCATATGTACAGCGCTTATCAAAACACAATAATATATGAATCACAAGGAAATCAAATGATGCGCTATCACAACACACACACATAAAAATGTGGTAATGAAATGGTGTAATCAGTACACAATCATATTAAAAAATAATATAATGTTGAAATAGTGCATAAAAATGAACATACAGAATATCTAATACAACACTATATAATGTACCATACTATATAATGTCCTATACTATACAATACAATAATCCACTATCTTAAAAAAAAATTAAGTAGGAAACAACTGCCGCGGTCTTGAGACATTCCATAAACACCAAGAGGAAACACATGTAATGTGGGGTTAATACGCGTACTGGCTCTGCTTGATCAGACACACTGGCGCAAGGTGACATATTCCTCTCACAGCTAATGTAACATAGGAGCACTGACTCTTATCGCAAAGCCGCTGCTGTGAAAAAAAACACAAATGAAAATTTCCATTTTAATCAACGGCAGAATTTAATGAGGAAAAACGGAAAAGTTAACTTTACAATTACCTATCACTTGTGGTTGTGTAAACTTCCAGCCTCTTTATGATAAGCAACAAACCTTCCTCTGTCACGTGTAGACAACATAGAAGGCTTAGGGAGAAGATGACCGCAACTCAAGGTCGTCACTGCTGTAGGGTTGAACAAAGTTCTGCACTCAAGGCAACGAGATGCTCTCTCGAAATCAAAAGCACAGCAAGTAGTAGCATTTGAGAGACTATTACCACTCTTATTACCTTGATTATTAATAATTTTGGGCTCATGTTGAGCAAAGTTAGCATGGTTGCGATTTTTGTTTCCCCTTTGATCAAAATATATATTACTATTTCCTTTTTGTTTGGGACCATTGTTATGTTTTGAACTCCAATTAGCATTATTGTGCTTAATATTTCTGCTTGGAACAAAAAATCTATTAGATTCGTCTTGCCGTCTCCCAGAAAAATTATTATAAGATTGATAACCTTTCATTTAGTTATTTCTACCATAATTTCCAAAAACCTTAGAACCGAAATGTTGAGATCCGTTAACTTGTTTACAGTTTCTTGGAGAAGGAAAATTACAATTTGATGAACTCCCTTGGTACTGTCTTATCTCAGGATTATCTCTCCTACCACAACTGTTTTTATTTCCGCCTATGGGAATATGCTTACTAATTGTGTCAAACTGTCTGAGCTGAGTATGATAAGTAACAGGACTAAAAGTATCTTTATGGTTACCAACATAATGGGTATTATTGTGGGAACAAGTACTACTGGGTTTGTTCCTTGTTACCAATTTATCAGAATTTCCAAGAGTAGCTTCACAGTTGATCTTTGGGACTTCGACCTGAAATTTATCACAATTTTTTCGTGATCTACAGGACTGACTGTTACTGAAGAATTTCCTTTGTTGGTCTGACGCCAAGAATCACTACCATTAGAAGCAGTATCATTAGAATGTGGGAAATTATATTTTCCACGAAAAGATCTATGTCCACCATGTGTGACATTATTATCAGCAATGAGTTTATGTGGCTGACTCTTTGTCTTTGTGACCTGTTGACAAACAACTTTCTGTCTAACACTGTCAACATTGACAGAAGACCACATCTTGTTGTTTAAGACAATATCCAGTAATCCATCCATTCTTTTTCTTAAATCTGTAATTTCAACATTTTTTAGTGAAATTTCTTCACTTAGTTTCTTATTTAAGTTGTCAAATGCCAAAACTTTGCTCCTCTCTTCCACGAGTAATTTCTCAATCTTAACCATTTCCTCTTTCTCCACCGTTAAATCTTCTAACCTCTTTTTCTCATCCTTTTCTTTATTCGCTCTCAACTGTGTTAACTCCTCTTGAAGTGCCTCAATCTTAATATCATTGCTATTCTCAAGCTCATTAATCTTATCAGGAGATACGGTATTCTTTTCTTTTAGTTGGCGACGGAGAATCTCTTTATCATCCAATACATCATGAAGCATTTCTATATAAGTCTTCTCACGTTCATTGCTCTCAACTTTTAATTTCTGACATATCTCCTTCTTTTCTTGAACTTCTTGAGTTAGATTCCTCACTTCGATATTTTTATCTTCCATATGAGTTTCCAAGTCTTTGATCTTGTTTAATGCAGAATTTAATGCTGCTTGAGCACTAGCAAGTTCTGATTTCGATTTATGTAAATCACTTGTAAGCCTAGACACCTTCTCATGTAGTTCGCTCTCTTCAGCAATACTTTCTAACAAATTTTCCCTTTGCTGTAGGGCACTCCGTTTGCTGTCTTTTATTTGGTCCTCATCTTCTAACTCCATTTCATGATCATCCGGAATGTTGTAGTAAATTATCTTATGTATTGTCTCCAATATATGATTGTGTTTAACATCAGCATACCTGTACACACACGAACAAAGTTCCCTAAGCAGTAAATCCGCCAAATCCTTAGCCATAATTACATTATGAGCGGAATGAAAATTATCCTCAGCAAAATACTTTAGGGATGATGACGCCTTAACAAAAAATCTATCCATCACATGTGCTTCCAGTTCTAGGCCTTGTAATCTTTCAAAATCTCTACCTTCCTCAAACAAATACTCCAATATAGGCCTCATATCATCAGGATCCATATTAGAATCCATAGTGATTCACTCACTGAGTCGACTATATGTATTAGTCAACTATAATTATAAGTTTATGTCCCTAGAAGTTTGGATAATCACCTTTCTACCTCACAAAGCTTAATAAATTCAAATTATCCGTTAATGCCTTATCACAAGTTTCTGTGCATAGATCTTTTATCAATATGAGTGACGCCAATATTGTATCACTATCAAGCCATAAATTACTTATGCATAAAGTCCTATAATAAATCGATATAAATATAGACAATAGGAATGACAGTTACGAAGACAAGATAGTAGAGAACAAATGATAACGCTCGCAGAAATCAACTGAACAATAAAGCAGAACTAAAGGAAAATGTTACAAAGCATGTAATGACAACTGCGATATAATAACAAGACAAGCGACGACACAGTGTATAAACGGAAAATGTGTATATAACTAAAAAATAGAAAAGAGAGAAAAACACTCACGAACAAATTAATCAATAACTTAAGGTACAGAAAAAATTACTACAATAACAACAATGAAACGTTACGTCACACCTAAACACTTACTGTCGCAAGAGGCAAATAACGATCTAAACCTCGGCAAGGTTTGTAGCCTTGGACCGGAATTATCGCTTAATTGACACTCACAAACTAAATCCTAAAGAACGCTTATGAAGCCCTGGGTAAACTGGGATGTTACCTTCATAAGTCACATAAATATGGAAATAGAACATGAAACACTCAATAGAACATGTAATGCATAATATAGGAAGGCTTGTTGGCAATATAAAGTGGCACAATTTACACAACAAAAACCCCTTATCTTGTTAACTGAAAATAATCCCGTCCTTTCCGCCAAAACGATGGGCATCGGATAACACAACATAAGCAAACTCCAACATTGAAAGGTACAGGAACAAGTACTGGAACTTGTCGTCAACTCTCACTTCAGGTCCTTGATAACGTATGATGTGTGCTTGATCACCGCACAGGAAAACAGGAACTGGAACACTGCAAATACTGCAAATCTTGACTTGTGGTACACGTGTAAAAGGACTGGAAATACTGCACATATACTTGAACTTGTACACTGCCAACACTGAGTATCATGACATCTTGAACTTGTATCCGATAACTGGAACAGGTAACAGGTAACAATGTAACTCTTATGGCACGAATGTCGCGGGTATCACAGCCCGTAAAACTGGCGACCACTGTTAAATTCTAAGTTGTTGATATCACTGTTAAATATTATTGCTTTTCTTATACACGCCACACAAGCTACCACTGATAAAGTTACGTGGACTGATCGTAGGTAGAGAGGCTGGCCATCACTGATAAAGACGCTTGTACTGAGTACACGCCCACACAGGGCTATTATTAAATATGTGTGCTGTTCTGTCACTGTCTGGAATGTTTGAAGTGGGGGTGTGTTTGTAGAGTCACTCACACCACAGTAACGCACGTAGGAGTCATTGAGCGTTGAAACGACTGGTGACATTTAGTAAATAGTTTATTACGCCACAATACAATCATGTTGACATCAAAGACACAGTTTACAGCAAAAATGTGAAATATCGGATAAATGAATCCGTAAAGCTCAATTACTCCACAGAGCTCAATTACAGAACGGCCTATACCACTCCTGGCCTCAAAACATAGTTAATATCTCAGAACTATCTCTTCACATCAAATCATGGCCTGTACACATCATGGCCTCAAAAATATATTTAATATCTCAGCGCTATCCCTTCAAGCAGACTGCAGGCATCGCAGTGCTAATAATATATATGGCCTCAAAATATGTCTAATATCTCAGCGCTTTCCCTTCAAGCAGACTGCAGGCATTGCAGTGCTAATAATATATATGGCCTCAAAATATCTCTAATATCTCAGCGCTATCCCTTCATAGGAAATACTGGCCTATACATCTCATGGCCTCTAACTATCTTCACAAATATCCCTTCATATGAAATACTGGCCTATACATCTCATGGCCTCAAAATATCTTCACAAATATCCCTTCATAGGAAATACTGGCCTATACATCTCATGGCCTCTAACTAACTTCACAAATATCCAAAAGGGACTGCATACACTGCAGTTACAAAATATCCACCCGTACACACACAGCAAAAAACACTGCAAGACATCTTCCCGGTACACTGCTCAGGCACACACTGTCACGAGAATCGGCTGCTCTAACACAGCTCAGTTAATAACACATGCGCGGGCTAGCCGCGAGAGATAATCGCTCACAGCTCAAAACAACTCAGAATAAATTCATCTCAGCACTTGAGATGATTAGCGTTCACCACGCTTTTCTGTCTCTCGAAACTTCGAGAAGACTTCCGTATCATATATTTTTAAACAACTCAACAGCTCATAAGCATTCAAACGTCCTAACCCAAAAATCCAACCTGTCCAACAAGTATTTTAAGGTTTATCACCCCTGGATCAAACAGAACTAAAACATGACCTAACAGTTACCTGTTCCTCAATGTGGGTTGAGCGGTACCGATCTTCTTTATAAGCGTGTACTCGCCAAAGATACATGAGAACAGTTCTGACACTAAAAGTAATTTAACTGGACTTACCAAACCCAGCAATATTTTTCAATTTTTATCAGCCCACTGGGTGTACAAAAATAACATTTATTCCCGATTTCTGACAGTCGTATTCAAGCGAAGCATCCAGAAATTTAGGCTGTTCAGAATTGACGCTCTAACGTAGAGTCAGCCGATAGGATTATCCTCATTTATCATTGTAACATTTTGGCAACATACGTATTCCAGTACTGGAATTATTTTCCTCTTTAAATTGTGAACCACAAGAGCACGTTCCTACATCGAATATTCATAGTAACAGTTGTTAGCTAGAAAAAAACTACCAGATTTGGCTTTCCCCTAAAAAATTGTTGTTAGAGGATAAACTGGGGCCAATGTGGGAAGTGAACTGGATAGTTGTACGCCGAGGAATATCTCCTAGGAGGTAAGAGTGAGAGAGTGGCCACAGTTTGCAAGAGAGAGTGAATATTTTTCTTTGTTTCAGAGATTTTACCAACTCTGGATTTGCCTAATTTGTTTACTTTACTGTCTACTCTGTATCATAGTGCTAACCTTCGACCTTTGGGTTATTAACTTTGGGTTTTTTTCTCCATAGTATGTATGTAAATCTGATTTGTTTGATTTTTTTTAGATAATTGGTGTTGTCAAGTTTAATGATAATAAACAACAAAGAAAATTAACTTTGTGTGTTGGTCAGACCCATACCCAATTAACCGTAGTTTTTTCACGTTTGTGTATCTTGTTGTCACATAGCTGCGTGTGTGTGTAGTTTAACTTATATTTATATGTATGAAGAGGGCAAGGTTGTCTTGTACTAAATTACAGTCGAATAAATAGGCTGGAATAGAGAAACTTACTAATTCCAGAGATATATCTTTTTTCTTAAGCTACACCCGTGAAATCTATTTATCACACCTTTCTCACGTATTTATCACCATCCACTCTACTCAGACGGGCCAAAATAACTCACAACCTATCTGTACGACAACCACTATTACAGAAGAGGAAACCAATGATGATGCCAATAAGGCCTGTATGATGACAAGGTCAACCATCAGAAATGATAAACACTATCACAGAAGAGGAAACCAATGGTGGCGAAGATGGCATCAAAATGGAAGAACTGAAGGCAGCGCTTGAGAAAATCAAGATGAGCAAAGCAGCAGGGCATGATGGTATAACCTCATAAATGGTTAAGTGCATGTGGGCAGCCGGTGACCTATTACTCCTGAGGATCCTACGGGCAGCCTGGCGCTACAAGACCATACCAAAGGATTGGGAGATTGCTATCATAACAACCATATTAAAAAAGGTGACAGCCGACAATGTGGAAACCATACAGGATTATCCCTTCTTAGTGCCCCTGGTAAATGTTACTCTAAAAGACTGGAACAGAGACTCAGATGCCCGGGTGAGCCACAAATGGTTGAGGTCCAGTGTGGCTTCTGGCCAAACTTAAGTACTCAGGACCTTATCTTCACACTCAGACAGCTGAGTAAAAAGGCCCTTGAATATAAAGATGAGATGCATCTTTGTTTCTTGGATCTGGAGAAGGCATTTGACAAGGTCCCCTAGAGCAAACTTTGGAACTGCTTGCCAAGGAAGAAAATTCCAACACCTCTGATCCATGCTATACAGAGCTTCTACAAGACGCAGAAATTATGTGAAGACGGCAAACCATCAGTCAGAAGAGTTCAGGGCCACCACTAGTGTAAAACAAGGTGATATTCTTTCACCTTATCTTTTCATACTCCTCGTGGACGATGTCATCAAAGTATGTAAGGAGAGGAAAAAAAAGTATTCAGTGGGGTACTAGAAGATGAGACAGGTCTGTACTTCAGTGTTGGCATTTGCCGATGATGTCGCCCTGATTGCTAAATCAAAGGCACATCTTCAATCCAACCTGCAAGTCTGGAAAGAAGAGCCGGAGAAGAGAGGGATGGTCATCAGCAGCTCAAAAACAAAAACAAAAAAACAAGGTGATTTCACGAGAAGAAAAATGCATCAGATTAATCTGCGAGAACAGATTCCGGAGCAGGTCAATCACTTTATATACATTGGAGCTATCAAAGACCGGAAGGGGGCATCAAACAAAGAGTTGATTACCCTGTAGCGACACGGACAGATCACTCTGGAAATTTTACTATAAATAGTAATCTTTAGGATTTATCGTATCTATATATTTCTATATCTAAGATTCATAAACGGTGAATCACCTAATTATTCGAGGACGAAAAATAGCAAACAGAAAGAAGTGCGGAAAATGAGCCAATCAAACGCTGAGGAGCGAAAGTGAGAAATTCATTGGAATAAAAGGAGATTCAACTCAAGGCAGATTAAATCAATCAAACTGATGAAAGGGAGATCTAATCAAACTCAGTCTCAGTTAAATTCATACAAGCAGGGAAATTGTATACAAACCCGCTCAGATTCAATTCTGGACGGTCGAAATTTCACGCCACCATCGCATAGCTGAGAAGACGTCCAGCGGACTGACCCACTCTTGAAGAAGCCACACAGCCACATCCAATAGCTAAGAAAAGCCAAAGTGACCTGCTTTGTGAGTCGAACTTGCATAGTGAGAAGCTCAGATCCGTAATATTGTGTATGAAGGGTTTGTTAAACTTGTATTGTTAGTTAGATTGCAAAGTATTTTGGTTTCATATAGTTTGATGTATTAATTAAAATTAATGTTATGAGTGACTTTGGTTTACTTGCTGGTTTCGTAATCCTGGAACTCTAAACACTATTCTGACAACTGAAGTTGGGCTCAAGCTGAAATATAACCTGTAACAATCTTGAACAGCATGACGCAGCTAGAGTCCTTGTCATGATTTTGCTCCATGCTAGCTTTAAGAGCTTACAGTCCTTTTCAGGGCTTAGATTTTAAATGCTGGGTACCAAAGAGTTCATCTTCTTCTTCAGCCTCTTCTTCTCCTTCTTCTCTTTCATTGTTTCTTTCGTTCAATGCAGATTTAAATTTTCGTTGATGTAATGTCTTGCACACGGGACCACCTATTTTTTTCGACTTATTTGAGAAGGCTGGGCATCAGATCTCCCCTTCAGGAGACCAGGGGGGAGTATGACATCATTAGGACTACTGGGTCTGAAAAACAAAACTCTATAAAATATATTCCTGTACCTCTAGAATTCGAGGCGGGCGCCATACCTGACAGCAACTACGACCCCAAAGTAATTTGCTATTATGTTACATATCAGTCAATCTTTCTCAAATTTTGAAGACTTATCTTTCTTATATTCGCTTGCTAGAAAGTGCATACATTTTGATACATTTACACACAAGATGGTACAAAATACATGATTGATACAAAAACACACACTGAACATTTTATGTACACAGTTTCATTGCGACCGACACAATTTAATCCTTGTATTTTACTGTCTTCATCATCTTGTCAAGATCTCCAGATATAACTGGGCCGAATTTATGGGTGCCGTCTGAGCGAAATATTTGAGCCATAAAGTGTTCCTTCTCCTCGTTTTAATTATTCACGTCAGCACATTTCGTTTCCGGAAATTTTGTCAGGGGAGGCAAAAACCTTTAGTTTTAAACAATATCGTTCAGACACATCATAATTTCTCAATCAAATTTCGCGTCTTAATAAGGAAAGCCGGCGGCTCAGCAGGTGAAAGTGATTTAGATTATAACACATGGAAACAAACAATCAAAGACATGCAATATCTAGTAACATATTTAATAATATAACGAGCAAGTTAACCTGTCAAAACAAATGACGGGAAGAAAATTAAAGCCAACACCTTAAATTTTTAGCTACTGCTGCACATTAAGAAAACGGACAAGTTGGAGTAGATAGAGTACAATTTGACTAATTACTAAAAGCTCTTTAATCACTATTTATCTATTTATTTACTGTAAATGCACAGTTATCATTAAAATTTTTGCCTTGGTAGCCTGTGTCCTTAACATGTACTTTATGACTGCCTTGGTTCCTTCTTCGCGTTAGCGCTACATAAAGTTGACCACTAGCAAAGATTTCTTTTTATGGGTATACACTTAAATGATTTTCCCTGTGCTTCGTTGATTGTCGTGGTGGAAGCTAAAATCATAGGAAACTAACGACATCCTTTATTATGAACTTAATTATTAAACTATTTCACTTATATTTTTTAGAACTAATGGTTCTAATGATGTCATACTCCTCCCTGGTCTCAAAGGTACTCAGATCGGATGGCTAGCCTTCTCGGATAATGGCGAAAAAAAGAAGGTCCCGTGAACAAGTTGTGCACGGTAAAAATCCCATGGCAGTTGGAAGTCGTAGAGAGTAGGCCTAGCAGGCCACGGCCCTGGCAAAATTTAAAAAAAAAATTAGAAACCTACCCACCACAAAAATATTTATAGAATATGTGATTCTTATATTCACATATTGGGATCCTCGCCGTTGCTACGGAGTTCATGCGATGTGCTGAGATCCTCCTTGTGTGACTTAAGGGAGGAGATCGGAGCACTGATGGAGTTGTCCGTGTGCAATGAAGTCATTAAAAGCCACAGAAACCACACCATTTCCTGACAGGCTACTTGAGAATAGATCTGTAAAATCAGACTAAAGTAGATTATTGGCCTGTTTGTGAGATGACTATAATGGGTGCTCAAGAAAGCGTTTGCTCAAAGCGCAGTTCAATGCACGTCGTTTGTGCAATTTCCGGGAAAGCTGATGCGAATATATCTAACACACTGACAAATGCATGCACTATGAAAGGATTGAAAGGCACGTGTGTTCTTTTAATGAATGCGCAAGATAACTTTTATTCATAGCATAGAGTTCTTATTGGGACGAAACCGACTTGCTGTTACTTTTAAATGAAGCCCACAAGAGCCACTATAATGGCTCAGCGTTTAGACCTATTTGGCCCAGGAGCCATTTAAGTGGCTTCGGATGTTTTGCTCCTGTTCCAATGTTAGCAACCCAAAACGTCATTTCCAACAGGAAGTACTGAAGTACGTTCATTTTAAGGTAGCAGGACACCTTGATAGGGTAAAAAACTCAAATTTTCCTTTCAGAATCAAACCATGGGTATAGTCTTAGTATGGATTTAAAATGTTTGTCCACATAATGACCTCATTAATTATGCACATTAGCTATCCAATATGGCCACCGTAGTGAATAAATTATACACATTTTTTAAAACATCATAACTATGTTATTTGTACAAGGATCTGACTGAAACTTGGCAAATTGAATCATTATATATAGCGTGAGGTCATGAACTAAAATGAAAGAGATTGACAGAAAGGTTAATTTTTAATGAATTTTCAAAATGTATATTTCTGGAATGTTTGATATTTGTGCCTCATTATATATGCATGATGGTCATAAAACTAAAACTTTGAATTCAATTGTATCCATTTTAGGTCAGAATCTGTAAGATTATATGACAACCAACTGTGTTAATTTTCATGTCAATTGAATGTATAGATCTAGAGATATTTTGTTTCAAAGATCACCAATTATGCTAAAAAGACAATTCCGAGAAAACAAAGAAAAACAGAAAAAGAACTCACAAAATGAAGTTTAATGAGCTCCTGTTGAATAAAGGTCTCCATCTTCTGCAGCTGCAGTGTCTATGAATCCCCTTTTCAGTGCTCTCAGGGTCTTTCCATTGCAATGTTCTTACTTGCTGAATAGATCCTATGCAGCGTTCTCCTGTATGCTTTCTTTGCCATGGGTTGACTTGTGTTCATGTATATCGAAAACTTCTGCAATGCACTGTGGCCTTTCCCAACAGAACGCACAAATGCCACCATTCGCACATTTACTTCTTTGTTTGTGAGTAGCTGAAGATGAAACATCAGAAGTATTGAAATTGGCATTCCATTCGCCACAGTTTGTGCACTTGATACTGATTTCATGACAAAAGCCATTCCGAGTCTCTTCGACGATCTCACAGGTCAGTGAGTACTGATAACATTTGTCACATCTAAAGTTGCGCATAAAAACCCAAACAGTAGTTTTACATCCATAAGGATAAACCCATTTCCTCTGTTGTCATTTTTAGCTTGTCCTTCACTTTCTTGGACCTTTATTTTCTTTGCTGAGGAGCACAGAGGCTTTATAGCGTCACTATCGACAATAGGTGTCTCATTTTCAGGCAACGGTTTGTTGGTGTACACGCCTCCCAGTCTTTGTCTTATTTCCCATTGTGAACAAAAGAAGCTCTGCTAACTACTTTTATACAGAATCAGTATAAAACTAGCAATAAATAGAGTTGATGTTGGTGAAAATGCACAATGCATGTAACAAATGTTGAAATTTACGATCAAAGCTTTCTAGACACACACTTTTGAAAAATTCATAAGAAATCATTGAGTGATTCCCCGTGGAAAAATTATAAATATCTTTTTCCTGTTGCCTCAGTATAATTATAATTTCGCAGTTTTACAATTACGCACCTTCATGTTGGGTCATTATTCACATGGTAACCAACTATAAACATTGGTTGCTATGCAAATCACTCAAGGGGGTGTGTGTAGAAAAACACTTTCCTATCAAACCAGAGTATCTCTAAGCTTCTATGAATTATTTTTAGTTCAAGAACATGTTGACGATGATTTAAAGCATGAAAATGAAAATTGTTGGATTTTTATTTTGTTTAACCTTTTCTGGGTATACTACTACCTTAAATAACTCGTATTTATGCATATGAACATTAGAAGAAAAAAATTTTCCAAACAAAAACAACAATAAAAAAGCACTGTGGTGGCCGTTTTTGTTTGGGCCAAACCCTGCTTTTTGCTTGGGACTTAAAGAGTTAATCTATTAGACCTAAAGGTCTGTTATATTTAGACATGCGCTCTAATATAACCGACTAGATTGAACGGGGCGCGCGTGTATTTAACAGAAAAAACAAACAAAAAACTTACCGCTAAAATGAAGAAGTGGACCGGATATAATAATAAATAACTACTGCTTGTGATGCTTAGTTAGAAGATAGAACAGTTGCTATTTGCTCCCGTAGCAAGGCGGTGTTGTCGTTTGGAAGGTCTTGGGTTCTAATCTCCAGTAAGCCTATCACTTCTGATGTTTTTCTGTTGTCTAGTTTTCTACTTTATTTCTCACGAGTTCTTGACACATACCTTTATGTGTGTATTATTTACTTATTGTTTACAGGCTTCGAGTTTTCCCTCTTCATTTATTTAAATGTTTATACAATACAAACCTACCCTTTATCTTGTACTGTTCTCACTCTTCTATCATTTACTATGCACAGTGTTAAGGTCTTTGTCTTGTATAATCTGGCCTATCTTGTATAATAGGGGATCTGCAGAAGCGATTGCGTCATTAATTAGGCTGGATCGTTCCTAGGTACATATCCGGTGTTACGTGGGGAAAATCGCGCTAATGACCCCTGTCTACGAAGCACTATTTGTGTGGTGCCTAGTCGGTAGGGAGGATAGTTGCCATTCGCTGCCGTAGCGGTGTAGTCGCTCGGAATGTTCTGGGTTCGAGTCTCCGGTAAGCCTATCGCTTCTGTTGTTTTTTTTTTTACCTAGTTTTCTACTTCCTTATTTCTCAGGAGTGCCTGAAACACACATTTATGTGCGTAATATTTATCTTCTTCATATTAAACCGCGGCCCTGAGATTAAATCAGAAAACTTTCCATTTGTTTCACATCTATCCACTTTCTAAAGACCTATGTACCACACAAAAAACTGCAGGATAATGCATTCATTCAGTACCCCTTGTGCTCGTCAGAGAGCATAGGCTTTAAAAAAACGGTGCCAGATCCTCCTATCACGTGACATTAACTCAACTCTTTCAATGCCTTCATTCATATTTTCATTTCTCTCTCCAGTTCTCTTCTCCGTATGTTTTTCGTCTACCTCTGCTTCTGTTACAATCAGAGGTGGATCTACTATGAAGCTAATGAACTAGAGCTTCATGGCCTTCAGACCAGTTTTCTCTATAATACGTTCTCTTTCCCATCCCCCAACACTTTTTTTTTAAATAAAAGGGACCCCCAACCCCAACAGTTCAAGCTTAGGTCCCCCAAAATGTAGATCCACCACTGCTTATACTGATTATTCCAGAACAAAGACTGCCTGGTAATGCTATCAACAGGTTTCCTCAATGTGTGTCCGATCCATCTCCAGTATCGTCTTCTCATTCTTTTGTTCCACTGGATCTTGTCATCAGTTCCACATAGGTGTCAAGGTCATTGTCACGATTTGAATCTGTATAAACAACACGGTCATAATTTCCGCGCTCAATCTAGGATAAAAGGTCCAAATGTAATGGCCAATCAGAACGCTCCTTTTCTAGTGTCTATAAAGATACCTTTTATAGTAGGCAGAAAGGACCTATTCTGTGTTTTTGACGGGAAGGAGTTATTTTATTTCTTAAAGAATAGCGAGAAATAAAAATAAATACATATCTATTAATACACCTGATATATCACTTAATAAATAGGTACCAAGCCTATCTCATAAAAGTAAGTTAATTAAAGAGAAAAATTGATTTTAGTGATATTTTCATATCAGAGTGGTACCCGATTTAATTATTTAAAAATTACCTAGATTGAAATGCAAGGAAATAGCTAACGAATATACATATAGAACGATAGAGAGCAATTGGCCGTTTAATTATCATTTTAAATAGAAATCGGTCCAATAATAACTGTAATATAAAATATTTAAACTTAATCACTTTATACGAGCCGGCTGAAATACGCCTAAGTTTTAATTCTTAAAAATAATTTTGGACTGGGCTCCGATTGGTCGGATGTAGCTCTATATATAGAAACGGGAACGTAGAAAGCCGCCACTATTTTTTTGAAATTCAAACCAAGCTGTAGAAAAATCTAGCGGACTGTGCATATCAAGTCTTTTGCCGTTCTGACCTGTTAGCAAAACTAGATTCCCATTGAGGCCAGTCTCAGCTTGAGTATTATTACATGAGGGTTCTGTCTCAGCATCATGAAGTAATCACCAGCCATTGTTGAGGAAGTCTGTTGGTGACAACAGCTCTACATAAACTAAGAGCTATACCCAGCATTTCTCATCCAGGAGCTGCAAGTCGTGTGGTCCTGACTTGTTGAATGAAGATCAGCAGCATATACAAAGATAAGTGAACCATACGGTTCACTGAACAGCTACTCCAGATACTCACCACAGTTAAAACGTTACAACTACTAATACCTTTAACTGATGAAGTCAAGGACTATATATAATATAGTGAAACCAAAAGTTCAGGGACAGTGAATATAACATCAAGATAAACAGAACGTGAAATAAGTTCAGTCCTTTGACAGTATTCCTTATGGAAGAGATTTTCCAGTTCATTTATTTTGATTTGTAAATATTATTACAGTTCTTTTGAGTATTCCTGACCTGAAAAGATATTGAGGTTCAGGACAAATAAATTGTAAATAAATTTCATTCAGACTTGCTTGATAATTTTATTAAAGTTTAAGTTCTGTATTGGAATTTACTACTTGATATAATTTAAATTACCCCTAGATAATTAGCCAAATAAAACAAAACAGTTAATCATTAATCTTTGCGGGATCATGAGAGGTAGCAGTTAGGGACTCAGAGTACTACATTATCATCATCTTCTCTGGGAACTTACATAGTTTGACCCCACTTTGATGTCTATACACCCTTGCTCTTTTCAGAGAAGGGGGTATTGCTTATAAGACCAGTCTCCTATCTGGCACTATCCTGGTATCATCTGATACATCTATTTGTCCAGGATTCCTTTATTTCATAACATCCAAACCTCTCGCCACAGTCATACTATTTCAATATTTTGATTCTACGCAAGCGCCAAGTTATGAAAGTCTATAACTTCTTAGTTCTTGACTTTGTTGTTCTCCATGTTTCAGAGAAATAGCATAAAACTGCCTTGACATGTGAGTTAAAGATTGAAAGGTAACTAATGAATGAATTACTTACAAACTTTTCTATTTACACGCGTAGATTGAATAACAACAACAACATCAAACACACATTAGGAGACGAGGGCTGAAAGGCATACTATCTCCTCACTTTGAGTGAGGACCTAATACACCAAATAAATATAATAATAAAGAATGACAATTCAAAACCAAAGATCTAGATGTGTTATTCTTATACACATGAAAGAAGAAGTAAAGTTTATTGCAGACTACGAAATGATATTAATGTTTGTGTGCCCGTAATCACATAGATAGTATTTGGAAAACTGGTTGAGGTTCTGTTTTATTATTTTATCTTTCTTTTCATATAAATGAATATTCCGTCGGAAAATATTAGAAAAGATCTGAACAGAATGATAGGTGTATTTGTATAAGTAAGGATACGTGTTAAATTGACACACCAACTAAGAAGCTGGTGTTGTGCCAATGTATATTTGTGACCAGTAATTTAGGAGCTATTCTTCGTTGAAAGAATAAAGGACAGAATAGGAAGCATTTCCGACGTTATTCTGTCTTAGGTAGTATAGGGCCTATCAAGTTTACGTTCATATATCAAGTTTGCGTTCATATATCAAGTTTGTGTTCATATATCAAGTTTGTGTTCACTGGATGAACCTCCAGAGATGTTACTTTACTTGAGCCATTTGTACGGGTTCCAGGTTCGGTTTAAATTTTGAATTGGAAGTAGCTCATGTAGTAATAATGGCAGTACTCTCAATAGTTCCTAGATCAACAATTTCTATCTGCAGAGAAGCAAAGTCCGTAATATATAAATCAATGTTTTTATTTAGGTTCCTCCTGATGTACAACTGTAGTTAAAATGTGCCTCCATTTTCATTCATTCCTGTAGCATACATTCTTCACTAAGAAGTGTCTCATAAATTTCATGTCTCCAATTCTTGATGAACATATGTACATTATTTTCTTGTCTGCTATGTGTATAAGTCGGAATACTAAATCGAGATTTTTACCCACCTGAGGAATGTCATACTGACTACCAAATATGTTCTGTATTCAGAACTTTGAAAACCTGTCCGTTGCTTTACAGAAATGAACGTGTCATAGGGCCAGGGGTCGGGTTAGCCATTATTCTCTTCACTGGAGTCTCCATGAAGCTATCAATAAATCGTGGCGGTCAACTCTACTGTTAAGGGCTTGGGCGGTCCATATATTACAAACTGGTTTCTAAGACTGTTGGGGGAAGTTACTTTGATTTGTCAGTCTACCGGATATCCTTTGAGATAATCTGTTTCATTGGCGAAGCCACTAGTTAAGATGGATATTCCACTAGTTATGTCTATGTCATATTTACGTCACAGTTACTATACAAGTTTCTATGATAGCAAAATGGTATAACCTTTTATTTGAGGGTATATTTAATTCTGTTTTGAGATTTCGGTCTCGTATTATTTCCTGTAACTGTCTGGAAGGCTTTATTTTAAAATGTCGATAAGAGGCTATGTGACAAATGAAGTCATCAATAACTTGTGTACTAAAATTATTTAAAGGATAATTGCTAACTACCAATGTCATCATCATTCCGGTTACATACGTCCCCATGCTACAAAAGTGTATCTCAAAGAGAGACACTTTCCTCGCTCTATCAGTCTATCTAACAACCCAAAAACTTGCAAATCTAGTAAAACAATGGTATACATCTTAATAGTACATAAGAAGGAATATAGGCGACAGCATGAAAACGCACGGTTAATACAAGATGAATGTATGCATATAAGTCAATCAAACGAAGATGTCCAAACATCAAAATGTCCGCAATAATTGAAGTGAACAAAACATAATTGCTAATCGAAACGTGTATGTGGGGGAAAAGGGGTACTCAACACAATGCGGGGAAAATCTTTAATGCGTGTCATCTGATGCTGGGAGGATCAAATGCAATAGAAGAATTGAAAAAATATAACACTGGTCAAGAAAATCTTGAACTATAAACGGAAAATTTGAAAATGTCCAATCATATAAACTATTCAATCGTGTCACTTGATAATAGCGATCAAACTCCGCTGTAAGGTCATGTATAGTCGTTAAGGTGTGAATACTAATGTTCAAGACACCATGGGTGTGATCTGTTTACTTGTATTTTGTACCGCGGAATAAGTACTATTAAAACCGGTATGACTTATTCTCAACGTGTCACATAATCTGTTGATGACTCGACAGTGTTTGTACTGAGAATCGAGCATTAAAAAAACTCGTCGGTTGTAGTCCAGAATAGAAACGCTAGGACATCCCAATGAACGGGCGGTTCGCTCTCTGACGTCTGGTGGAGTAAAGTGAAGACGTGAAGGTCACTAAAGGGCATCCTCACTTGATATAAATCCTGACGAGGGATTTGTGGTAAGTCAAAGAGGTACTAAAACGTTTGGCTTCATCAATTCAGAAATGTCCATTGTGATGTGCAATCGTGATTGTGATTGTTCTTGACGACGAAGAGTCAGATACTTCCTTTGCAAACTCGTATATAGTTAAATCACGAAGTAAGGTTTCCGTAGCAACGCAAAGGTATGTAATGACCTACGAGTAGGAAGAGTGGAAACATTTCCGCAAAATTTCAGTTACAGCTTGTTAGCCAATAACGACATCAATTGGGAAAGGAGCATGCATTTATCTATGTGAGGTGAAACATTGGGTGGAATATTAACTGTAGGGGTAAAGAGTGAAGCGTCGTCGTTAACCATGTCGACATCGCGTGAGAGGCATTGGGGATTCGTACGACGTCTTTGCTTTGTAGGTTTGATAGATATGTGCTCTTGTGGCAATCTCGGTAGTTTGGCTAGAGGGGTGGAATCTGAAGAGGAAGACTCGTATTTACGTTTATCAGCTGTCCTTCTTGATTCGTCCATACCGCACAAAGTAGAGTTAGATGCACTGGTCATCGAATCTGTGTCTGGGTGAAAAATATCTTGTGTATTGCAAAGAGTTACTTCCCGTTACACTTTAAAGTCGCTAAGGTAAATCCTCTTTTTAAACCTGGTTCTTCTGATACTCGTAACCTTGGTAACTATAGGCCAATCTCTCTAATATCATCGCTATCCAAACCACTGGAAAAACACATTCACAAAATAACACTACAACACCTAGTTAACAACGACTTGCTAATTGATAGTCAATCGGGGTTTAGGCCTAATCATTCATGTCACACTGCTCTAAGATGATAGACAACTGGCACCTAAATATTAACAACGATAACATGTGTGGGGCAGTCTTTGTGGACTTTAAAAAAGCATTTGATATGATAGATCACGCTATTTTAATTAGAAAACTAGAAACATCAAAAATAAACTTTCAACTGATGACAATGTCTGACAGAAAACATGTAGTTTCTTATAATAACTCATATTCTAGCCCAGCAGTGATAAATACTGGCGTTCCTCGTGGTTCTATACTTGGTCCTCTACTATTTACCATATACATTAATGACCTTCCTCTTCACATCAAGAACTCATCCTGTGATCTGTTTGCGGACGACTGTACAGTATACAAGAGTGATAAAAGTTGTAAAACACTCGAACTATAGTTACAAAAGGATACAGATAATCTGATTAAGTGGAGCAATGGTAATCGCATGCTAATAAATATCATTAAAACGAAATGCATGTTAATATCAACTAGACAAAAATTACAAAATTCAGAGAAAACAACACTTCAGATCTACATTGGTACCTCACTAATTGAAAACGTTAATGAACATAAAACTCTAGGTATAATCGTTGACCAGCATCTAAACTGGAACTCACATGTACATGCACTGACCAAGCGAACGGCACAGAAAGTTTACCAGTTAGCTAAAATCAAACATTTCCTAGATGAAGATGCACGAAAATTGTTCTATATATCTCACATACAAGCAAACATTGACTATTGCTCCACAATCTGGGATGGTTGCTCAATGTCCAACACAAAGAGACTTCGTTCACTACAAAAGCGTGCAGTGCGTCTAGTCTCTGACAACTGCCTAACTCAGTGTATAGATTTCTATAAAAACCTCCGAATACTGCCCTTAAGAAAGCGCCTTCTGTTTAACAAAGCTAAATTTGTTCACAAAATCCTGTCACACAATGCTCCAGCATATCTGTGGCCAGTGTTCAATTACAATGAAAGACGCAGTCAACGCTTTAACAGATTGCAGGTGCTTAAGCCTAGGCTTGACTTATTCAAAAAAAAGCTTAGCGTACTCTGCAGCTCATCTTTGGAATTGTGTCTTCCACATAACCTAAGAAACAACCTCAGTCCCTATTCATACAATCACAGACTTTTTGAATACTTTCTGAATTCTGATTACATGCCCCCCTAATCGGATTATCTTTTCTTATAACATCAACTGTAGGTTCTAATGACGATGTTTGTACTTTTCAACATATGTTATGTCATGATTATAATTAATTAATGTTAATATGAATGTGCTATATTATTATTTTACTTTACGATTGAATTTCTTGAAATTGACATGTAACATACATATGAGAATAAATGAATTTCAGTATGAAAGGTGAGCGAAAGGAAGGGCAGAATGTTAGACGGGACTGCGTGCCCAATTCTCAACCCTTTGAAAATAAAGTTCGTTCGTTCATTATACAATGGAGCCATTTGAGATGATTGGTATTCATGTCGATCGGTGGGTTCAGGATTGCGAAATGTTGCAACATACTCTATGATATCCTTAATCATCGTATGCCAGTAATAACGTTTTAGGATCACATCTAGAGTATTGTCTCTTCCAAAATGCCCGTTTTCGTCATGAATCTGTTGTAATATTCTCGGAACTAGCGATTTGGGTATACATTTTTGTAGAGTACTATTGTCTCTAGAACCAATATGATATAAGATATTATCTTCCGAAAGGATGATGTAGTCTTTCTTCTCTTTTGGATTTGTACGAATCTGAGTAATGATCTTAACTAATGTTTCATCTTTCAATTGTTCTTTCTTAAAATCGATATTCTGTTCAAACGTTTCTGTTCCTTGGTTGTCTGATGGTAAGTCAAATGTGGTTTCATGTTGTAGATCAGTTTCTTGGGGTTTTACCTCTTCATCGTTTTGTCTTGAGTTTTGAGAGTCTATGGCATGAATTTCCTTTGTGTTATCGTCAATTTCAGATCTAGATTCAAGGAGTGGGGAGTCTGGTTTGTTGGTATCGGAATATGGAATTCGGGACAAAAGATCAGCGCACGTATTCAATTTTCCAGGAATATATTCAATGGTTGTGTTGTAACTTTGGAGATTTCTCGCCCAAGTCTGGAGTTTCTTGGGTTGCTCTGCAGTCTTGGTCAGCCAGCTTACAAGCGGTTGGTGATCTGTTCTGATGATAACCTGGGTTCCACGGATATAAAAATCGAATTTCTGGAGGGCGTAATGGATTGCATAGGCTTCCTTCTCTGTTTTAGTCCATCTTCTCTGTGTTCGGCTTAATGTGTGGGAAAGGATGGCTATCGGTTTTTCGTTTGGAACATTTTTTATCACTTGTGGTTCGTCTGGTGATCTGTCTTGTACAAGGTACGCGCCTACTGCTGTATTGGATGCGTCATTGTAAATAATCATGGGCTTGTTCAAGTCTGGATGGGCTAGAAAAGGTACGGTGGTTAAGGCAGTCTTGGGGTACTCAAATGCTCTTTGGCAATCTTCAGTCCAGCGGAATTTGGCATACTTTCTGGTTAGGTTCAGTAATGGTTCAGCTACTTTAGAAAAATTTATAATGTGATTTCGGTAATATGCACAACACCCAAAGAATCCTCTTAATTGACGTACTGTGGCAGGTGGAGAGATCTTTTGGATAACGGCAATCTTTTCACCGTCCGGTCTGATTCCGTTGGAGTTGACAATAAAATTCAAATATTTTATTTCCTTCTGTAGGAAATGACATTTGCTGAGTTTCAACTTTACTTTATGCAATCTCATTCTGTTGAAAACAACCTCAACATGTTGCAGATGTTCTTCCATCGTTCCCTTTGTGTGGATCAAGACATCATCTATATATGCCAATGCAAATGAGTTCAGTCCTTGTAGCACTTCATCCATTAAACTTATAAATGTAGCCGGGATACCTTTCAGTCCAAAGGGCATTACATTCCAACTATATGAGCCCATATAGGTACATAAAGTAGATTTCTTTTTGCATCTTCAGACAGTGGTATTGTCCAAAATCCGGAGCGTGCATCTAGTGAGGTATACCAGTCTAAGTTACCCAATGTGGCCAAAATATCATCGATTCTAGGTAGAGGGTAGGATCTCGTTTTGGTGATTTTATTTAATGCTCTGTAGTCACAGCAAAAGCGAGAGCTACCGTCTTTCTTTGTTACTATTACAATGGGTGAAGGCCACGAGGATCTGGATCGTTCGATTATCCCAGCTGCAAGCATGTCGCCGATAGCTTTCTCCACTATCTCCCGATTCTTTAGTGGGGTGTGGTACGGTTTGAGGGTTATGGGTTCTTCAGTTGTAGTTTCTATTTCCATGGTAATGGTTGTAGTCCTTTCTAACTCTATGTCAGATATCGCAAATACATCTTGATGTTTTGTTATGAATTTTCAAGTCTGGGTTTTAGTTCATCTGTTGTCTGTAATGTTGCTAGCAATTCTTTCGTTCTATCTGAATGAAAATTCTTCGTTATTTTCCTTTCTGGTGAACAAAAGTGGTATTCTCTTTTCTCTGTCTGTTCGTCGGTGTTCCTCCTCTTTGAATCTTTTGGTAATTTATCATAGAACTTTTGATTCTTTGAATATGTCATGTTTCTTGTACATGCATAAGTGGTAACTGTTCCCACAGTATTCTCTCTGTACCATGAAGTATTGTATTTATTTTTTCTTTCGTACCTTTCTTGTATGATTTCTCTATCCCAATCGTCAGCGAATAATAAGTCAGGATTTACATATTTCTTTCTGTTATTTATGTTCCTTCGGTCCAGAGAATTTTTTTTCGTCGACTCTCTTGTATTTGGAATGTTTTTTATTGTTGACTCTACAGGATCTAGAGTTTTGTAAGGATGGGGATGGGATCAGGATTGTAATTTTGCTGACAGGGATTGGGGATAGTCCTTCTTGGCCTTGAATAGTTTGTTCAATACATTTTTCTTTTCCGTTTGGATCTTTGCTATTACTGTACCTCTGGGAATAGGGGTGGTGGTACCCGACGTATTTAGTACCATTATTGGAAAATCTCTTCGTGTATTTATTACTACGATGCCATCTTGTACTTCTATGTATGGATCTCATCTATTTCTTTCATTTTCAATTTGTGATATGTATACAAGGGAGGCATCAAAGAAGAGTTAGCCCCTCGAAAAGCAGCGGCTGGGAGACTTTTTCAGGCCATAAATCGAGGATTCCTCAGCAAGAAAGAGGTTGGTAAGAAAACGAAGATGGCTGTATACCGCTCCACCTATGTCCCAGTCTTGACATATGGATGCGAGTCATGGGCAATGACTACAACCCACAAAAGCCAGATCCAAACCTCAGAAATGAGGTATCTGAGGAAGGTGGTTGAAGTAACAAGAAGAGACATGGTCCGCAACCAGACGATACATCAAGGCCTAAAATGCCACCCGCTGCAGACCCAAGTAGGACAGTCCCAACTAAGATGGTTTGGCCATGTCTGCAGAATGGGAGAAGATCGGCTACCACGACAAGAATGGGAAACAAAGAGCCAGGGATCCAGACCCCCAGGACGACCTAGAGTCCGCTGAGAGGACAACATTAGACAATCTTTGAAGGACCGACGACTAGAATGGAACCAGGCCAGGAAGAAGACAGCTGATAGAATAGTCTGGCGCTCTCTCTTCCAAACCTCTACACCTCACGGTAGAAGGGGAACGACTAAGTAAGTAAGTAAGATATGTATACAATCTCCCCTATGTCAAAGTATGGAGATCTTTTTATTTTAGCCTTGGTCAGAGTTACTGAATTTGGTTTCAGAGTAATTGGTGCTGTAGTTCGAACCAAGGTTGCGATATGTATATCGTCCTGAAATGGTACATACGTGTTGTTTACTTTTAGTTGTTTTAAAATCAAAGTATATCCTCACATTATTTTTGATGAGGAAGTCTCTTCCTATTATGAAGTTTCTTGATAATCCTCTCGTTATAATGAAGTTATGGCGTAAAATTTCTCTTCCCATTTTAAATGTCAAATAAGCCGTTTCCACTGCTTTTAGAGCTTGACCTGTCACTGATTTTATTTGTACTGTTCTTCTAGAAAATGTTGCCATGTGTTGAATTTGATAATACAGCTTCTCCCGGAGAAGACTTACCGTTGCTCCTGTGTCTATTAATGCTCTAAATTGTTGTTTTCCTATTTCTATTATACATGAACTGGGGTCTGGACAAATGTTGAGATTCGCTTGTACGTTTCTGTCTTTCTGTTTATCATTCAGAGATCTCTTTTTTTCGGCCGTCACATCCGATCTCTTCTAATGTGGGACTGTCCCGATTCCCGACGTTCTTGTTGCTTGGGAAAAGTTGTTTCTATTTTGTTGGGGTCTTCTTGAGTGGTTTTCTGGATAGTGAACTTGGCGTTGATATTCACCGTTATAATTGTTTTGGGGTAGATAGTTGTTTTTTGAACTCACATTTTGGTACTGGGGTTTTCTTGAGTGGTTTTCTGGATAGTGGACTTGGCGTTGATATTCACCGTTATAATTGTTTTGGGGTAGATAGTTGTTTCTTGAACTCACATTTTGGTACTGGTGTTTTCTACAGGTCCTTGATACATGACCCACGGATCCACAATTGTAGCAGGTTGGTGGTTGCATCAAGGGTTCTATATTGTGTACCTTATATTCTCTTTCATTTGGTTGTGGTAAGGGATGTCTTAGTTCTCTGTGTGTGTTATTTGATCTTCTGAGATATTCTTGATTTCGATTCCAACGAGGTGTAGCATGGTTCTCTTCCATAGGTTGATGAGGCGATGGTTCATATTGTTGATGCTGAAATGGTGGTTCATTTTGCGGACGTTGGTAGAATGGTTCATGTTGAGGATGCTGGCATTCATGGTCTAGAAGTGGCAATCTTCCAATCCTCTGCTGGAATCTTTTTTTTTTGACATTTTCCTCATTAACTGCTATCTGGATGGCTAGTGTAATCGACTGAGGATCTTTTCTTAACATGTGCACCTTCAGTGAATCCGAATAGAGGCCATGGACAAAAATTCCCACTAAGTGTTTTTCGAGCTCGGTCGTTGGTATGCTACCTCCCACGAAAGCATCATCAGCTAAATTTAAGAGTCGGTCGCCATACATCTGCACCGATTTCATTTTCTCTTGCCTTATCATTCTCAAAAGAGTCCAAGCGTGCTCGGCGTCCGTTATGTTAGTTGGAAGAGAGAGCGCCAGACCATTCTATCAGCTGTCTTCTTCCTGGCCTGGTTCCATTCTAGTCCTCGGTCCTTCAAAGATTGTCTAATGTTGTCCTCCCAGTGGACTCTGGGTTGTCCTGGAGGTCTGGATCCCTGGCTCTTTGTTTCCCATGCTTGTCGTGGTAGCCGATCTTCTCCCATTCTGCAGACATGGCCAAACCATCTTAGTTGGGACTGTTCTATTTGGGTCAGCAGCGGGTGGCATTTTAGGCCTTGACGGATCGTCTGGTTGCGGACCATGTCTCTTCTTGTTACTTCAACCACTTTCCTCAGATACCTCATTTCTGAGGTTTGGATCTGGCTTTTGTGGGTTGTAGTCATTGCCCACGACTCGCATCCATATGTCAAGACTGGGACATAGGTGGAGCGGTATACAGCCATCTTCGTTTTCTTACCAACCTCTTTCTTGCTGAGGAATCCTCTATTTATGGCCTGAAAAAGTCTCCCAGTCGCTTCTTTTCGAGTGGCCAACTCTTCTTTGATGCCTCCCTTTTGGTCTATAATAGCTCCGAGATATTTAAAGTGGTCGACCTGCTCCAGGACCTGTTCTCCCAACTTAATCTGATGTTTTCTTTCTTCTCGTGATATCACCATGGATTTTGTTTTAGAGCTGCTTATGACCATCCCTCTCTTCTCTAGCTCTTCCTTCCAGACCTGCAGGTTGGATTGGAGATGTGCCTCTGATTTAGCAATCAGGGCAACATCATCAGCAAAGGCAAGCTCCGAAATATAGACCTGTCTCATCTTCCAGTACCCCACTGAATACTTTCTTGTTCTCTCCTTACATGCCTTGATGACATCGTCCATAAGGAGTATGAAGAGGTAAGGTGATAGGATATCACCTTGTCTTACACCAATGGTGGTCCTGAACTCTTCTGACTTATGGTTTGCTGTCCTCACATAATTTCTGCAAGACTTGTAGAAGCTCTGTATAGCATGAATCAAAGGTGCTGGAATATTCTTCCTTGCCAAACAGTCCCAAAGTTTGCTCAAGGGGACCCTGTCAAACGCCTTTTCCAGATCTATGAAACAAAGATGGATCTCACTCTTATACTCAAGGGCCTTTTCACTCAGCTGTCTGAGTGTGAAGATTAGGTCTTGAGTACTTCGGTTTGCTCGGAATCCGCACTGGACCTCATCCAATTGTGGCTCAGCTAGGCGTCGGAGTCTCTGCTCTAGGATTCTAGAGTAAATTTTACCAGGGACACTGAGAAGGGATATGCCTCTATGGTTTCCACATTGTCGATTGTCACCCTTTTTGAAAATTGGTGTTATGATGGCAAGCTCCCAATCCTTTGGTATGGTCTTGTTGCACCATGCTGCCTGTAGGACCTTTAAGAGTAATAGGTCGCCTGATGCTCCCATGTACTTAACCATTTCTGGTGTTATACCATCATGCCCTGCTGGTTTGCCCATCTTGATTTTCTCCAGTGTTGCCTTCAGTTCTTCCATCTTTATGTCATCTTCATCACCATTTGTTTCATCTTCTGTGCTAGTGGTTATCGTTTCTGATGCTTGACCTTGCTCACCATCAAGGAGTTCTGAGAATTATTCTTTCCATCTTTCCATTACTTCCTTCGGGGCAGTAAGCAATTTGCCTTGCTTGTCCTTTATAAATTTTAGAGGGCATTGTTTTTCCTTCCTCATGTTCTTTAGGGTCTTATAGAACAATTTCTGGTTTTCTTGCGCATCTTTTTCTAGCTTTTCTCCAAATTCTTCCCATGACTTTTGTTTTGCTGCTAGCACCTTGTTCTTTGCTTCTGTTCTGAGTATCACATATCTCTATATTTCTCCATTTGTCCTGCTGTGTTTTTAGTTCCTAAGTATTGTTTCCACGCCATTTTATTGTCTCTTATTTTCTCTTTGAATTCCTCTGTCCATCAAGATGTCCTCTTTCTCTTGTTCCCAAGTCGGACTTCACCACATGCTTCTGCAGCAGCTGTCTTTATGATGTCCTTGAATTTGAGCCAGAGGGTTTCCAAGTCATCAGGTTGTTCTTCTGTGTTTCTCACCGCTGTAGCTATAAGCCCCTGATATCTGGTCTTAATTTCTGGCTCTCTCAGCTTGTAGGTCTTAATGCTCATTTCTCCCTTTCGTTTACTTTGTTTCTTGCATGATGTCGGGTAGTTCCTAGACTGTGCAACCTGACTATAAATTAACATTTTAAATCTGTTTTTTCAAACTTCCGTACAACCAAACAGGTGAAGTAATCGTGCTGATTGACATTCCCCGTGCAATGGCGACTTTTCGTGAACAGAGTTCACTCTTAATTTGTTTTACAATCAGCAGACTTAGGGTAGTTTCATCACTTGCAAAAACCATGCCACCGAGAAGAAGTCTTGACACCTTACAAAGAATGAGGGCTATAGCGTGGGTTGAAAGTGGTTTATCTGTCCGTGAGGTTGCTAGACGGCTTGCAGTGTCACACTCTACTATCCAAAGAATTTTTGAGAGATTTCAGGACACAGGAAGTGTGGAGGATCGCCACCGGCCAGGTCGCCCTAGATGCACCAATAGACATAATGACCGGTACATCTTGTTGTTAGCCCTGCGCCATCGAACAGTTACTTGTTCCACTCTAAGATGTCAGCTGAGACAAACTGTAAACGTTAATGTCAGTCAAAGACCATTCGCAGACGTTACATGCATTTGGGCTGGCTGCTCGACGTCCTGCTGTCAGAATCCCTGTTACTCCTGCCTCATCGCAGAGCCCGTGTTGCTTGGTGTCGCGAGCACATCCGATGGACAAGGCAACAATGGGGTCAAGTTCTCTTCACTGGTAAGTCTCGCTTCAATGTGTCATTCAATGATGGCAGGATTCAAGTTTGGAGACGACCAGGAGAGCGATTTACTGATGACACAATTCGAGAGGTGGATCGTTATGGTAGGGGTTCTGTCATGGGCTGGGGAGGCTTCTACAGACACGGCAGGACCCCACTCTACATCATCCAAGGCAACTTGACCGGCCCAAGATACCAGAACGAAATCTTGAGACCAATTGTTCAGCCTGCTCTGGAGGCCATAGGTGGTAATGCCATCCTCCAAGATGATAACGCTCGACCCCATCAAGCTCGTGTGGTGAATGAGTTTATTCAGCAACATGGGATCATCAGGATGGCGTGGCCAGCTCATTCACCTGACCTTTCTCCGATTGAGCACCTCTGGGATGTCCTTGGTCGAAGATTGTCAACAAATCACCCCCTGCTACTGGATGTTGCCCAGCTGACTGCATTTTTGCTTCAGGAATGGCAAGCTGTTCCTCAGGATACTCTTCGGACCCTTGTGGACTCGATGCGTCTACGCTGTCTTGAATGCCTTGCTGCAAACGCTGGTCATACCCGATTTTGAAATGTCTATTTGTCCAATATCTATTGTGTGACTTTTGAAAAGGTGGGTGACACATTTCACAGCTTCATTGCGTTTGAATGTGTGTTTCCATTTCTTTACGTGACATGTCAATGTGGTATTCAATAAATGCCGTTTTGACTGATACCAATTACGTTTATATCAGATTTGTTTTATGGTTTCAACCAAGGTTTTTCTAAGCGGCCCTTGACTTTTGACGAGTAGTATATATAAATCAATGTTTTTATTTAGGTTCCTCCTGATGTACAACTGTAGTTAAAATGTGCCTCCATTTTCATTCATTCCTGTAGCATACATTCTTCACTAAGAAGTGTCTCATAAATTTCATGTCTCCAATTCTTGATGAACATATGTACATTATTTTCTTGTCTGCTATGTGTATAAGTCGGAATACTAAATCGAAATTTTTACCCACCTGAGGAATGTCATACTGACAACCAAATATGTTCTGTATTCAGAACTTTGAAAACCTGTCCGTTGCTTTACAGAAATGAACGATGTCATAGGGCCAGGGGTCGGGTTAGCCATTATTCTCTTCACTGGAGTCTCCATGAAGCTATCAATAAATCGTGGCGGTCAACTCTACTGTTAAGGGCTTGGGCGGTCCATATATTACAAACTGGTTTCTAAGACTGTTGGGGGAAGTTACTTTGATTTGTCAGTCTACCGGATATCCTTTGAGATAAACTGTTTCATTGGCGAAGCCACCAGTTAAGATGGATATTCCACTAGTTATGTCTATGTCATATTTACGTCACAGTTACTATACAAGTTTCTATGATAGCAAAATGGTATAACCTTTTATTTGAGGGTATATTTAATTCTGTTTTGAGATTTCAGGTCTCGTATTATTTCCTGTAACTGTCTGGAAGGCTTTATTTTAAAATGTCGATAAGAGGCTATGTGACAAATGACGTCATCAATAACTTGTGTACTAAAATTATTTAAAGGATAATTGCAAACTACTAATGTCGTCATCATTCCGGTTACATATGTTGACGTACTGATCACGCCAAAGATGTTATTAGCGTATTTTCCTTTTTTTTTTTTTCTCGCTTGAGGTCGCATATTTTTTCCTCGCATGAGGTCGCATTGTCCCCGCCCCAAACCCGACTCTGGTCAAGACCACATGTCCCAACACAAGAAGACCCAATGACAGAATGTGTCACCTAGTGATCCTCCGTGCTCTCACACAAAGGACCTAATGACACATAAATGTCACTGTACCGGTCCCTGCGTCTAGACACATGATCCCAGCCAAAGGCCGGATATTAGGGCGTTGGGTTTCACAGCGTTATTCATGATTAGCGTATTTTCCAAAAAGTTAAGGTTACAGCCAGAATTTATTTCTTTACTTTAGGCACAAAGTGCCAGTCAAAAAGTATATAGGGATTGAACACCTATGACATTCGCAAAATCATTCTACTTAAAAACACAGAGGTAACAATCTGGTAACAGTACTCAAGGATGTGAAAAGTGCTTATATTGTTAATAGTACTTTTGCTTATAGATATAAAATAAAATAAAAACAAAACAACTTACACATTTGACCACGTAGATATTTTAAAGTCTATTGTTACACTTTAAAATTTCTAACAATGTAAGATACAATTTTTATTTCATTTAAACACAACTATAATAATGTTAAATATACGTTATTTCCCTTGCTACTCATCTCTGTGCGATTGTGTTTGTGTCCTACTGGATTGTTTTCCCTAAATAATTTTCCTGCACATGTATGTTTAATATCGTTAGTCTTCAATCAATTTTTTTTTTTTTTAATGCAACAAAAGTTCAGTTTTATTGCACAACAAAGGTTCAGATTTATTACACAACACAAGTTCGTACATGATCTATATTTTACTCTCAGATTTCTGTAATCCAGTGTATGATTTTCTAGCATGCTGACGGTCTCTGTAGGTAACATCTTGCCAAGTGCATTGACAACATTTATGAATCGCAAGTCTTTGAATTCACTGACTTACTTCATTCGGTTTTGTTTTATGTAATGCACATTACCTCTCGTCAAATGATGATATCTAACATTGTCAAAGAAAGTCCAGTCTCGACCACTCATGTTGATAATGTGGCAGTGCCCCTTGCTGTTTGTTAACTGAACGTGTTGAATTTGTCACTTGTTGATTTTGTCAATTGTTCTGCAGCAGTTTTGTTTTTGCTACTGTTCCCAAATTCTTCATCATTTCAGCTCCTAGCGACTTTCTCATTTTTAATTTTGATATTGATATTCAATATTATTCGAACTGATTTAGATGTTTATTGAATAGTCAGTGAGTGGCCAGGCACGTGTTTTGATCGTATAGTGGAATATCTAGCGTTGTGTGTTATACGACAACCCAGCAGGTTGGTTCTTCCGGATGAGAAGGCTGGCTACTTGTTGGTGTTGATTGGTGTTTCTTGATTGACAATTTTATTCTTTGGTGTTTGTATTATTGTTCTATCATTCTCCAGTTGTTTCTACTGAGTTAGTTTTCGTGGTCGTGTATCTTTCATTGTTGGTTGGTAATAGAACTTTTTATATCGGATATGATTGATTAAAAACATTGATCACAACTGCAAACTGTGACGAAACGGTTGTGCGATCTCCCGTCCACTCCGTCAGTATCACTTTTTACTTCATTTTTCTCTTCCTCTCAATCATCGCTTTTATTTGGCATAATTTTTACCCTTTCCTTCATTATTTTACTCTATATGCTGAATCTAATAGGTTGAAGTCTATAACATTCTCCTCCCCCCCCCCCCCCCCCCCCCCTTTCCCCATACTGACGTATCTGCTTTACACGCAGAATTGTTTAGGTTCCGCAAGGTACATGCGATATTACCAGGTAATTATGCCTGTCATACGCTTATATATTCTCTCAGTCTGACCACCCTTTGAAACGCGGCATTCCAACACCTGACCCCAGTAAAAATCTGCTGACCGTGTTGACACAAGCTTGTATTGTGCGTACGATGAAAGAAGACAACATTGTATGACCAGACATCTGTCTGGCGAAGGCACGCAGATAAAGGCGATAACAGGATAACCTGTCAGGGTAGACATCTTGGCGGAAGACATTACGCCAGGAAAATATGGTCATACGAGCAACTCCCAACAGCCAGGAAAAGAAGGTTCGGACCTAATAATAATAGCCCCTTCAGTCATAACTGACTATGGGAATGCGCCCCTGAGGTGGCAGCCCTCAGCTGCTTATTTTCCTGGTGCTCGACGTTTTCTCCTCACCTCTGCTTCTTGTGTGAGCCTCTCTTCGCCCAATCTGAGGTGGTGCCGTAAATAGCATCGCCACTTAGTGCGATCGGCAGCTTCATCCTCCCATGCTGCTGGATCCATGTCCAGTGCCCTCATATCTCTCTTGCACACATCTTTGAACCTCAGCTGTGGTCGCCCAACTGTTCTCTTGCCATCTGCTAATTGTCCGTAGAAGATATATTTTGGGATGCGACCATCTTCCATGCGGCGAACATGGCCAAGCCAGCGAAGTCTGCGCTGTCTAAGCAGCGTATACTTACTTTGAAGGCCAGCACGTGACAACACCTCGACATTTGTCACTTTATCTTTCCACGAGATGCCGAGGATGCGGCGTAGACACCGCAAATGGAAGGTATTGAGCCTTCTTTCTTGCTTAGCATAGGTCGTCCAGGTCTCGCTGCCATATAGGAGTGTGCTGGTGACGCAGGCATTATATGCCGCAGCTTTGGTCTTCATTGTGAGTTTAGAGTTTCCCCAAACACGCGATGTGAGGCGGGCAAAGGTAGCTGCAGCTTTGCCAATGCGGCTGTCGATTTCTGTATCCAGTGAGAGTTTGTCATTGATGGTAGACCCTAGGTATGTGAAGTGGTGCACCACTGCCAATTCATAGTTATCGATAGTGATAACTGGTGCAGCACCCACATCCTGATCGGACCTAGAAGTCCTATATCAAAAGTGACAGATCGACAGTATTTGGGCAACTCTGAAACCCTAAGAGTAAACCCGCATATTTAAATACACAGACTGTAAAACTTCAGGACCAGGACCTTATAAATACAAGACTGGAAACCTAGGAATTGGATCATCAGTCATAAGAGAAATACTATCCCAGACCAAGTGTATCACAGAACACCGTCATAAGAAGAATTTCTCAGACGAAATTGATTCGAGAGCATATGCACCGAAATTGCTCGCGTCCATCTGAAAACCTGTGCAAGGAAGATTGTGTATTCCCAAAAATGTGGGGTAAGTTGTTGTCGTACAGATAGGTTGTGAGTTATTTTTCGCGCGTCTGAGTAGAGTGGATGATGATAAATACGTGAGGAAAAAAAGGTGCGAGAAATTGATTTCACGGAGTGATAGCTTAAGGAAAAGATATTTCTCTGGAATAAGTAAGGTTCTCTATTCCAGCCTATCTATACGACTATAAGTTAGTACAAGACAACCTTGCCCTCCTCATACATATAAATATAAGTTTAATTACACACACATATAGATATGTGACAACTTACTTACTTAGTCGTTCCCCTTCTACCGTGAGGTGTAGAGGTTTTAAAGAGAGAGCGCTAGACTATCCTATCTGCTGTCTTCCTCCTGGCCTGGTTCCATTCTAGTCCTCGGTCCTTCAAAGATTGTCTAATGTTGTCCTCTCAGCGGACTCTAGGTCGTCCTGGGGGTCTGGATCCCTGGCTCTTTGTTTCCCATGCTTGTCGTGGTAGACGATCTTCTCCCATTCTGCAGACATGGCCAAACCATCTTAGTTGGGACTGTTCTATTTGGGTCAGCAGAGGGTGGAATTTTAGGCCTCGACGTATCGTCTGGTTGCTGACCATGTCTCTTCTTGTTACTTCAACCACCTTCTTCAGATACCTCATTTCTGAGGTTTGGATCTGACTTTTGTGGGTTGTAGTCATTGCCCATGACTCGCATCCATATGTCAAGACTGGGACATAGGTGGAGCGGTATACAGCCATCTTCGTTTTCTTACCAACCTCTCTTGCTGAAGAATCCTCGATTTATGGCCTGAAAAAGTCTCCCAGCTGCTGCTTTTTGAGTGGCCAACTCTTCTTTGATGCCTCCCTTTCGGTCTATAATAGCTCCGAGGTATTTAAAGTGGTCGACCTGCTCCAGGACCTATTCTCCCAGCTTAATCTGATGTCTTCTTTCTTCTCGTGATATCACCATGGATTTTGTTTTAGAGCTGCGTATGACCATCCCTCTCTTTTCCAGCTCTTCCTTCCAGACTTGCAGGTTGGATTGGAGATGTGCCTCTAATTTAGCAATCAGGGCAACATCATCGGCAAATGCCAGCTCTGAAATACATAACTGTCTCATCTTCCAGTACCCCGCTGAATACTTTCTTGTTCTCTCCTTACATGCCTTGATAACATCGTCCATGAGGAGTATGATAAGATAAGGTGACAGGATATCACCTTGTCTTACACCAGTGGTGGTCCTGAACTCTTCTGACTTATGGTTTGCTGTCCTCACATAATTTCTGCAAGACTTGTAGAAGCTCTGTATAGCATGAATCAGAGGTGCTGGAATGTTCTTCATTGCCAAACAGTCCCAAAGTCTGCTCCAGGGGACCCTGTCAAACGCCTTTTCCAGATCTATGAAACAAAGATGGATCTCACTCTTATACTCAAGAGCCTTTTCACTCAGCTGAGTGTGAAGATTAGGTCTTGAGTACTTCGGTTTGCTCGGAATCCGCATGTGACAACAAGACACACAAACGTGAAAAACTACGGTTATTTGGGTATGGGTCTGACCAACACACAAAGTTAAGTTTCTTTTGTTGTTTATTATCATTTAAACTTGACAACATCAAATATCTAGACAAGGATTTTTTAAAAATCAGATTTACATACATAAGAAATAGCAGAATAAATGTACCCCCCCCCCCCCCCCCCTGGAGAAAAAAAGAGAACCCAAAAAGTTAATAACCCAAAGGTCGAATGTTTGCACTATGTTAAAGAGTAGACAGTAAAGAAAACAGGATCCAACTATAGGCTACCCAGTAAGTTAACAAGTGTAAGCAAAATCCAATGTTGTTAAAGTCCCTGTAACCAAGAAAAATATTCTCTAACTCTTTCATACAGTGGCCACTCAATCACTCTTACCTACTCTTGGTGATATCCCTTGGAAATACAATTATCCTGAATATAAAAATAGGTCAGGTTTAATTCCCAAACTGGCCCCAGTCCATCCTCTAACCATAAAGACTAGTGACGTGAACGCCGAATCTGGTGTGGGTTTTTCCTGGATGAACAATATGTCACCGCCAATTGCTGATGTAGAAACGTGATCTTGAGGTTCACAGTTAAAAGAGGAAAATACATCCAGTATTGGGAAACATCTGGTTGCTAAAAATGTTACAATTGATAAATGATGATAATCCTATCAGCTGGCTCTGTGGTAGAGTGCCGATTCTGAAACAACGTAAATTCTGGGTGCTATGCTTGAATACGACTGTCAGAAGTCGGGAATGAATGTTTTTTTTCCACACCCCAGTGGGCTGATAAATTGAAAACATATTGCTGGTTTTTATAAGTCCAGTTAAATTTACAATTTAAAATGTTTCTCATGTATCTTTATCAAAACTTGCTCACCAATGAGATTGGTGATGCACAAGCCAAGAAAAAGACAACATTAACCAATCAGTAAAAAATGAAAAAATTCCAAAAGATCGCTGGATGCTGTTGATCAGGTCAGAAAATGAGAATGAAAATCCCCACGAATGCTATTAACACATTTTCTACAATGGTTCTAGAACTACATGCTTAGACTATCCAAAAATTCTCAGTGATAACTGACAGCAGGTTTAAGAACACACAGTTTATATATCCTTATATTTCTCTGATCTATAGATGATGTTACTTTTCGTACTATTGTGTAAGTAACGAGAAATCAGAACAGAGTTCCCCAGATAAAAGTTTACGGTCGGCCTTTCTCGCGCGTTTGACCCCCATCAAAGACTTATACCCGTGTAACGGGGTTCTCACAGATTTTTGCCCGTGATCGACATCAAAGCGCACTCGGTAAAATCCTGGATCTTCCCTCGTGAACTTCAAAGACTCTGTGTTTTTCACGTGCACTCTGCCAGGTATAGTATGATTGACAGATAAGCTCGCGTGAGAAAACTTGGTAAACAAACCTGATTCGCTGCTTGTTATGACTGACAGGTCACGAAAGTTTGTTAACTTGTTTGATTATGTTCAAAGAAAAGAGGCGTGGGTGAAAAAGTGAGTAAACACAGGCTGTAAATGCCTGGTTTTTGCTAGCAAATCATAGAACGCTACGAGGTCACAAAAAGACTGTCAGATTACTGTAGGCTCTCTTTCCGTTATACGTCACAGTTGTGAAAATTTCTATTACAAACGTGAATTTAACATGTTTTCTTGCAAGTGGATATATATGAGGCTGGCAACCTCAACATATGAAAATAGTTTTTTTTTTTTTTTTCGTACGCCCGCTAATACTCGAGGCGAAATCTCAGGTTATTATTAATGTCTAACCTGACATTGATTTTTACGTGAGTATCCTATTTTCTTGTACAGAGACAAGTGTCCCTCGCCATTCAGGCAGATACTCGCCGTTTTCGGAGGTACCCATTACAGCTGGGTCGGCTCAGGAGCCGCCAGTCCCTGGTCGACGACACTCCTTCAAATGTCCTCGCCAGGTCTCGAGTTAATCCAGTCCAAGTCCCGGTCGACGAAAAATCCTCAAATGCCGTCGCCCGGGTTTGATCCTGAATCACCCGGTCGCCAGAGCGGTGTTGTAACCACTACGCTAGCGCGGCTCCATGAAAATAGTAAATTAATGAACTACTACAGCAAGAGCTGGTGATTGTTTCTGACTAGTCGTGCGGAAAACGCGACAGCAGAGCGACCCTAGACTCCGACTGGAGCAGTGATGAGTGATGACTACATCATATGTGCTCCAGTGTAACATATTATCTAGTGAGATTTATGTACCGTTTTTAATTGTAACTCAATGACGAGAACTTTATATCCATCATAATTCCACTAATCTTTCCATATTTAATTTAACCTGTTAAAGACTATTTCACTATTAAATTTGTTACCTGTTAAATTTGTTACCTGTTGTTTTAAAACTAAACAATAATAGTTGATTCAGTTATATGTATGAAAGCAAACGTATGAGCCAGAATGTTTTATATATATATATATATATATATATAGGCCTATATATACTGTTCAAAAAAAGAAACGCATAGCTATCCGAGGGCGCGTTTTTATGAGTTTGTAAGTAAAATTTGGTGCTAGGGTATATAAAAACGAGCCTCAAATGTTCTTTACAGTGTCACATGCACGTGTTGACCTGAATTGCGTTCGTTTTTGTAATCGTTACAACGCAGTGGTCAATAGTGTATATGACGCAATTTTTGACCACAGCTCATGTTGCGCGCACGTGAAAGCAACAACATTTGGTGTGAACACTATTCACTGACTACGCAACTGAAACCCTATAAAAGGATAAAGCTACACACAAAAAATTCAGTTAATTTTCAAGCAGACATTTATGCCGTCTCTATCGATAAATTTAAGGAACATTGCTATTGGCCGTTTGCACGCAGGCAAAAGTCAAAGTCAGGTTGCAAGGCATCTAAACGTGCATCAGAGTACCATCAGTCGACTTTGGCACCGGTTTTATACATCCATGCCCAGAAGATGCCAGTCGCTGATCGATGCAAGTGGAGGCCACACACCATACTAACGGGAAAGCCCGTACGCCAAAAACTCTCGTGACCCAGATGCAAAACAACTGTCAATTGATTGGCTGAACCCTAAGGTATTCTTTTGTGCAATTTGAACAATTAACTCATTAAATTAAAAAAGTTATTGAATGTCAAAATTGTGGCTATGTGTGTGCCTTCAGTAGCTATGCGTTTCTTGTTTTGAACAGTATAATTCAAATGGCGCAAACTCCGTATTTTCGTTGGGAATTTCTCTATAGGCGAAGAGAATAGCGGGTAATACTCTATCCCAATCTTGTGGATACTTACTCGTAACCTTTCCCAACATTTGTTTTAAACTTCAGTTAATCTTTCTATACTGTCCAAAAAAGAGAAACGCATAGCTACTGAAGGCACACACATAGCCATAATTTTGACATTCAATAACTTTTTTTAATTTAATGAGTTAATTGTTCAAATTGCACAAAAGAATACCTTAGGGTTCAACCAATCAATTGACAGTTGTTTTGCATCTGGGTCACGAGAGTTTTTGGCGTATGGGCTTTCCCGTTAGTATGGTGTGTGGCCTCCTCTTGCATCGATCAGCGACTGGCATCTTCTGGGCATGGATGTATAAAACCGGTGCCAAAGTCGACTGATGGTACTCTGATGCACGTTTAGATGCCTGGCAACCTGACTTTGACTTTCGCCTGCGTGCAAACGGCCAATAGCAATGTTCCTTAAATTTATCGATAGAGACGGCATAAATGTCTGCTTGAAAATTAACTGAATTTTTTGTGTGTAGCGTTATCCTTTTATAGGGTTTCAGTTGCGTAGTCAGTGAATAGTGTTCACCCCAAATGTTGTTGCTTTCACGTGCGCGCAACATGAGCTGTGGTCAAAAATTGCGTCATATACACTATTGACCACTGCGTTGTAACGATTACAAAAACGAACGCAATTCAGGTCAACACGTGCATGTGGCACTGTAAAGAACATTTGAGGCTGGTTTTTATATACCCTAGCACCAAATTTTACTTACAAACTCATAAAAACGCGCCCTCGGATAGCTATGCGTTTCTTTTTTTGAACAGTATATATATATATATATATATATATATATATATATATATATATATATATATATATATATATATATATATATATATATATGTGATGGGGCCGAAAAGGAGACGCCCGCCCCCTACCTGTTTCTAGGCAGATTATTTTCGATGTGCGCGAAGCATTCTGGGTTGTGAAAAGTCTGAAGTAGAAGATATGTAATGAGGCCATAATAAAGCCTGAGAAATTAATTGTGGTGTATAGTTGTGAATCAAATTTGATACTCGTGTGTTATATTAAATAGCTGTAGGTTTTATTTGTGTTTTCGCTATTCCTAAAGCGATAATCGCGTGTGATATTTAAGTAGCCAAGATTAATACGCCTAGCGCGCAGTAAAGTGAGTGATTAGCCTAGTGCCTATAAAAAGAGATAGCGAACTACCAGCGGCCCTTCTTAAAGTATCAGTCCAGACAAGAGAGGACGAAACGAGGCGCGCTGTGTACCCACACAGAAGAACACAAAGACATGACACGTGAGTTAATTTAAATTAGCTTTAGTATTCTGTACTTTTATTATTAGTATTCAGCGTGTCTGTTCTAATGTTTAAATGAAAAAGTGAATGTGTTTCCAGGACCTGATAATTTAGTCTTAAAATATAATTGAGTGGAGATAATGTGTGGATATATTTCACTAGTGTTAAGACCAAATCACGTGTGTAAGAGTTTAGTATCAAGTATTTCATCCATCAGACCGGGCAAATTTAGTAAGAGTGTTTTATACATGAAACCGGATAGAGAAGCATCTATTACTTGAATTTAGATGATATTGACTGTTATCAGGATGGCAACCACGTGGTCATGAAAGGCGGCGCGTCACCACGCGTGTGTATAAAGAAGACGCCAGTTTTATATTGTGTGAATTGAGACGGGGGTGGGAAGCAGATAAAGATAATGTTCCCCAGTAAAGGAAAGAGATAGTTTTCGTGTTAATTCCAGTTTTGTTAAAGTCAAGAGTAATTATTTTATTTCTTTAATGTAAAAGTAATTGAGTGTATTTCACGATAGCCTACTTATCATAATTCTACTGTATATATTTAATGGGTTACTGTGAGGTGAGAATATGTATTTAGATTTCTGGAGAGCGCGAGGCCACTCCTTTGTTGAGACATGTGTTTCTCTGGTTGCTCCCGGCGGAGCATGGAAACACCAATGTGGTTGGTGTCTATCACAAGCCGACAAGAAGCATTTTTATGCTATTGCAGTGGTTATTTCGGTAACGATGTGTTTCATGTGATGAGATTCCCAGTCGCACCAGTGGTCATATACGACACGCTTGTTGCCAGGCGCCCCAGTCGTCACATACGACATGCTTCAGAATGCAGTAACGAATACTGATGTGGATCGGTTACGAGGTAGTAGCTTATTCTCATTACTGAGAGTATTTGTTGTACATATAGTTGAATATTATTTTATGTCCATTTTATGATTATTTAATTATGGTTATGTGAGGAATGGTTGTGAGAGCACGTGGGCTCACTTCAAGATATATATTTCTCTTCTCCGCTCCTGAGGGAGCATGGGGCCAACAGTGTGGTTTGCCTTCATATTAAGTATTCATATGCTAGGGCAGTAGTGGTTTTGGTAGCAATCTGTGTTACATGGTGAGATTGCCAGCCCCACGCACAACACCTTACTAGTCTCATTGGACGACATGCATGAGTGTGTGCGTGTGCGATAGTTGAGGGTGTCAGGTGGCGTGGAAGGGTGAGAGTATCATTATTTAACCATGATTTTAACTATTCTGTGCTTTGTTTGCTTCTTCAGATTAGCATCGGGCACTGTTGGGTGTTTTGTTTTGTTTAGTTTTGTTTTGTTATGTTCGCTAGTTTATTTGTTTAATGTTTGCTTTGTCACTGAATGGGTTATAAAAATAAATATAGCCCCTGCCTCTAGAATCAAGAGTTTTATTGTTGTTCGGGTCGGTGCGAGTGTGACAAGAGAGTGGTCACACATCACAATATAATCACCATCATCATCTCGCCCACCCTATCACAATTGGCGTCGTCGACAGGATAAGGCAGACAGTGACACTGAGCAAACAGCAGACGAACAAATAGTGTAAACATCCAGCAGTGCGGTCCGGCAGCAAGATGGCCGCGAGGAGCACACGTGCTACGAGCAAAGGGGAGCATGAGGATGCAGATCCAACACAAGTGGTCGGGGCATCAGTGGTGCCAACTGAAGGATCAGTAGCAGGTCCACTGCCCCAGGCAGGACACGGACAGTACATGTTGGTGTCAACCCACAAGAAAGTGAGAACTTTTGGAGAACGCACAGGGCCAAACGCGGAGGACTATGCAAGGGAGGTTAGAGCTGCGTGGAGGTCCGGCTACATGAGTAAGGAGGATCAAACCGATGTGATACTCGACAGTGTGACCCCAGTTGTCCGCAGGGAGCTGCGGATACAAGTAAGAGACAATGACCCGGAGGCAATGCTTCAGGCCATACTCAGGGTGTATGGAGAATCGAGGAGCACCCAAGAACAAATGGCGCTATTTTATTCAGCGTACCAAGGGCCACGGGAATCGGTGCGTGAGTTTGCCTATAGGCTGCATGAGATATTTGAGCAGGCAGCAGGGGTGCAGGAGAAAGCCAGTGGTGTCAAGCTTGACGAAACAGTGCTAAGGGACCAGTTTGTTGCCAGTCTAAGGGACGACCTGACGCGGAGAATGATGGAGGACAGGGTCCGGCACGACCCTGCAGTATCATTTGTGTCCATAAGAGATGATGCTCTGAGATGGGCTGGGAGTGGTCAAACAGCAAGAGCTGGGATAGCCACAGTCACAGCATCCGACGAAGAAATGGCGCCCTGGTCACATGAAGGAAACGCCCTAGTGGAGCAACTCAGAGCAGAGGTCGCACAGCTGAAGCGCCAGATGGCTGAAATCCAAGACAGGCAGAGAAGGCCGGCGAGGGCCATCCGATGCTTTCGGTGCAAAAATTTAGGGCACGTCCAGAGGGAATGCCCACAACAGGCACTAAACTAGACCCCTCTGTGGCTGGGAGTCAGGCTGTGGAAGGAGAGCTTTGTGACTCGAATAGAAAGAGTACAGGTAGAGGGGGCAGACAATCACAGGTTGGCATGAGGAAGAATGTAAATGGAAGGGAAGGGCCTGTTTCTCCAAATAATAGGGAGACTGAGATGTTGGTGCGACAAGTGGGGGTCATTAACAGGAGAATCATCTCTAGACGCCACGGGAACAGCCGCAGGTACAGAAGTAGAAAGAAACGTCATTTGTGGAATGGCAGCCAGAGAATCAGGTGCTATAACTGCGCTGATTTTGGGAATCATATAGCTGCCAGGTGTCCATGTGGTCCTCTACCTAGAAGATGTTTCCAATGCAAGTCAGCACAACATTTAGTGGCGAGCTGTCCGTTTGGTAACTCTGCGGCTAGGGCATCACACAAAGTGGAGCGCAGGCAGAAGGACCGCCACTCAGAAGGAAGGTTAGAAATTCAACCATCACAGGAAATGTCGACCAGCAGCTGACCAAATCCCCAGGAGCTTGAAGAAAGAAACGTGAAGGGAGAGCACCAAGAAAACCGGATCAAGATGGTAGGAGGTCGGCCTGAAGGAGTAGTGCTGATGGAAGGGAAAGAGGTAAATTGTGTGTTTGACACAGGTTCACAGGTGTCTACCATCACAGAGCAATGTTTCAGGGAGATGTTTGGAGGGCTCCCCTTGGATGAGGGTAGATGGGTGCGCCTGACAGCAGCAAATGGTGCCACCATTCCATATATTGGTCACTTAGTGGTGGACATACAAGATGGGTGCACAGTAGTGAAAAACTGTGGGGTTTATGTTGTCAAGGAAGTACAAGGACCTAGAAACCAGAAGAAAACACCAGGGATCATAGGTACTAATGTCCTTGTGGAAATCCCAAACATACAGAACATACTAAGATGGGACCCTCCAAGGGATCAGGGGATGACGCAGAAGTCAGACTCTATAAAAGTATGGGTAGCTGGGAGAAAGCAAACCCACATACCTGCTCGATCGATCAGGGCCATAACAGTCAAATGCAGGAGAGGAGGCCAGTCAGAAAGTACTTTTCTCTTTGAGCCAAACAGAGACTTAGAACACAGAGGGCTGATTATGAGTCATACATTGACTGTTCTTAGAAGTGGGTCCTGTGATATTCAGGCCATAAATTTGGGAGATGAGGACTTGTTTTTAGCTCCCGGGACACAAGTAGGAATACTGACAGAAGCGGGGGTGGACTAAAGCACATATTTCAGAGTTGTAGGAGCTCAAGAGGTAGAAATGTCAGCAAGTCCACCATACACGAATCCAGAGCAAGAGATGTGCCCAATTGACCTGACCGGGTTTGAGGGCAGTGAGATTGAGGAGCAGGAAGTAAGAGCATTGTTGAGACGCTATGCCGATCTTTTTGCCACAGATGAGACAGATGTAGGGTACACGGACAGGGTAAAGCACACCATCCCATTAACAGATGACACCCCAGTTAAGCAGCCTTACAGGAGAATACCTCCTGCTTTCTATAAAGAGGTACAGGATCACCTACAAGGATTGCTTGACAAACAAATAATCAAGGAGAGTTGCAGTCCTTGGGCCTCCCCAATAGTTTTGGTAAGGAAGAAAGATGGTCGGCTTAGACTCTGCATAGACTTCAGGGCACTCAACAGCAAGACGAAGAGGGATGCATACCCTCTACCCCGAGTAGATGAGTACCTGGATGCGTTAGGAGGAGCAAAGATATTCTCATCGCTTGATCTGGCAAGTGGCTACTATCAAGTAGCAATGGATGAGAAAGACCAAGAGAAAACCGCCTTCACTACCCCTTTTGGACTTTATGAATACACCAGGATGCCTATGGGCTTAGCCAACTCGGCCAGCACCTTTCAACGATTAATGCAGAGCAGTATGCATGATTTAGTGTTCCAGCTGATACTAGTATACCTTGATGACATTTTGGTGTACTCTGCTGACTTCACTAACCATTTGAGCCGACTGGAGAAAGTATTCTCTAAGCTACGCCAGCTAGGGCTGAAGTTGAATGGGGGAAAGTGTAAGCTGTTTAGGACGACAATTGAATTCTTGGGGCATACTATATCAGCAGATGGGATAGGAGCTATGGAAGACAAGGTGAAGGCTGTTCAAGAGGCCCCTGTACCACGTTCCCAGACTGAGTTACGGTCATTCCTGGGATTGGCCAGTTACTACCGCAGATTTGTGCCGGGCTTTGCAAAGATAGCCAAACCGCTACATGATTTAGTAGCTGCGCTCAATCAAGGCATGCAGACTAAAAGACGAAGTAAGTCACCCATAGGAGAGTTGTGGACAGAAGAGTGTGCTGTAGCCTTTGAGACACTGAAAAAGGCACTAACCTCCACACCGCTACTAGGGTTCCCTAACTTCTCGCTACCATTTATCCTGGAGGTAGATGCATCATTTGAAGGATTGGGAGCAATTCTCTCGCAAGTAAAAGATGGAACAAAGAAAGTCTTGGCATATGCAAGTCGCACACTTCGACCCTCTGAAAGAAACTCAAAAAGCAGTATGAGACTGGAACTGCTAGGCCTTAAGTGGGCCATGACTGAGAAGTTCAGAGGTTACCTGCTAGGATCACAAGTAGAGGTATTTACAGACAATAGGGGTCTGGCCTTCTGGGAGAAAGCTAAACTGGGAGCTATAGAGCAGAGATGGATGGCCCAGATGGCGACGTTTAACTACACAATCCGACATCGGGCAGCAAGAGCCAATGGAAATGCAGATTATTTGTCCCGTTTTCCTATTGAAACCGCAGGCGAGGAACTGGAGGATGACGCAGATGTTGCAATAAGTGGCATAACAGCTGAGGTTATCGGAGAGTTTACCCAGATACCATATGAGATAGGGTTGATGACAGCAACAAGCCAGAAAGATATCAGTGAAAGGGTACCGGCCGAATCAACCACAGCACCAGCAACCACTCAAGCATTTCCCACCTATTCGCGTGAGGAATTGATAAATCTCCAGGAAGCGGATGATGTGGTAGCGATGGTTAGGAAGATGGTAAAGGATGGCACTAGACCTGCAGGAAAAGATGCTCGAAAGATCCCCTTGGCTGCAAGGAAACTACTTAATCAGAGTAACCGGCTCGAAGTGACAGATGGGTTGTTATACCGGACAGTGAAGGGATCAGATGGATCCAGCATAAAACAACTGGTAATACCTGAGTCCATGAAACCACGGATACTAGACTCTGCTCACAGGGTGGGCCATCAGGGAAGAGAGCGCATGCTGCAGTTGCTGAGAAGTAGGTGCTTCTGGGTAGACATCACAGCTGATGTTGACGTCTTTTGTCGCAGATGCAACCGATGTAACGTCGCCAAGGTACCTCAACTGAAGTTTCATGGGCCATCGGGAAACTTGATTGCCTCCAGACCGCTTGAGGTGGTAGCAATGGATTTCACACTGCTAGAGCGGGATTCCAAAGGGTTTGAGAATGTATTAGTGCTGACAGATGTGTTCAGCAAGTACACCATTGCTATACCAACAAGAGACCAAAAAGCAGCAACAGTCACCAAGGCCCTGGTGGAAAAGTGGTTCCAGTATCTCGGAGCTCCTCGGAGGATACACTCTGATCAAGGCCGGAACTTCGAGTCAGCGATAGTCGCAGAGCTGTGCAAGGTATATGGAGTCCACAAGAGCCGCACTACAGCTTACAATCCTAAAGGCAACGGGCAGTGCGAGCGCTTCAACAAGACGTTGCATGATCTGCTGAGACCCATGATAGCCGACCAGAAGCGAAGGTGGTCTGAGCATCTAGCGGAGGTGGTTATGGTCTACAACTCTACCCCCCACTCTTCGACAGGGTACTCACCATACTACCTCCTCTTCGGCAGAGAACCGAGGCTTCCTCTAGACTTCATGATAGGCACGCGCCCAGATGAAGAGCCAGAGACAACTGACGAATGGCTGCAAGGTCACCTAGAGAGGTTGCACATAGCCCACCAAAAAGCTGCAGAGAGAATGCAGAAAATGGCCGCTGACAGGAGGGAGAGAAGTAATCAGCTTCCAGGCCCCACACCATTGCGAGTGGGTGAAAGAGTGCGGAAAAGAGTGCACTACACTGACAGGGCCAAAATACAAGACGTGTGGTCCAACGACGAATTCATTGTATCGTCAATTCCAGAAGCAAGCGGTGGTCCTTATGTGATAAGGCCAGCAGGCAACGAAGATCTGAAGATGAGGGTTGCGGCACACGAACTGAGACGAAGTGAGGACAAAGATGATTCTCCAAATCTGGTAGATGCTACACTAGGCCTACCTGAGGCACCAGCTTCGCCAGATGAGACAGATCCTGGGGAGAACGTGCATGGTCTAATGCCCGAACCAGGCTGGTATGCCCTGCAGCCAATAGAGGGTCCTGCCCCGAGACGATCTGAGAGGTTACAACTGAAGCGCCAGAGGGAGTGATGTTGTCGGGACGACAACAAAATCAGGAGGGAGATATGTGATGGGGCCGAAAAGGAGACGCCCACCCCCTACCTGTTTCTAGGCAGATTATTTTTGATGTGCGCGAAGCATTCTGGGTTGTGAAAAGTCTGAAGTAGAAGATATGTAATGAGGCCATAATAAAGCCTGAGAAATTAATTGTGGTGTATAGTTGTGAATCATATTTGATACTCGTGTGTTATATTAAATAGCTGTAGGTTTTATTTGTGTTTTCGCTATTCCTAAAGCGATAATCGCGTGTGATATTTAAGTAGCCAAGATTAATATGCCTTGCGCGCAGTAAAGTGAGTGATTAGCCTAGTGTCTATAAAAAGAGATAGCGAACTACCAGCGGCCCTTCTTAAAGTATCAGTCCAGACAAGAGAGGACGAAACGAGGCGCGCTGTGTACCCACACAGAAGAACACAAAGACATGACACGTGAGTTAATTTAAATTAGCTTTAGTATTCTGTAGTTTTATTATTAGTATTCAGCGTGTATGTTCTAATGTTTAAATGAAAAAGTGAATGTGTTTCCAGGACCTGATAATTTAGTCTTAAAATATAATTGAGTGGAGATAATGTGTGGATATATTTCACTAGTGTTAAGACCAAATCACGTATGTAAGAGTTTAGTATCAAGTATTTCATCCATCAGACCGGGCAAATTTAGTAAGAGTGTTTTATACATGAAACCGGATAGAGAAGCATCTATTACTTGAATTTAGATTATATTGACTGTTATCAGGATGGCAACCACGTGGTCATGAAAGGCGGCGCGTCACCACGCGTGTATATAAAGAAGACGCCAGTTTTATATTGTGTGAATTGAGACGGGGGTGGGAAGCAGATAAAGATAATGTTCCCCAGTAAAGGAAAGAGATAGTTTTCGTGTTAATTCCAGTTTTGTTAAAGTCAAGAGTAATTATTTTATTTCTTTAATGTAAAAGTAATTGAGTGTATTTCACGATAGCCTACTTATCATAATTCTACTGTATATATTTAATGGGTTACTGTGAGGTGAGAATATGTATTTAGATTTCTGGAGAGCGCGAGGCCACTCCTTTGTTGAGACATGTGTTTCTCTGGTTGCTCCCGGCGGAGCATGGAAACACCAATGTGGTTGGTGTCTATCACAAGCCGACAAGAAGCATTTTTATGCTATTGCAGTGGTTGTTTCGGTAACGATGTGTTTCATGTGATGAGATTCCCAGTCGCACCAGTGGTCATATACGACACGCTTGTTGCCAGGCGCCCCAGTCGTCACATACGACATGCTTCAGAATGCAGTAACGAATACTGATGTGGATCGGTTACGAGGTAGTAGCTTATTCTCATTACTGAGAGTATTTGTTGTACATATAGTTGAATATTATTTTATGTCCATTTTATGATTATTTAATTATGGTTATGTGAGGAATGGTTGTGAGAGCACGTGGGCTCACTTCAAGATATATATTTCTCTTCTCCGCTCCTGAGGGAGCATGGGGCCAACAGTGTGGTTTGCCTTCATATTAAGTATTCATATGCTAGGGCAGTAGTGGTTTTGGTAGCAATCTGTGTTACATGGTGAGATTGCCAGCCCCACGCACAACACCTTACTAGTCTCATTGGACGACATGCATGAGTGTGTGTGTGTGATAGCTGAGTGTGTGCTCTTGCAGTAGTGGTTTCGGTAGCAATCTGTGTTACATGGTGAGATTGCCAGCCCCACGCACAACACCTTACTAGTCGCACTGGACGGCAGGCATGAGTGTGTGCGTGTGCGATAGTTGAGGGTGTCAGGTGGCGTGGAAGGATGAGAGTATCATTATTTAACCATGATTTTAACTATTCTGTGCTTTGTTTGCTTCTTCAGATTAGCATCGGGCACTGTTGGGTGTTTTGTTTTGTTTAGTTTTGTTTTGTTATGTTCGCTAGTTTATTTGTTTAATGTTTGCTTTGCCACTGAATGGGTTATAAAAATAAATATAGCCCCTGCCTCTAGAATCAAGAGTTTTATTGTTGTTCGGGACGGTGCGAGTGTGACAAGAGAGTGGTCACACATCACAATATAATCATCATCATCATCTCGCCCACCCTATCACATATATATATATATATATATATATATATATATATATATATATATATATATATATATATATATATATATATATATATATATATATACTTAGACATATATTTTCCTCTAAACCAGCGGTGGCCAAACTACGGCCCGCGGGCCAGATCCGGCCCGCCGACCAGTTTTGACCGGCCCGCCAACCTGTTTTGGCTGGCCTCTTATTGTTGATTGAAGTCACACTCTTCACAATGAAATAACACACAAATGTATGTTTGAAATAAATAATTACATGTCATATTACAAATTACAAAACAAATTAAAACAACAGATTCATTATATTTTTCTTTTACAGTAATTTCAGTTCGAAGACTGGTATACATGTCTTGGCAGATGTGCAGTACAGTAGTTTGCTGTTGCTTTCTGTACGTGGTTCATTATATATGTAAAACTAAATATCAGAACGTTATTTTTTAAGGATGTTATAGGTCTGGCCCTCGGGTGTTACCCTTTACCATAATCTGGCCCTCGGCCAACCTTAGCTTGGCCACCACTGCTCTAAACAGAGCTATACCTTATAAGAGGGATTTCGTTGGAACTGGGGGCTTGAACGGGCTAAACCATTGCTTAAATCCTTCACAAAAGGCGACGGACCAGATATAATGCGTTAACAATTGTTCAGCACAAGGCAACATTGTTCAGGACTTCTGGAAATGTCTTGTAAAGATTCCCTTCATGTAGTAGTGTTATTAACCTTCTATCTGCATCTCTGTAAAGAGTAATCTTGCGCGCAGGTAGAAATAATTAAATAAAATCAATACGAAACACAACATACTCGAAGAAAATAACACGATCCAAAGGATGTGTAGGCAAGATTAGCCACACAGCAAGTACGCTACAATGGTCACATGAATTATGTCTATGTGCCAAAAATTATTAAGCGCGGATGATGCGCGGTTATAAAATAATTAGGGTGTTATGGAATAGCGTAGATACCTTGGAAGCCAATTTTAGAAACTCTTGAGTTTTGGTCACTGTTGGACCACTACTGCAAAGCAGGGGAGGCAATCCGTGACACAAACACTTCTCCAAGCACAGAAACATCTATGGACACGTACTATGTCAATTTTGACTTGGACGACAAGTATGTCGTAACACCACGACAGAAGTAAAGGCACGGTGTTGTACATCACGATGAAATCACATGAATTATCCTAAAATAAGATCCAGAAAGACGTATTCATGCCTGTTTATTGGTTGTTGATCTTCTTTGCTCACAATGTCTTTACAAGTACTTTTCATGGCAATAAATGGTAGGCTATAACTGGTAACGAATGGCTTGCTACTATTATAGTCTTCGATGAAATGTTCCTTCTTCATCGTTCGTCCTGAAAAGGAAGTTGGTTGCGTTGTGTCTGTTTACAGCGGAGATGCGATATCTGCGCCTTTCGGCCGGCACATCCGACTTCAGCACGGCATTTTTTGGGACCGGTTTGCCTTCCCTCTTCGATCCCTACTCTCTCAGCCAGACTGCAGTGATGCAGCCTGTTTCCAGAACAACCACGTGGAGGTGGAGTAGGGTTTTGGTCAGCTCTGGTTCGCTGACCCTGACGCAAGCAGTCAAGCTATGGGTGGCTGACTGCATTCTCTATTGCTGCGTCTTTGGGTCCCGATAAAATGTTCCTACAGTGATTCTCGTCCGTTTGGTGCGAGTGCTATAACGTCCAGTCAAGGGGAAACTACTCAGTCAAAAGATCTCGTTCAGCAGTAATCTATTATTCGGTCCTTTTTTATGAAAAACTATATCCAAAAACTGTATCAAAACGGTATCGAAAACGGTATCAACGACAGGCATCTGGTACTCTCCTAGACACAGAGGACTAGTTGTTACAATGTTGCAGTCTCTGAAAAAGGTTTCTTGACGCTTTCTATTTCTGTCCCTAACAATGTTGTAAGTTCTATAGTTGAAAAAGCCATTCCAATCTCTATCAGAGCTTCCATCTGGTCGGCAATTGCCCTCCTAACTGAACTAGATCAGCCTACTGCTTTAGTTTTTCATTTTTCTAAAGGAATGTCACGCGATTCTGTACAATGACAGATGCCCAAACCGGTTGAAACTAACTGAAAATATGTAACTTATATTTTGAGTTCGGTGGAAGGTTCTCACTTTATCTACATTAGTAACTGCTAACTTATTGAAGGGGTTTCTTTATTACCTTTACCACATTGTGAGAACCACTGCTGACTTGGGGGATTTACCTATCTATTTCTAGAATCATTGCTGGTGTAATTTGGTGCAGTACAAAGTTCGACCTAACCATTAATTTCTTTTGACATACTGCCATTTCAATAAACTGCACCGTCCTAACCTAAAATACAGATACTTGTCAGTCTATGTCATCTATTTCCTTATCGTCAGTATTGTTAACTGTCAATAAAGTCGCTAACTGTCAATAAAGTCGCTCGTGCTCTGCACATTGCGACAATAATATAAGTCAGAGGATAGAGCGAACGCAATCCCCCCTACGAAAAAAATACGCACTCGAGTCACCCTTATCGCAGGCGTCAACCCAACCGGAGTGCAATAGAAGGGCCTCAACCTGGGAGCACCCTTTTTTCTGGTTTATGCCTTGTCTATTTCTCGAGAACTTTCACTGGAGGTCGAGAATGCGTCTGTGTAGCTGGGGAGCATTTTTTTCCCCCTTCATCCGACACATATTTAATCGTAACCAATCAACAGTTGAACAGGATTTTTTGCCTTAATATTAATTTTTTTTTTTAAACTGTACCATATATGGTGCAGAAACATGGACGATGAATAAGCATTTGGAAGAAAGAATTGAGGCTCTTGAAATGTGGATATATAGAAGAATGGGGCGTATTTATTCACTTCTTCCATTTTGTGGGTTCAGTGAATGTACATTTTACTTATCCCCTAGAATAAAGTAATCATAAGATAGTCACAGGGAGGAGACACCTTAAATCCTGGTACTACTTCTTACCAACTGGGCCAGGGTTTTCACAGTCTGACTATTGTTATGATAACAATACACCAGTGCTTATTTCTAAGACTGGGGTATTACTTGTAAGGTCAGAACTCTTTACTGGCATACTCTTACATAATAAATAATTTAAAATAACCTCCCGCTACAATGACCATTTTGATAAAATGCTGCTCCACAAACATCACACTTATAAGGTGTCTCTCCTGTGTGTGTCCTTTTGGGACGCTTTAAAGCACCACGTTGACAAAATCCTGCTCCACAAACATCACACTTATAAGGTTTCTCTCCTGTGTGTGTCCTTTTGTGTCTCTTCAAATGATTACTTTGAGAAAATTCTGCTCCACAAACATCACACTTATAAGGTTTCTCTCCTGTGTGTGTCCTTTTGTAATCTTTAGAGAACCGACAAAATTCTGCTCCACAAACATCACACATAAGGTTTCTCTCCTGTATGTGTCTTTTGTGACTCTTTAAAGCACAACTAAGAGAAAATTCTGTTCCTTAAACATCACACATATGGTTTCTCTCATGTGTGTGTCCTTTTGTGTCTCTTTAAAGCCACATTCTGAGAAAATTCTGCTCCACAGACGTCACACTTAAAAGGTTTCTCTCTTGTATGTGTCCTTTTGTGTCTATTCAAATGACTTTTTTGAGAAAATTTTGCTCCACACTTATAAGGTTTCTCTCCTGTGTGTATCCTTTTGTGTCTCTTCAAATTATTATTTTTAGAAAATTCTGCTCCACAAACATCACACTTATAAGGTTTCTCTCCTGTGTGTGTCCTTTTGTGACTCTTTAAAACACCACTTTGATAAAATGCTGCTCCACAAACATCACACTTATAAGGTGTCTCTCCTGTGTGTGTCCTTTTGTGATTCTTTAAAGCACCACTTTGACAAAATCCTGCTCCACAAAAATCACACTTATAAGGTGTCTCTCCTGTGTGTGTCTTTTTGTGACTCTTTAAAGAACCATTCTCAGAAAAATCTGCTCCACAAACATCACACTTATAAGGTTTCTCTCCTGTATGTGTTCTTTTGTGTATCTTTAAATGACCATTTTGAGAAAATTCTGCTCCACAAACATCACACTTATAAGGTTTCTCTCCTGTGTGTGTCCTTTTGTGACTCTTTAAAGCCCCATTCTGAGAAAATTTTGCTCCACAAACATCACACTTATAAGGTTTCTCTCCTGTGTGTGTCCTTTTGTGAATCTTTAAAGAACCACTAAGAGAAAATTCTGCTCCACAAACATCACACTTATAAGGTTTCTCTCCTGTGTGTGTCAATTTGTGACTTTTTAAAGCCTCATTCTGAGAAAATTTTGCTCCACAAACATCACACTTATAAGGTTTCTCTCCTGTGTGTGTCAATTTGTGACTCTTTAAAGCCCCATTCTGAGAAAATTTTGCTCCACAAAAATGACACTTATAAGGTCTTTCTCCTGTGTGTGTCCTTTTGTGCCTCTTTAAAGCACCACTTTGAGAAAATTCTGCTCCACAAACATCACACTTATAAGGTTTCTCTCCAGTGTGTGTCCTTTTGTGACTCTTTAAATGACCATTTTGAGAAAATTCTGCTCCACAAACATCACAATTATAAGGTTTCTCTCCTGTGTGTGTCCTTTTGTGACTCTTTAAAGAACCATTCTCAGAAAAATCTGCTCCACAAACATCACACTTTTAAAAAGGTTTCTCTCCTGTGTGTGTCCTTTTGTGTATCTTTAAATGACCATTTCGAGAAAATTCTGCTCCACAAAAATCACACTTATAAGGTGTCTCTCCTGTGTGTGTCCTTTTGTGACTCTTTAAAGAACCATTCTCAGAAAAATCTGCTCCACAAACATCACACTTATAAGGTTTCTCTCCTGTATGTGTCCTTTTGTGTATCTTTAAATGACCATTTTGAGAAAATTCTGCTCCACAAACATCACACTTATAAGGTTTCTCTCCTGTGTGTGTCCTTTTGTGTCTCTTCAAATTATTATTTTTAGAAAATGCTGCTCCACAAACATCACACTTATAAGGTGTCTCTCCTGTGTGTGTCCTTTTGTGATTCTTTAAAGCACGACTTTGACAAAATCCTGCTCCACAAACATCACACTTATAAGGTGTCTCTCCTGTGTGTGTCCTTTTGTGATGCTTTAAAGCACCACGTTGACAAAATCCTGCTCCACAAACATCACACTTATAAGGTTTCTCTCCTGTGTGTGTCCTTTTGTGTCTCTTCAAATGATTACTTTGAGAAAATTCTGCTCCACAAACATCACACTTATAAGGTTTCTCTCCTGTGTGTGTCCTTTTGTAATCTTTTGAGAACCGACAAAATTCTGCTCCACAAACATCACACATAAGGTTTCTCTCCTGTATGTGTCTTTTGTGACTCTTTAAAGCACAACTAAGAGAAAATTCTGTTCCTCAAACATCATACATAAGGTTTCTCTCATGTGTGTGTCCTTTTGTGTCTCTTTAAAGCCACATTCTGAGAAAATTCTGCTCCACAGACGTCACACTTATAAGGTTTCTCTCTTGTATGTGTCCTTTTGTGTCTATTCAAATGACTTTTTTGAGAAAATTTAGCTCCACACTTATAAAGTTTCTCTCCTGTGTGTATCCTTTTGTGTCTCTTCAAATTATTATTTTTAGAAAATTCTGCTCCACAAACATCACACTTATAAGGTTTCTCTCCTGTGTGTGTCCTTTTGTGACTCTTTAAAGCCCCATTCTGAGAAAATTTTGTTCCACAAACATCACACTTTTAATGTTTCTCTCCTGTGTGTGTCCTTTTGTGAATCTTCAAAGGACCACTAAGAGAAAATTCTGCTCCACAAACATCACACTTATAAGGTTTCTCTCCTGTGTGTGTCCTTTTGTGACTCTTTAAAGCCTCATTCTGAGAAAATTTTGCTCCACAAACATCACACTTATAAGGTTTCTCTCCTGTGTGTGTCAATTTGTGACTCTTTAAAGCCCCATTCTGAGAAAATTTTGCTCCACAAAAATGACACTTATAAGGTCTCTCTCCTGTGTGTGTCCTTTTGTGCCTCTTTAAAGCACCACTTTGAGAAAATTCTGCTCCACAAACATCACACTTATAAGGTTTCTCTCCAGTGTGTGTCCTTTTGTGTATCTTTAAATGACCATTTCGAGAAAATTCTGCTCCACAAACATCACACTTATAAGGTTTCTCTCCTGTGTGTGTCCTTTTGTGACTCTTTAAAGAACCATTCTCAGAAAAATCTGCTCCACAAACATCACACTTATAAGGTTTCTCTCCTGTATGTGTCCTTTTGTGTATCTTTAAATGACCATTTTGAGAAAATTCTGCTCCACAAACATCACACTTATAAGGTTTCTCTCCTGTGTGTGTCCTTTTGTGACTCTTTAAAGAACCATTCTCAGAAAAATCTGCTCCACAAACATCACACTTATAAGGTTTCTCTCCTGTATGTGTCCTTTTGTGTATCTTTAAATGACCATTTTGAGAAAATTCTGCTCCACAAACATCACACTTATAAGGTTTCTCTCCTGTGTGTGTCCTTTTGTGACTCTTTAAAGCCCCATTCTGAGAAAATTTTGTTCCACAAACATCACACTTATAAGGTTTCTCTCCTGTGTGTGTCCTTTTGTGAATCTTTAAAGAACCACTAAGAGAAAATTCTGCTCCACAAACATCACACTTATAAGGTTTCTCTCCTGTGTGTGTCAATTTGTGACTCTTTAAAGCCTCATTCTGAGAAAATTTTGCTCCACAAACATCACACTTATAAGGTTTCTCTCCTGTGTGTGTCCTTTTGTGTATCTTTAAATGACAATTTCGAGAAAATTCTGCTCCACAAAAATCACACTTATAAGGTTTCTCTCCTGTGTGTGTCCTTTTGTGACTCTTTAAAGAACCATTCTCAGAAAAATCTGCTCCACAAACATCACACTTATAAGGTTTCTCTCCTGTATGTGTCCTTTTGTGTATCTTTAAATTATTATTTTGAGAAAATTCTGCTCCACAAACATCACACTTATAAGGTTTCTCTCCTGTGTGTGTCCTTTTGTGACTCTTTAAAACACCACTTTGATAAAATGCTGCTCCACAAACATCACACTTATAAGGTTTCTCTCCTGTGTGTGTCCTTTTGTGTATCTTTAAATGACCATTTCGAGAAAATTTTGCTCCACAAAAATGACACTTATAAGGTCTTTCTCCTGTGTGTGTCCTTTTGTGCCTCTTTAAAGCACCACTTTGAGAAAATTCTGCTCCACAAACATCACACTTATAAGGTTTCTCTCCAGTGTGTGTCCTTTTGTGACTCTTTAAATGACCATTTTGAGAAAATTCTGCTCCACAAACATCACAATTATAAGGTTTCTCTCCTGTGTGTGTCCTTTTGTGACTCTTTAAAGAACCATTCTCAGAAAAATCTGCTCCACAAACATCACACTTTTAAAAAGGTTTCTCTCCTGTGTGTGTCCTTTTGTGTATCTTTAAATGACCATTTCGAGAAAATTCTGCTCCACAAAAATCACACTTATAAGGTGTCTCTCCTGTGTGTGTCCTTTTGTGACTCTTTAAAGAACCATTCTCAGAAAAATCTGCTCCACAAACATCACACTTATAAGGTTTCTCTCCTGTATGTGTCCTTTTGTGTATCTTTAAATGACCATTTTGAGAAAATTCTGCTCCACAAACATCACACTTATAAGGTTTCTCTCCTGTGTGTGTCCTTTTGTGTCTCTTCAAATTATTATTTTTAGAAAATGCTGCTCCACAAACATCACACTTATAAGGTGTCTCTCCTGTGTGTGTCCTTTTGTGATTCTTTAAAGCACGACTTTGACAAAATCCTGCTCCACAAACATCACACTTATAAGGTGTCTCTCCTGTGTGTGTCCTTTTGTGATGCTTTAAAGCACCACGTTGACAAAATCCTGCTCCACAAACATCACACTTATAAGGTTTCTCTCCTGTGTGTGTCCTTTTGTGTCTCTTCAAATGATTACTTTGAGAAAATTCTGCTCCACAAACATCACACTTATAAGGTTTCTCTCCTGTGTGTGTCCTTTTGTAATCTTTTGAGAACCGACAAAATTCTGCTCCACAAACATCACACATAAGGTTTCTCTCCTGTATGTGTCTTTTGTGACTCTTTAAAGCACAACTAAGAGAAAATTCTGTTCCTCAAACATCATACATAAGGTTTCTCTCATGTGTGTGTCCTTTTGTGTCTCTTTAAAGCCACATTCTGAGAAAATTCTGCTCCACAGACGTCACACTTACAAGGTTTCTCTCTTGTATGTGTCCTTTTGTGTCTATTCAAATGACTTTTTTGAGAAAATTTAGCTCCACACTTATAAAGTTTCTCTCCTGTGTGTATCCTTTTGTGTCTCTTCAAATTATTATTTTTAGAAAATTCTGCTCCACAAACATCACACTTATAAGGTTTCTCTCCTGTGTGTGTCCTTTTGTGACTCTTTAAAGCCCCATTCTGAGAAAATTTTGTTCCACAAACATCACACTTTTAATGTTTCTCTCCTGTGTGTGTCCTTTTGTGAATCTTCAAAGGACCACTAAGAGAAAATTCTGCTCCACAAACATCACACTTATAAGGTTTCTCTCCTGTGTGTGTCCTTTTGTGACTCTTTAAAGCCTCATTCTGAGAAAATTTTGCTCCACAAACATCACACTTATAAGGTTTCTCTCCTGTGTGTGTCAATTTGTGACTCTTTAAAGCCCCATTCTGAGAAAATTTTGCTCCACAAAAATGACACTTATAAGGTCTCTCTCCTGTGTGTGTCCTTTTGTGCCTCTTTAAAGCACCACTTTGAGAAAATTCTGCTCCACAAACATCACACTTATAAGGTTTCTCTCCAGTGTGTGTCCTTTTGTGTATCTTTAAATGACCATTTCGAGAAAATTCTGCTCCACAAACATCACACTTATAAGGTTTCTCTCCTGTGTGTGTCCTTTTGTGACTCTTTAAAGAACCATTCTCAGAAAAATCTGCTCCACAAACATCACACTTATAAGGTTTCTCTCCTGTATGTGTCCTTTTGTGTATCTTTAAATGACCATTTTGAGAAAATTCTGCTCCACAAACATCACACTTATAAGGTTTCTCTCCTGTGTGTGTCCTTTTGTGACTCTTTAAAGAACCATTCTCAGAAAAATCTGCTCCACAAACATCACACTTATAAGGTTTCTCTCCTGTATGTGTCCTTTTGTGTATCTTTAAATGACCATTTTGAGAAAATTCTGCTCCACAAACATCACACTTATAAGGTTTCTCTCCTGTGTGTGTCCTTTTGTGACTCTTTAAAGCCCCATTCTGAGAAAATTTTGTTCCACAAACATCACACTTATAAGGTTTCTCTCCTGTGTGTGTCCTTTTGTGAATCTTTAAAGAACCACTAAGAGAAAATTCTGCTCCACAAACATCACACTTATAAGGTTTCTCTCCTGTGTGTGTCAATTTGTGACTCTTTAAAGCCTCATTCTGAGAAAATTTTGCTCCACAAACATCACACTTATAAGGTTTCTCTCCTGTGTGTGTCCTTTTGTGTATCTTTAAATGACAATTTCGAGAAAATTCTGCTCCACAAAAATCACACTTATAAGGTTTCTCTCCTGTGTGTGTCCTTTTGTGACTCTTTAAAGAACCATTCTCAGAAAAATCTGCTCCACAAACATCACACTTATAAGGTTTCTCTCCTGTATGTGTCCTTTTGTGTATCTTTAAATTATTATTTTGAGAAAATTCTGCTCCACAAACATCACACTTATAAGGTTTCTCTCCTGTGTGTGTCCTTTTGTGACTCTTTAAAACACCACTTTGATAAAATGCTGCTCCACAAACATCACACTTATAAGGTTTCTCTCCTGTGTGTGTCCTTTTGTGTATCTTTAAATGACCATTTCGAGAAAATTCTGCTCCACAAAAATCACACTTATAAGGTGTCTCTCCTGTGTGTGTCCTTTTGTGACTCTTTAAAGAACCATTCTCAGAAAAATCTGCTCCACAAACATCACACTTATAAGGTTTCTCTCCTGAATGTGTCCTTTTGTGTATCTTTAAATGACCATTTTGAGAAAATTCTGCTCCACAAACATCACACTTATAAGGTGTCTCTCCTGTGTGTATCCTTTTGTGACACTTTAAAGCACCACGTTGACAAAATCCTGCTCCACAAACATCACACTTATAAGGTTTCTCTCCTGTGTGTGTCCTTTTGTGTCTCTTCAAATGATTACTTTGAGAAAATTCTGCTCCACAAACATCACACTTATAAGGTTTCTCTCCTGTGTGTGTCCTTTTGTGACTCTTTAAAGAACCATTCTCAGAAAAATCTGCTCCACAAACATCACACTTATAAGGTTTCTCTCCTGTATGTGTCCTTTTGTGTATCTTTAAATGACCATTTTGAGAAAATTCTGCTCCACAAACATCACACTTATAAGGTTTCTCTCCTGTGTGTGTCCTTTTGTGACTCTTTAAAGCCCCATTCTGAGAAAATTTTGTTCCACAAACATCACACTTATAAGGTTTCTCTCCTGTGTGTGTCCTTTTGTGAATCTTTAAAGAACCACTAAGAGAAAATTCTGCTCCACAAACATCACACTTATAAGGTTTCTCTCCTGTGTGTGTCCTTTTGTGAATCTTTAAAGCACCACTTTGAGAAAATTCTGCCCCACAAACATCACACTTATAAGGTTTCTCTCCTGTGTGTGTCAATTTGTGACTCTTTAAAGCCTCATTCTGAGAAAATTTTGCTCCACAAACATCACACTTATAAGGTTTCTCTCCTGTGTGTGTCAATTTGTGACTCTTTAAAGCCCCATTCTGAGAAAATTCTGCTCCACAAACATCACATTTATAAGGTTTTTCTTCTGTATGTTGACTTTTGTGCCATTTCTTGCTAACCTGTACTCGACAAACATGACAGCTGAAAAGTTTCTCTTTTGTACCTATTATTATTTCATCTGATTGTACACTGCCACACAATTTAAAACCTTCTCTATTTCCACTGTTGAGAGTACAATCATCATAGACTATTGTTGATTTCCTGCTACAGTTTTCATTTTGTAAGACTACAGTACAAATCTCAGCAGTTGGATTCATGTCTACAGTCATTATCTCAGAGTCTGTGACATTCGCTGATTTTACCCCTTTTAATCTTGATTCAATGTTATTGTCTGTATTTAGTGTTGCAGCTGCTGTACATACATCATCTTTCATTTCACTCACAATTTTTTCTGTAAATTCTGGCAACACTTGATTGAATGCAGCATATTGCATTTGTTCACTCTTTATGAAACTATTCATAATTTTCAAATCTGGAATGCCAACACAAGAGTATAGGCGGGATCGCTGGTTACAGGAATGGTCACCTGAAATTCATTGAATAAAACATAATAGTAAAAACTTCAGATAATTATGGCATGCATAACAAATTTTAATTCTGTATGTTTTGTAGCATCATATTAGGTATGATTTAAAAGTTATGCAACTATAAGATTATTTAAGAAGTATTTGTTTCTGTCTGATATGTTAATAGTTCATTGTGTATTGCATACCATGAAACTAATAGCATACATTTAATAATTTTAAATGGTGTTGCAAAATGTTTTTTTTTTAATGTGGTCGCTAATCGCATATATTCATTAATATTTTTATTGTTTGATTACTTCCCATGGATGTAAGAAATTAGTAATAACAATTTATTTCTGAATTACTTCCCTCCAAACATTCCTGATATGATTACAAATTTTATATTGTTTATAATAATTATTTTCTGTCACCATTAAAACTTTTTTGCAAGAAAAGAACCTCATGACATTACCTGATAGATCTGTGGAGTAACAGTACTGTGTCAGTAAAATTCAAACTTTGTTTTTGATAAAATGAGTTTTGCTCAATTTCAGTGATGCCTGCAATTGTATAGCCTACCTAGACACTATAAAACTGCAACTATTTCTAAAGCTTTTAAGATTTCCACTAATTCTGCTGTAAAGATGTATTACCTGTTCTTTACATCTTTTCTAAATTTTAAATTTTTGTGTTGCTATTTCCGTTCCAAAATGTCCATCTTAATCATATCAGGGTTCATAGCAAATTTCTTCAAGCATTTTCCAGGCTTTTTCCAGGTCCAGCACGTGATTTTCAAGGATGGGAAACTCTAATATTTTCCTCATCTAATTTTCTCAGATAAAATTATCACTTTGCTGACCAGCAATCCGGAGCATTACCGTCTCCCATTACCAAGGGTGTTTGCAGATTTCTTTAAAAAGAACTTTTTTTTTTTTTTAAATTCATAAAAGATTGAAAAACAGACATCTTTTTCCAGTTTTTAGTGAATTTGTTCAACGTCAGCGGAATAAAATGTTAGTGACATGGATGGTAATGAATAAAATAAGCTTGATTGACGTATTGATTTAACGATTAACCACGTATATCAACATAAAAGGCTAATAAAATTGTGAATAAAATGCAAAAAAAACCTGTATTTTTCGTGTTTGTCTTTTTTGAATGTATTCTGCGTCTGTGGCATCTGACAATGAGCGTTTGTAAATGTTTGAGTAGTTAAGTACCTCTAGTTGGAGTCTGAGCTGCTTTTTTCAATAACTGGGGTTGAAGTTGTAGCTGTAGGCCTCTGCCATAGTCTTTGTCTGGATCATTGATAATCCTTGACTGTGTGGTATAACTTGAAGCAGGGTATCAGGCATAGAGGTACATTGCAATCTGGGCAGTACATGCAAATCTGGCTTCTGTTCCCTGCAGCCTTACACACTTTACAGTCTGGTTTGTACCTTGCCCTTTCATATTTATCAATGAAGTGGTGCTCAGTAAGTCGTGTTGTTGTGACCTGTGGTTTTGAAGGTGTCACATTGCGTCGAAGAATAGCAGGTTCAATAAGAGTCATACTGACATCCTGATCTTTGCTTTGATTTTTTTTTGTATGTAGAGTTGGCAGTGTTGTAGGTTATGTGCCCATTGACCAGGGCAGTTTCAACTAAGAAATGATATAAAAATAGGATCTGTGTGGGTAGGGGTAGTTTGCACCTAGTTGGCTGAAGTGGTCAACACCTCCCATACTTGTGCTGTATTTTTCTGCAAGCACTGGCTTCTGAATTGTTCTGCCCTAAAGAATTTGTTTCTGTCTTGTTTATATTATCATTGGAGTGAACAGTAGATATAAGTTTAAATCTTTTCGTATCATGCAAGGTGACTGTCGGCATGCCTTATCTTCTGTCGCACAAAACAAAGGATGATTTGTCTTTTTAAATTTGAGTTGTTTTTTCTTCAGTGCTACAGGAAAATGCTTCCTATTTTCAGCTACTGTTCCAAATGCACCAATCTGAATTTCAGGCCTTGAAATAAAGCTGAAGGCTGAATAAAAACTACCACAGAAAAGAATATGTCCCTTGCTGCGTATGAAATTTAAATTAAAACTATGGTGACTTTTCACTGAAAAAAGAGTCCAAATAATCTCAGCTCTGAGAGTTTCTTCCTTGGTCTCAAATGATGTCACATCTGTAGGTCTCCTAGTAGTGTTAGATGTTTCTGACGTGTCTGAGGGAGTAGTGTTAGATGGTTTTGATGTTTCTGAGGGAAAAACTGCTCCTTGGAGTTGTGTTCTTTTCTGTTAAAAAAAAAAAAATGGAACACACAAATAACTTATGAGTAGGCCTAAGCTATGTAAATTTACCAAGTCAAAGTTCTAAACGCATGAATAATATAGTCAAACAATATTTAACTAGAACAAAAGTTAATATATAGTAATTAGGAGGGTGAAAGTATGATGATATCCTTATGACACTTATGATCAGTGAAAATCTATTAAATATGTAACTGGAAACATCAGGCCTTTACACACACACCCCCTCCCCATCTTTACTATTTTTGTTTGATTTTTTTGTTGGGGTTTGTTTTGTTTTATCGTTTCTGTTTGTTTCGATTAAAAAAAAAAATTTTTAATTATTTTTTTAATTTTAAATAACATAAATGCACAAAATTGGTAATTTTCATTTATCCTAATTACAGTGATTTGACAGATGTGATGCCACTTTCATGTGTCGGCGGTTATTCATGTTGTCTGGAATTGAAAATATGTAGGCCTAGGCATATCCTAATTATAACCCTGCAGAGGAGAACGGGATATGTCTCTTCATCATAAATATAATAAAAGAGCATTCAAAATATATTTATTTCCAAAAAATGTGGTGAAATGAACAGTGGGACATGGTCTGATAACAGGGTAGGCTATAGGATATGGAATCGCCATCAATTTCTATTCCTGACCATCTTAAACTGTGTCAAACATATTCCCGTAAGCAGTTTGTAAACCAAGAAATTTTATTAAAACACTAATTTTGGCCATGGTTAAAAATAAAACTGTAAATAGGCCTACATTGTAAATTACAGACACAGGTGCAGTAGGCCTATCTATAAACTGCACTTATGTAAATATGTTTTATAAATGAGATAAATGAATTTATTACTTTTTTTTTTTTAATTAATGAAGAAAAATATCCCGTTCAACCTCTATTGGGTTATAATTAGGATATATATTGTTTTCAATTCCAAATAATATGAACAACTGCCGATATGAGAAAGTGGCATCATATTTAACAAATCATTGTAAATAGGGACAATAACAATTATGCTTAAGCCTATACGCTAAAATAAAATAAAAATCAAGAAGAAACTCTGAACAAGAATAATAAAGTGGAGGGGTGTAAAGGCCTGGTGGTTCCAATTATATAACTGACTTTAACATATATTTAATTGACTTTCATCTGTTAAAAGTCATATGCATTGTAAGAACAGCACCAGACCTTCACATTCCCAGCCACTAGAATTTATTACTTACCTCAGTTGAAATGAACGATTTAAAATACAACTTGAATGCGTAGAGACAAGTTCTTGGTTTTTTTAAAGTTTTGGCGAGGCGCGTCCCATTCAACATAGTCGGTTATATTAGGGCGCATGTCCAAATATAAAAGACCCTTAGGTCTGAGGTTACAAATCAATTTTTTCCCAGTAGTTTTCGAGAAACAGACGGGACCGCTAAAAATAAATCTGCGTCCACATCATTAATGCAAATCGCCAAAAACGCAAATCGCCGAAAACGTCTGGACATGGATTTAGTGTGCAAAGGGAAGTAAAAATTTTATGGTAACTGAAGTTTAACGAAAAATACCACCAATATTCAATAACCGAAAATGGACAACTTTCGATTTTAATTTTTTTCCAGGTCCAATACGGGAATTTCAAGGCTTTTAGCCATTTTTCCAGGCTTTTCAAGGCCTGGAATTTTTGTTTCCGTTTTCCAGGTTTTTCAAGGTTTTTCCAGGTCGCTACGAACCCTGTCATATGCAATGTTGGGTCCTCAACAAGTTTCACCACAGGGGGAATACCTGAAAGTGTGCGGATGATTTAAGGAGTCAATAAGGATGTAATTTGCCTCACAAACAGAGGTTCACTTCCACATTTGTACATATATTATAGCATTGTGCATAACTGGTGGTCATATAAGAATGACACCAGGTATGCCTCCATGCAGATGGGTGTTCAGATAAAAGGGCATGAACCTATAATTTCACTATATAGTGTGCATGGGCATAAATTACTACTGAGACACTATCAAGGAACATCGTGTTCAAATGTACATGTATCTAAGGTATGAATTATAGAAAGATAAACTGGCACGCCATTATGCTTATATTTCTACGATTTTTTTTTGTACAACGTGCATGAGTAAATATTACTACTGCACAGTAACACTGTATTCACATTGTAGATATATCTAACTATAACTATATGGAACAACATCTGGAAGTCCTCTCAATACAGCGCAAGCACAAAATTAAGATTATATCAGACCTGTGTCTTGGGACCCAAAGATGCAGCAATAGAGAATGCAGTCAGCGACCCATAGCTTGACTGCTTGCATCAGGGTCAGCGAACCAAAGCTGACCAAGACCGTACTCCACCTCCACCTGGTGGTCCTGGAAACAGTCTGCAGCAGTGCAGTCTGGCTGAGCGAGTACGGATCGAAGAGGGAAGGCAAACCCGGTCCCAAAAAATGCCGTGCTGAAGTCGGATGTGTCGACCGAAAGGTGCAGATATCACAGCTACGGCATAAACAGACACAACGCAACCACCGTCCTTTTCAGGGTGAACGAGGAAGAAGAAGAAGAAGACCTGTGTGCTTTCTGTGCTTCTCTATGGTGTGGAAAGCTGGAGAGTTACAGAGAAGGAAATGTCGAAATTGTCCTCTTTTCACACAACATGCCTAAGAAGAATTCACCGAATCTTTTGGCCGAATACCATCACCAACCAAGATCTGCTTACTCGGAGCAAGCAAGAGGACATGCACACCATCCTAGCTGGCAGACGCTGGAGCTGGGTTGGCCATGTCCTCAGAAAAGATCCTGATGCCATCACAAGAACAGATATGCTTTGGACCCCTGAAGGAAAATGAAAGAGAGGCCGACCAAAAACAACTTGGCGGAGGACTGTGGAGGCTGAGATGCAAAGAATGAACCAGAGTTGGGGCACTGTACAAAGGATGGCCACCGACCGAGCAAAGTGGAATAAATTTGTTGTTGCCCTACAAGAAGCCACTAGGCGTGATGGCCACTGACTGCTTTGACGGTCGGCGGCTAAGGATCAAAGAAGAAGAAGAAGATATATCTAAAGTAGACATGTCATAGAACATGGATATAACTGAATTTTATGTGCAGCATTCTTCAAATATGAATTATTGAAAAATGAGTAGAGAAATAATTACTTATGGCATGAATTACAATTGAGAAATATAGCTAGTAGTAATGTTAAAACCATTGTTTGGTAAAGCAGATTTGGTAATATAATTTGTTAAAACATAATAATGACATATATTTTTGGTGATCATATAACGTGCACAATAATGACAATCCTAATCTATACAATGGTATATACATGAACCCACTACATGTAATGTCATTATCAGCCCTAGTCCTAACATTTCGGTCACATACGTCATCATTTATGCACTGTTGTTTTCTAAGGGGGATATGCACATTAAAAATGGGGAAATTCACAACAAACAAGTTTCTATTTACAATTTCAGATGCATAATTATGTTTCAAATACCACCTGCCCATCTTTCAATCATGGAAATTGTTGAATGTGTAAATGCTACCTGGGCATGATTATTTCAATGCCATCCTGAGTTCTGACCTAATTTGTTCAGTGTTATTTAATACATCCTGTTTGGGAAATATTAACAGATTCTGTATTCTGTACCTACTTTGGTTTTCTTCTTCGCTCACCAATTATAGCATTATTTTTTTATTCAAGCGTTGAAATTAATAATTTTTTAACCTGATTAAACCATGTTACTTATAATCATTATGAAATTGATTGTGACTTACTGCTTGCAATACACAAGAGTTTAATACTGGTATTCAGTGTCATTTTTTTCCAAACGTGCGTGACCTACATGCAATAAACAAAAGACAGAGTACAGGATCTTTTAGTCAAATCTCATCAGCAACCAAGAACTACTTATTCGGAGCAGCCAGGAGGACATGCACACCATCATAGGTGGCAGACGCTGAAGTTGGGTTGGCCACGTCCTCAGAAGGGACCCTGATACCATTACAAGAACAGCTATGCTATGGATCACCGAAGGCAAGCAAAAGAGAGGCCAACCAAAACAACTTGGAGGAGAACTGTGGAAGCCGAGATGCAAAGAATGAACCAGAAATGGGGCACTGTACAAAGGATAGCCGCCAATCGAACAAAGTGGAATCAATTTGTTGCTGCCCTACAAGATGCCACCAGGCATGATGGCCACTGACTGCTTTGAATAGAACAGATAGTTGCTGGGCAGCTAATATAAATGGGATGTAATTGATATGGTGGCTACTTCGCAGTAGTAGTGATTATAATTAGTTTTCATGCTCTTAAACCATGGTAAAGAAAATGTATTTCCCTGACACTCTTTCAAGGGAAGAGTGTTCAGGATTTCATTAATTTCAGATGAGAAATTGTTTAGGAAAGATGGTTTGTGGTCCCATACATCTGTCAGCTGAAAATGAGATTTTTTTGTATTTAACCCTAGAGCTCACTAGGCCCAGACACTGCAATTGAAAACTTTGGTCACAAGAGAACTCATTTCATAGACCTAGCAGCGGTAGTTGCAAAGGCTTACCTTTGCCAAAATCTTGTTTTGTTAGCGACAAAGTACAACCAAGTGGTTCTTTAGGGTAGTCTAAACCAAGAGCTTCCATTTTCATTGATGACAAGAAAATTAGATCAGGGAAAGAAAGCTTTGGATTACTGAGATAGTTCTATTCACACCACACAACCTTTTCCCACACCTAGATAACTCAGGAGTGACTGTGATTGCAGTCTGGAATCTAGCTACTGTAGGTAAAACCACCATGAACTAACAACTTCATAAAAGTCCTAATGATAAAAAAAATCAATAACTTTGTAGAACCACTGAACTTAAATCAATTACTTAAAAATCCATTAAAACATTTTCTGCAGTTTTTACTTGAGCCAGCCTTCAGTGAGATCATCTTGTGCAGTTTTGGTACTTATTCCTATGTTCACTTATTCTATCAGTCCATCTTCCATTGTAACCTACCACTACGGGTAAAAATCTATGCAGTTTCAGGGGTTCTATAAGAAGGCAAAAGATGAGGACAACTGCTTCAAAAATGGCACAGCTTCAGATGTGACTACGTGCTTGCAATCTCATCAGGTAAAACAGCCCACTTGAGAATTCATCACCACAAATGCTGTGATTGTCCCATGCTTCTTAAGAAGCATAGAAGGTACAATCCTTCATTCATGAGGAAATAAATGTATGAAACACTCTTTTACTGATAGTTGTAAAACAGGTTCTGCACTTAGCTACCCTTTTCCACAGACCATGTCTCCAGACAACAGCTAGACTGGTAGCATGTGTCTTGTTGAATGTGCTACTATTCCCACTGTAACTACAGGTCATGCTAGATTACAAACAAGTGTATCAAAGATGTCAGTATCAATATTTTGTATGTGGTAGTTTACGCTATAAGATCTCTTAATGCCTGCTTTCACCATGACTACTTTTTAAACCCTCCTCCAATAAATAAGCTATAGAAGAAAACAGTGTTACAGAATGATCCAGAAGATCCATGGGGTGGCAAACATCTTGAAGTAACACAATAAAAACAGCAGACTAGCCTACATTATATGCACCAGCATTCAGCCTCAACTGAGATGCTCCATTGCTTAAAAAAGCTTATTTACATGTGTACCTTCATTTCTCCATATATCTGACTGTTTTACTTTATGCTCTCCTAATCTCTTCCTGCTAATGCCTGCAACTGTCTGGGAATTAATGTCTGAATCTTTAGAGAAGCCATTCCAATAACACTCCTGGATGACATGCAATACAAAATCATAGGTTATGTAAAGGGTTTTTTACAATCACTACCAATCAATACTGTTATCACAAGGTTCAATTTTGAGACTAACAACAAACTGAAGTGTGTGAAGTATGTTTGTATACACAACAAAGACTTCAGTAAAAACCTGGAAATAAATTATCAGTGTCCACAAAGTTGATGTATAAATGTGCCTGACGTTGATGATTCTGAGTCTTGCTACCTGATCTGCATATGATTTTGCTGTTTAAAATGTGTTTGTTCTTCCACGAGTTTGTTTATTTAAAGCTTCTTTTACATGGTCTAGCATCACTGAGGTCAGAATTTTGTTTAGCCATTGCCAAGGTTTGTCTTCACAGTTGATGTAAATAATCAAATTGAATTTCTTAAGTAATTGAAATGTAACAAGCTGGCAAGGAAGAGAAACAAAGAAAAACAACACTGCAAAAATGGTGCTATGTTTAGGACATAAGAGAGGTAGAGGAAAAAAAAAACGGAGAAGGGAAATGGAGACAGACATGAAATGTATGCAAAGACATGGAAAAACAACTGAACAGATGGCACAGGACAGGAAGGCTTGATCTGAATTTGTTGAAAGCCTCTCACTCATTTCCTTTTCTAATTCCTGGTGTTTTCTGTACCGCAGAGTTTACTGTCACGCATTCCATAGCCCATTGCGGTTGTTCCACAGCAAGCACGATGCTGTGCTGAAGTCAGCCAAAAGACACAAATATCGCAGCTTCACTGTAAATGGACACAATGCAACCAAGGTCCTTTTCAGGACCAACGAAGAAGAAAAAGATATCCAATTCTGAGACCACTGATTGATGTATTAATTTGGAGGGTACTGCTGGCCTGTTTCCATGGTACAGGGTATAGGGTGGGCTTCAGTGGTGTTGTCTTCATGGATAGGTCTTCTTGATGCTGTCTTTTAAGTCTTTTTCTCTGATGGACAAAGCTGCTACGTTTTAGACATCCCAATGCCAGATCATCTAGTCTTGCCTTCATTGGGTGTGTTGGCATACTGTTGTACTTTTCCATCTGGATCATGATTTTTATATCTCTTCTATAGGACAATGTCTGTAATCTAGCAGCTTTCTGCATCTCTGATATTGGCGTAGTTTTCAAGGCTTGTTAGCTGATTTGATATAAGTAGGCTTACCATACATCCCGGTTTGACCGGGACTATCCTGGTTTGAAGGTATGGTCCCGGCGTCCCGGCCAGTTTGTCATTTTATCCTGGTTATTTGGAAACAATTAAAAAGTGCCAAATATACATGCAGTCAAAAAGTGCAGCCTCGGAAAATGGCAATTAGGAACACGAAAACCCGACTTTAACATTGGCCTAGTATACAGTGTCGCAAGTCAGTTGCGCAGCCGCCGCGCATGCGCAATCTTAGGTGAGTTCTGTCAGATTGCATAGGTAATTTACTCATGTCAGTGTTTGTTTTCGGCATGTTGTTTGTGATTATTTTGTACTGTACATTAAATTTATTTAACCCGTAAAATGCCAAAAAGAAACTGTGTATTTACGGATGAATTAAGAAAGGATTATCCATTTTTGAAAAAAGTTTGTGATAATATTGACAAAGTGAAAAGCGCACAGTGTTCTTCAGAATTTTCAGTGGCTCATGGTGGGCGTTTGGACATCAAAAATCACTTGAAATGTGCGAGACATAAGGCTAGTCTAGCAGTGGCAGGAACTTCCTCAAAAATATTGTCATATTTTAAAAGTGCCGATCCATGTGACAAAGAATTTTTAATAGCTGCTAAAGAAGCAACTTTTGCATTTCATGTTGCTATTCACAATCTCAGCTTCAAGTCTGCCGATTGTTCATCTAAATTGATATCAACATTTTTTTAAACAAAGTTTAGACTAGCCAGAACAAAATGTGAAGCTGTCATTGTAAATGTGATTGAGCCACTGTTGTTTCAGCAACTTTGTGAAGATTTAAACAAAACAAATTTTGTGACAATATCAATTGATGCTTCCAACAGGAAAGAAATTAAAACTGTGCCATGGGTTGTGCAGTATTTTGTACCAGATTGTGGTGTAAAAGTTAAACTTTTAGACTTTCAATCAGTTCCCGGTGAAACTGCAGAAATACTGACAAACTATTTAATGTCACTTATCAAAAACCATTCTTCTTCTTTGATCCTTAGCCACCGACCGTCAAAGCAGTCAGTGGCCATCACGCCTAGTGGCGTCTTGTAGAGCAACAACAAATTGATTCCACTTTGCTCGGTTGGTGGCCATCCTTCGTACAGTGCCCCAACTTTGGTTCATTCTTTGCATCTCAGCCTCCACAATCCTCTGCCAAGTTGTTTTTGGTCGGCCTCTTTTTTGTTTTCCTTCAGGGGTCCAAAGCATAGCTGTTCTTGTGATGGCATCGGGGTCTTTTCTGAGGACATGGCCAACCCAGCTCCAGCGTCTGCCAGCTATGATGGTGTGCATGTCCTCTTGCTTGCTCCGAGTAAGCAGATCTTGGTTGGTGATGGTATTCGGCCAAAATTTTTCTTAGACATGTTGTGTGAAAAGAGGACAATTTCAACATTTCCTTCTCTGTAACTCTCCAACATTCCGCACCATAGAGAAGCACAGAGAGCACACAGCTCTGATATAATTTTAATTTTGTGCTTGTGCTGTATTGAGAGGACTTCCAGATGTTGTTTAGGCTAAAAAAGGCTGTTCTTGCTTTATTCATTTTGATGTTGATGTCTTTGCCTGCCCTGCCGTCTGGTGTTACTATGCATCCTAGGTATGTGAAGGTGTCTGTCTGTACTAGTTGCTGATTCCTTACTGATATCGGCTCAGGGTTGCTCACATTGAGCGTCATGGCCTCTGACTTCTTTAAATTGATGTTCAAGCCCACCTGCTGGCTAAACTTATTAAGTCTATCCGTTTTTTCCTGGATGTGTTGATGTGAATGTGCTAGTAGTGCAATGTCATCTGCATATTCCAGATCTTCCAATGTAGAAAATGTAGTCCATCTTATTCCTCTTGGACTGCCCTCTGTTGTCTGGCGCATCACCCAGTCTATGACTGTTAAAAATAGAGTGGTTGATAAGGGGCATCCCTGTCATACACCTGTCTTCACCTCAAAGGTTAGGTTGCTCTGCTCAACACTACACGTAAAGTTGGCATAGAGGCTTTTTATGATTGACACTATGCAGCTTGGAATTCCATAAGCCCTCAGTATTTTCCATAAACTGTCTCTATGTATGCTGTCAAAAGCCTTTTCAAAATCAACAAAATTAATGTACAGCTGTCTTTGCCATTCTGAGTACTGCTCTATAATGTTCCTGAGAGTGAATATATGATCTACACATCTTCTGTTCTTTCTAAATCCTGCTTGTTCCTTCCTCAGCTTGTGGTCTACTGCTTTTGAAATTCTCTGTATAATTATCCTGCCTAGTATTTTGCTGGGAACTGAGAGAAGAGTGATTCCTCTCCAATTATTGCAGTCTGCAAGATCTCCCTTCTTGGGCAATTTGATAGTTATTCCTTTGTTCCACTTTGATGGTGTTGTCCCCGTTTTCTAGACTTTAGCAAATAGTGGTTCTAATAGTTCTGCTGCTAGCTCAGGGTCTGTCTTAAATAGCTCTGCATTTAAGTTATCATGCCAGGAGCTTTTCCGTTCTTTAACCCTTTGATTGCTGTGATGATTTTTTCTTTTCGTGGAATGTCTGTATTTACATCTAGATCGTTTTCAGCCTCAGGAACATTCAAATGTGTCTCTGGTGGTTCCTTGTTCAGAGTTTCTCTGAAGTGCTCTGCCCATCTTGTTTCCTGTCCCTCTGCTGTTGTGATGAGATTTCCTTGCTTATCTCTTACTAATGTAATATTGTTTGCACCTTGTTTTCCGCTGATGAATTTAGTTATTTTGTATACTGTGCTTTGTTCATTTCTCAGTGCTGCCTCTTCTGCCTGTCTTGCAAGATCGTCTAGGAAATTCCTTTTGTTGGCTCGGGTTTGGCGTTTAACTTCCTTGTCCCGCTGACTATACTGTTCACTATATAGTTGCTTTAACCTGGGGGACTTCGCTTCTGTTTTCTTTCTTTTCATTTCCTTTCTCAGTGTTATGGTGTTTAATGTTTCTGGTGTTATCCACAGTCTTGCTTCTTCCTTTCCTGGAATCCCAAGCATGATTTGCTGCTTTCCTTATATATTGTTGAAATGGTGTTGAATTTCTATCAAAAACCATAATATAACAAAAAAAATTATTGGATTTTGTGGAGATAACTGCAATACCAATTCTGGAGGTGTAAAACAGAGAGGAGAAAACAATATTTACAGTCAAGTGAAGAAGGAACTAGGAAGAAATATTGTGGGCATTGGTTGCGGGGCTCACATCATTCACAACTGTCTTCAAACTGCAGTTGATGTTCTACCTATTGAAATAGAAGCTTTAGTGGTCAAAATTCATAAATATTTCCACATTTATATGGTTTGAATAACTCAACTAAAAGAGTTCTGTGAATTTGTAGATGTCGAGTATAAAAAGTTCACATCAACACATCCAGGAAAAAACGGATAGGCTTAATAAGTATAGCCAGCAGGTGGGCTTGAACATCAATTTAAAGAATTCAGAGGTTATGACGCTCAATGTGAGCAACCCTGAGCCCGTATCAGTAAGGAATCAGCAACTGGTACAGACAGACACCTTCACATACCTAGGATGCATAGTAACACCAGACGGCGGGGCAGGCAAAGACATCAACATCAAAATGAATAAAGCAAGAACAGCCTTTTTTAGCCTAAACAACATCTGGAAGTCCTCTCAATACAGCACAAGCACAAAATTAAAATTATATCAGAGCTGTGTGCTCTCTGTGCTTCTTTATGGTGCAGAATGCTGGAGAGTTACAGAGAAGGAAATGTCAAAATTGTCCTCTTTTCACACAACATGCCTAAGAAAAATTTTGGCAGAATACCATCACCAACCAAGATCTGCTTACTCGGAGCAAGCAGGAGGACATGCACACCATCATAGCTGGCAGACGCTGGAGCTGGGTTGGCCATGTCCTCAGAAGAGACCCCGATGCCATCACAAGAACAGCTATGCTTTGGACCCCTGAAGGAAAACGAAAGAGAGGCCGACCAAAAACAACCTGGCGGAGAACTGTGGAGGCTGAGATGCAAAGAATGAACCAGAGTTGGGGCACTGTACGAAGGATGGCCACCAATCGAGCATAGTGGAATCAATTTGTTGTTGCCCTACAAGACGCCACTAGGTGTGATGGCCACTGACTGCTTTGACGGTCGGTGGTTAAGGATCTAAGAAGAAGAAGAAGAGTATAAAAAGGTTCTTCAACACGGCAACACCCGTTTTCTTTCGCTACTTCCAGCTATCGACAGAATACTTGAAATCTATGAGGGACTGAAATCATATTTTATTTCACAAGAACACTGTCCGGTGTTGATAAAACAGTTCTCTGATAATGATTGTGATGAAATGTATTTGTGGTTTGTGCAAGGGCAACTCACATTGTTTAACAAATCTACCTTGATTATGGAAAGTAAAAAAAGCAAGTGCAACTGATATTGTCAGTGAACTTAGAAAATTGAAAACAAATCTTGAGGAAAGGCATGATAATAAATTTATACCTCAAGAAGCAAAAAAAACTTTTTAGAATACTGGAAAATAATGGAAGTATTAATATTAATACAATCCTACAAGAGTTTACAAAATTTTATGACCGATGTCTTTCTTACATGGAGCTATGGGAAAACAGTTTTGGTGGAGCAGAATCTTTTATTTGGTTAAACAACAATGAATTAACATGGTCTGAAATTGAAGCATCAGGTGAAAAAATTAATGAAACTCTTGCAAATAGTGCAATAAACTTGGATGAACTGTTGACTGCAAAAAGTTTTTGGTCTGCAAACTATGACATTTGGAAAAATACAAGTTGCGAAGAAAAATGGACACAACTATTCAGTCATTTCAAAGAAAAGAACATTTCATTGCCCAATCTTGTCCAAATTATAGAATACATTTTCAGCCTGCCAGGCACATCTGCATCTGTTGAAAGGATATTCTCAATAATGAATAACATATGGTCTGAAGAAAGAGGTAGAATGGCCGAATCAACTGTAAAAGCTTTATTGCGCTGCAAAGTTAATTGTGAACTAAATTGTAGTGAATTTTTCGACGCGATTAAAAATAACAAAGAATTTTTAAAGAAAGTTCACGCTAGTGATAAATATTAATAACTTTTTAATAATAAGTTATGTTCAGTTAAGAGTAATTAAAAATTATTACTACATAATTGTTGTTTTTTGTTAACCACTCCATTACTTAGCCTTTTTGAATCATAAGTACTTAGCTGAATATACTTCTCTCTTTCTAAAATCGCATAGAAGGCGCTCACTTTCTGTTTCGAGCAAACTCTCAAAATTGTCCCGGTTTGAGAAAAAAAATTATGGTAAGTCTAATTATAAGCATTGTCTTTAAATGGGTTTTCACTTATCAAAAGGTGCCTTGTGTTGTAACAGTTTAACTGCTGTTTATGAAACCGAGCACAATAATGGAAATATGTGCAGTACAAGTAACTAGGGTCATGACAGAAGGTACTGGATATGTGATGTCAGAAGTAATGCCTGAAATGCTCTGAAAATATTTTCTGTTGGATTTATTATGTCAAATTAAACCTTGGATTGTCCTGGCTTGATTTATTCTCTCAATCTATATGTTGTGTGAATCTGTATGTCAGCCCATCTTAACAGAATCATAAAATATAAGCTGTCAGGGTTACACAACACCTAACATACTGTTAGAAACCTTGTGTTTCCTGTTATCATATGGTGTGTTCTTGCATACTACATGTTTGCCACCTCTTTAACTTTTTTCTTTTCCTTGCCACTACTTCCACTTTTTTCATTACTAACTTTCCCACAGGCTTCAAACGCAAAGCTGTCTCATGAGATCTGCACTGGGCATAGCCACACCACATTCATTATAAAATTTTACTGATCCTTCTTTCTTGTTTATTTCATTCAGAATAAATTATTATGTAGCAGTCAGAATAAAATTAACCTGCTCTAGTATATCGCATTTCATAACTTTTTTATTTTTTATTTTCTTTATTGTAAGCCCGCTATTACTTGAGGCAAAATCTCCGGTTAATATATCTAACCTGAAACTGATTTTACATAAGCATCCCTTTTTTCCCTATACAATGACAGGTGTCCTCTCACCATTCAGGCAGATACTCGCCAATTTCAGAGGTACCATTAGAGCTGGGTTGGCTCAGGAGCTGTTCAGGTTATTCCAGTCCCTGGTCAACGACACTTCTTCAAATGTCTTTGCCAGGGCCTAACATGAATAGCAGTGGAGAGGGGAGAGGGTAAAGCACCTCAATCTTGCCTCCTGTCAAGTCACAATGTTTTTAAAGATGTTTTATATAGGCAGTTGCCCCAATCCCCCCTACCTTTCTAGGATTTGGTGAAACCTCCTAACCTTCAATATGTGATCAGTAAAATAAAAAATAAACCACCTACAACTCAATTCCTGCTTTTCACCTACATTTACATTTGAGTCAATTGTTTTAATATTCTTTGGTGCCTTGTAAACACTGAGTTTCTTACAAATCATGAACTTTAGTTAACTATATAAAATTAAGCTAGAATTTTAGATTAACAAATACCTAGTATAGACCACCATAAATTCTGAAAAAGATCACTTAAAACTGTCCAAAATAAATTCTTTATGGGTGCAGCATATTGCAATATAAATTTGTCTTCTCTGAGCATTAACAGTATACCATACATCCAAGCCACAATATTATTAATGCTTCTTAACAATGTTACAAATAGTGTACATACCTTAACATCTGTTTCCTGCTTTATTTCTGCAAACAGACTTGTGTCATTAGTTGTCACATTTCTTCCAGTCTGAAAGCAATGAACTGTATTAGATGTACTACTGTAGGGATCACATTAAGAAAATAAAGTTATAATAAAAATATATTACACTAACACATGAATACCATCAACACCAAGCAATAATTATTGTTAAATAGTGAAGCTTAATTCAGCTGCAATAGCCATAAACTTGCATGTTATATCTTAATCAAGATCATCCCTGTAATTTTTCTGTTATTTATCCATATACAAATATGACTGCTCAAGGAAGCTACGACAGAAGAAGAGTTAAAGATTTTGGACCTTCAGAATGATGTTTTAAAATCTCATTTATATGATAATGAATTTCTGGAATAATTTCGACCAAAAAAGTCAATTTTTAAAAAGATTACAGTGGATCACTGATGCTGATATGGATGATTGCATAACTATAAATAGTTGGTCAGTGACATACTGTGCCAAAGATCATACTAAATACACTTTTGTTTTGACTCAAATAATTTGAAGATCAATTTAGTTTTTTTTAATCCTGATTATTTCTTATACAGGTGTGTAACCCATAATCTGAACATCCAAAAACCAAGATGTACCGAAAACTGAAAAGTGTTTTGGCTGACTTTTGGGCTACTTTTAAGTTTCCAAAACAAACAAAAAAATGATTATTATTATTTTAAACTGGTATGCAGGGTACTGAACACACACAATGTTCGGTTTATTACGTTTCGTCCTCTTGAAGCGCAGTATAAGCTGGCATATGCGCTATAATGTGATATAAATTTTCAAACACAACTATTTAGTTGTGTCTAAGCACCACTTTCAGCCATGTGTGAATATTTCTGAGCTCATTTTGTCAATTTGAGTGGATATTTGTGAGCTAATTTTGTGACATAAACTTCGTGAATTTAATTTCATTGTGAAAAGGTTGAAAAGAGCTGCAGATACTCCTGTGGGTAGCAGTGGGAATAAGAAAAGAAAGCATTAGTCATTATTGATAGCGCAGAGGGTAGAGTTATTGCTGAAGCTTGATCGTGGTGTCTCTGAGCATCATCTTACTGAAGAATATGGAGTAGGAACTACCACAGCATATGACATAAGGAAATGCAGACAAGTTGCTGAAGTTTTACACGGACAGTGATGACCAAATACTAATTGTAGCAGTCAGTTTGCTGAGACTACAGTATCTTAAAATGTACCTGTTTAATTTTGAAGATATTATTGTTAAATTCTTGGTCTAAGGGGATTAATTCATGTTTTACTGGGATGATAGTTGACAGTGGGGGTTGCTCCACTTGTTTGTTAATCCAGTGTCTAATTTGAGAACCGATGTCAGCTGTTCCTGGCAGGTTCACTCTTTTGAGTTTAGCTCAAGGAGCTAGCGTTCACGACGCATGCGCGAAGAATCTGGCGCGATTTAAGACATCCTGTGTCAGAGAGTCGAGCTGTAGTCTTTGAATGGGTCAAGACGTTGTTTTGGGAAAGTTCTCTGTGTATCGACCAAGATGGTTAAAGATTGTTCCATATATTATATTCTGAAGCGCCTAGGAGGCGAGTGAGTGTTGTGATATTTATTCTGAGGGGCATTAAGGTAATTTACCCTTGAAATAGTTTCCTTGTTTGCCAGAATTATGAATGACATTTTTGTAGCCAGCTTAGTGACTTTTCCCCTGGGCGGGAAACAGTCCATTTAAGATTGCCAGAATTGGAACTCATGAAGTATGCAAACATTATTTGCATCGGGCCTGTGTATGCCTAAAGTACTGTATATTTGCTGTATCCCGCTGTTTGCGGTGATGCCATTTAACTAGGGTTGATTCACCCTGTTCGTTATTGAAATACCACAGAGACCGTCATATCTATAAGCCCGCCATATTGCGTGGCCTGTTGTAGACCCATATAGATATCTGACTTACTGATGTCAGAAAGGAGTTGTGTAAACTCACATATTCGCTGTATTTTGCTGTAGCTGATGAAGGTGGAATTGTACGAGATCAGCTTTATTATATACATGCACAGTTTGCTGAATGAACTGTATTCATACATGCCATGTCCTGAATTGTCAATGACTATCTTATGTTGATGTTGGCGTACCTGTCGTTGTGATGTATTAAAGTCAATCAAACGTCAGAGGTGTTCCAAGTACTATATGAATTACTGTATGTAATTACTACGACAAGTGTGGTGTCATTCAGAAGCATTGTCTTCCACAAACTTTCATACACGCATTCGCATCCATTGAGGTCTACTCACACTCTATATTTATACAACACCTCAACACATTCAAGTCATCCGAACGAATGCCAGCATGGTTGCAGCCAACCAGGGTCTGTATATAATTATGCCCGCCTGTGTGGCTTAGAATCGTTTCCAACATTGATACTGGACATTCTTCAACATTACACTCTACATTTACAGTGGCCAAACTGAGCCCGTAAGGAGCGTCAGGTGAGAATATATCTCAGCCCATTAGAGAAAGCATTTCTCTAAGCATACGCATATCCTGATAGGTACCACCAACGTACACTACAGTGCTAACAAAGTTACAGTGCAAACCAAAAAATTACATATATATCATATTATATTACATCAAGTACCTTATTTCAAAGTTTAGCAATGGACAAATCATCAAAAACAGTGATACAATCACTTTAACCAACGAAGGTACATTATTCTAACATGCAATATATGATTTAATATAATGTTATACAATATTAACAATATAGTAGAAAAATGATGTCGCATATCAAATTCTAAGCGGGCGAATCTACAGTGTCGTCCGACTGGTAAGTATGGACATCGTAATACATCATGGATGACAACATGTACAGATTCTCCCAGCACCAGTAATGATTCTGCTGAGAAAATACAAATAATTCTCTATGATAACCGTAAGATTTTCTAATATACAGCAATCAAACATTCATTATAAACTATAAACTGTGGCTTTGCGAACTTTCGTCACTTATATTGTGCTAACCTTCCTCCGTTATACCAAAGATGGTAACAGAGAAAGAAATCACCTAATTTACCACCCTAAGGTGAAAACAAATGTGTTAATATATATTGTGATAGTGAAGAGACATAAGTCTAGAAGTGTATCAGGAAAATCTAGGACACAAGACTTAAGTGGACTCATGTGGGCATCTAGACAGTATGTCTGCCATCACATTATCCAAACCACGGATAGCTCGTACTGTGAAATGAAAAGGTTGAAGAGCAATAGCATATCGAGTAGATCTCGAGCTCTTCAAGTTTTTGCTTTGAAAAGCTGTAAGAGCTTTTTGGTCTGTTTCCACAATGAAATGCGCACCAAGAAGGAATCTTTGTAACTTAAGGATTGACCAAACCATAGCCAACAATTCACGGTCTAGAACCGAGTAATTCCTTTCTGCCGCATTCAGTTTCCTAGGGATATACATTACAGGATGCAGAGTTCCTGAATACTCCTGCATTAGTGCCGCTCCGATCCCAGTGGATGAGGCGTCACTACGAAGAACAAAAGTCTTATCAGTAATAGGTAGCCTTAAGATAGGTGGGGATGAGAACAAATTCTTAATCTGATCCAATGAAGATTGACATTCTTGGGACCAGCGCACCATGTTAGGAGACCCTTTCTTCAATAGGGTTGAGAGTGGTGCCATGATAGAGGATAGATTCTTAATGAATCTTCCGTAGAATTGTATTAATCCCAAAAGAAAACGAACTTGTTTTTTTGTCTTAGGAACAGAGATATTTAATATCTTAGAAATGTTTTGGTCCTCTGTCTTCAATAGACCATGACCAACACGATGACCCAGGAAAGAAATTTCACTAAACCCAACATAGGTTTTAGAGGGTTTTGCAGTCAAATTATGCTCGCATAGAGAAGACAGTAATTCATTTAAACCCAAATAGTGATCTTCCCAAGTATTACTGAAAAGACAGATGTCGTCTAAGTATGCAATGACATCTGAATGATATGAGAGAATTCGACGCATCATGCGTACGAAAGTAGCTGGGGCGTTCATAAGCCCAAAAGGCATAAAATTCCATTGAAACAAATCCCTAGGTGTTGAGAAAGCAGTGAGAGGTTTGGCGCGTTCAGTTAACGGAACTTGCCAATAGCCTTTCAACAAGTCAAGTTTAGTAAAGAATCGAGTTAGAAAGTCTAGTAAGTAGATCTTCTAATAAAGACATAGGTTCAGCATCGAACTTCGTAACTTGGTTCAATTTGCAAAAATCGACGCAAAGGCGTATGTTATTGTCTTTCTTTCGAACAATAACCATGGACGAAGAGTATGCTGAAGTGGATGGTTCAATTATTTTCAATTGTATCATTTCATCCAATTCTTTCTTGACCTGTGCTTGAAAATGAATAGGAATAGGATAAGGTCTTACTCTGATCGGATTATGATCAGTAAGTATAATGTCATGTTCAATGACATGTGTGTATCCAGGAATGTCGGTAAGGACATCCTGAAATGATTGTAGCATAGAAGATACTTGTCGCTGTTCCTCAGAAGACAAATTAGAAGAAACAGTAACGTTTTTCCATGATTCCGTAGAAGTAAGTGGAATCACAGGAAGAGGTAGATTAACATCTGAAAAAGTAGTTTCCTCATCCTGTATAACTGACAGGGATGAGATATGACCATGTTGAACTGGAAAATCGTCCGTCGCCTGGAAAATAGGCTGCAAATAGTCTGGACGTTCATGATATTCTGTAAGCATATTTATATGGAAGGTTTTATGCCTTCCATCAATATCGACAACATAGTCGACATCGGAAATTTTCGAGACTATTGTATATGGACCTTTCCATGCAATAAGAAGTCTGTTCTCCCTAGAAGGAAGTAAAACAAACACTTTGTCTCCAGGACAAAGTTGACGTAGGCGTCTCTTCTTATTAGCAAATCGCCTTGCCTTTTCTTAAGCAAATTCGGATGAGGAAGTTGCTAGCTTGCATGCTTCAATAATCTTTCACCTGAGAGCAATGACATACTCATATGAAGATTGTGTGTCATTGTCAATATTATCAGCAGTTATAAGATCATGAAGTAAAGACATAGGACCGTGCGGTTGCGCACCAAAGACAAGTTCAAAAGGAGAAAATCCTGTATGTTCTTTGGGGACCTCTCTATAAGGAAAGAGAGCCGCAGGTAGAACCCTGTCCCAATCCTGAGGATGATCCTCAGTTATCTTCCCAAGTAAGTTCTTGAGTGTTCTATTAATACTTTCAACTAACCCATTAGACATTGGGTGATAAATACTACTCAAAGATCTTTTAATGTGCAGAGTAGACATTACCTGCGACATTGTGTCTGATATCAATTGTGTGCCATGGTCTGACAATATTTCTCCGGGAAAACCCAAATGAGAGAATATAAGCCAAAGAGCATCTGCGATATTGTCAGTGGAGATGCTCTTAAGAGGTATATAGCCTCTGGCCAACGTGTGCACATGTCAATGCACGTAAGGATATATTGATGTCCTCTGGCCGATTTAATCTTAAAAGGGCCAATGATATCTATGGCCATTTTCTGAAACGGCCGAATAGGAATGTCTGCAGCCTGAATAGGTGCAGCATGACGTGGACCTCTAGATTTGACCTCTTGACATATTTTGCAAGACCTGCAATAAATTTGTATGTCTTTATTGACAAATGGCCAAAAGAAAGCCGCCAGAACTCTCGACTTAGTTCTGGAGAAACCCATGTGTCCAGCACACTGAGAGTCGTGTGCATGTTGAAGAATTAGGGCTCTCATACTCTTAGGCACGAGAATTTGAGAATGCCTAGACGTGTCTGAGTGTTGTACCATATGCACTAGTATACCATTCTTCATAGTCATATTTGCGATTTGTATTCTGATTCGGATCACCGTTTTTAGCGAGAAGAAAGAATTTCTTTAAAGACGGATCTTCTTCTTGTAGTTTCACAAAGGAGTCATGCAAAATCACCAAGTGATCCTCTTGGCTATGTACTTCATTAACTTCAGTAGATGAAGTTTGAGGAATAAGAGCTTCTGCTCTTGTTACCACTGCATTGGCTGTTCGGATATTCCGTTCTTCCCAGGCAGCAATTTGCTGCGGGGTACATTCCTTAACCCCATGAATCCGACCAATGATAAGATCCGCAATAGGATTTGGTAGAAGACACGCGTGGACATCTCCCGTAAAGAAGGGAGTAGCAATGTGAATGATAGCAGTCAAGTACTTTTCTACTGTGCCACCAAATGTCACACATTTAACCACCTTTCCCGTGGCACAGCTACTAGGATCTATGAGAGATTGCTTAACCCCAATAGTAGTGCACCCAGAATCAAAAAGCACTGAGACTGGATTACTATCCACTAGACCTTTATGCAAGATAAGAGATCCTCTCCCGTCATGCGCAACTGCAGCAGGAAGAGCGGGAAGAGGGTGACCACAACTTAAAGTAGTTACCGTGGTCGGTTCGAATAATGTTTTGCATTGGGGGCATTGAGATGCTCTCCCAAAATCAAAAGCAGAACAAGTGATAGCATTATAATTTTTATTATCGTTCACTTGATTACAGGCACCATGAGGCTCTTGTTGTACAGAGTTTCCCTGGTGATGTGATCTCTTTTTATTGTGTTGAGATCTACCGCGATTATTATTTCCTCTGAAATTGTCATTATTAGATCTATTGTAACCATTATTCTGGTTTGAATCACAATCATTATAGTCACTATTATCATATTCCCGTTAGCGAGAATAATTATATTGTGTTCGAGGAGAATAGCTAGGATAGTTCCTATTGTGGCTACCCTTGCGAAAGTGTTTATAATTGTTGTAACCATAATTACGAGGACTATCAGCTCGTCTCCAGTTCTTTGAAGAAAAACCTTTGTGTGATGGATTGCTTTGATATTGAGTGTAATTCTGATTACTCTTCCTATTAGAGTTTTGTTGAGCACCTTGAAATTTACGATTGAAGTTAGGGCCATATGGTGCTGCAGAAGCAACTGGCAACTCTTCCTTCACTTTAGAATTGCTAACAGTAGCATGGGGATGCGCAGTGACATACTGGCAACAATATTCTTCCATGTATTTTATATTCTTAGGTTTACGCTCATGAAGAAAAGCAAGGAAAGACTCATTGACAAATGACATAACTTTATCTCGAAGTAATAAGTCCATAAGGGCTTCATATGTTTTGTCTGTTTTAGACAGCTCAATCCAACGTGTGAATGTAAGATGTATCTTCGTAATAAAGTCAGAGAACTCTACTCCAGTTTCTGGTAGCATTGTTTTAAAATGAAGACGATAATCTTCTTCTTTTAGTTGATATCTTTTGAGTAATGTTGCCCTGACAATATCATAGTTAGTTCTGTCAGGTTCCTCTACTGCCATTACAGTACTTAATGGTTCACCTGAAAGTAATTCCATCAGTTGTCCGACATATTGTTCCTTATCTACCTTATGCGTTACGCATGTTAATTGAAATCTATCAAGGTAGAATGTTATGTCGTCCTTTAGAGGGTTGAAAGCAGGTAATTTGACTTTATAAGAACTCTCTTTTATCTTACCCGAAGTTGCTTGAGGAGCACTCACATTCATCAACTTTAATTTTTCTAACTCCAAAGCTAAGAGTTTTTCCTCATGTTCCATTTTTGCTTTTCTTTCTTCAGCAGCAGCTTGAAGTTTTCTCTCTTCAGCAGCAGCTTGAAGTTTTCTCTCCTCAGCAGCAGCTTGAAGTTTTCTTTCATCTGCCTGCATTTGCAATCTAAAATTCTCAGTTTCCATCTTCTTTTGTTCAGCTTCTTTTTCTATCTTCAGTCTCTTTTCTTCTGACTTCAATGCCTTGGCATATTCAGTCGTTGCGAATTCCTCCAATTTCTCACCAGTTTTACCAAGGGATTTCCCTTGTTCAATAAAGTATTCTAATGTAGACATTCTGTCTAATAATGTGAGATCAGACCTGAAAAATTAAATAAATTACCTTATCCCAACCTCAATGGGAGACAAGTCTGTAATACTAGACTTGTATAATCACTTCACTTTATTCTATCCCAATCTCCGTGGGAGACAAGTCTTTTAATCAAAAACTTGTATAATCACCTTGTTTTTCTATAATAATATCATCATAAATAACCTCTATCTGAAAAGTGCATCATATTAATAATAATAGTCCATGACCAAGTATATATATATAGACTGTGTATGATAAACATGTATACGATAACAATACACAGACAAGAATATAGAACAACCGAAAACGTTCGCAGAAGTCAAATAAACACTACAGCGAAAATAAGGAAAAATATCACAAAACATGTGATGATAACTGCGAATGATCAACAAAAACAAATGACGCCACAATGTATAAACATAATGGTGTATAAAACTAAATGAAAGGAAGAGGAGGCGGACAAATACCAACAAAACAACTGAAAACTAAAGAACAGAAAAAATATTACAAAAACAATGAAAGGTACACTTCGTCACAACTGAACGAAAATAGCAACAAATGTTGCTAGCAAATTTCACAAAGTGAAATTTGCACAGTCCCTAAAGAACACTCACAATAGACCCTCGGTTAAGTGGGATATTCTCTAGGAGTCGCCGACCCAACCAGACCTGCTGAAACACACACACCAAAGAACATGTAACATAAAGTAGCATTAATAAAGTGTGTTGTAAGAAGGCTCAGTTATACACAATATAACAGTACAAAGTTTCCGAAAAAACAAATCGCCACTTATCTTAAGTACAATCCTGGCCTTAGTCAACAATGTTGTACAATAGTAAACAGCAATGATAGGAAGCTCCACCGTTGAAAATTACAGTGATGAGACTTGTCAACAACAGCTGAACTTGTATGCAAACATGAGTCGTGATCGTTCACCATGAAGGACACCGACGAGTTTCAAACTGTTGAAGGCGTGTTGCTGTCATGTGCTGAACAGTATAAATCATCTTGTCCAGTTTCCAATGTGTAGTTCCACCATGAATGTGTGTTATCATCAGATAATGTCCTCAATCAGTCCAATGCGCAGCTTAGACCCACTGATCTGGCCTACCACAAATGTAGTCATATTTTCTAGCCACCACAATGTTGAATGCTATTCAATCCTACCTCAATGTCGCTGCACCGTGTGACTGTATAACGCTGTGTGTACGTAGTCAGTACGACCTGGGCCAAACAGCGTTGTTGTGCATGATTAGCTCACCAGGCATTGAGGCACTGACAAGGTGTCGTGTTGACAATCAACCATCATACAGCTCAGAATGTGTAGTTTGCAGTTTATGCGGATGGATGTGAGATGTGGGCGTAGAAGAACACGAATGCATTTAGGCTCTTTCACTAGTAGACAATGTACCCACACAATCACATGCAGTAGTCAGTGAATGTTGAACTACTGTGTCTTTTTTCCATCATTTATTTACGACACACACAGGGACATCAACAGTTACAGTCAAATGAACAAGGATCAAGGACATCATACAAACTGGAAATGACTGGCAAAACATCTGGCATTATAAAGCTTGAACCACTCATCTATCAGGACGTTATCGACAATGGTCTGTCCTTTAACACATAGTTCATACTGCAGCTCACGTACCACTGACTCAGCGCGTCCGGTACTTTAACCAACTCCGCCGTACCAAAAGGCGAGTTCCCCAAGTGCATAATAATAATGCTGCAATTCATCTGGCATAACACGCCGGATACATCTTCTTCTGCTCAAAGATATCGGCCGTAATGTCGGGCCTCTATAATAATGTAAACAACTGTGTATTCTTCATTGGCAGGCATAATCATCCATGCCAAAACATACCGCCAACATGCGGGTTTCATAATAATATATCTTCACTGGGCTTCTGTATAACAGTTAGACAAATAGTCTTAGTTGGTTACATCGAGCACAAATAATGGACTCTGCATCTCAAAGGACTGTGAGCTCTACTCACAGGTTGCCACAAAATGTTCTGCAAACTAGGCATAATAATTAAGTTTCTTTTACCTTTGACAGAATCCGAGAAATACACAAATAACAACTGTCATTCTTGACGAACAGAATAACTCTGGGGAGAATCACTGACATCTCAGTCACACAGAATACTATCTTTCCCCCCAGATAATGCAGAGAAGTACAACGGACATACTAGTCCGGTCAGAACCCAGATCATCACTCCCTGACGGAAGTCTCTCCGTTCGCGCTCAAAAACTTGCAAATGTGTAGACAGCATAGATCTGAGTAAAGCTAACCCCGCCTTAAGACAGGTCAACAACAATGAATAAAACAAAGGGAAGATAACCCCAAATCAACCTGTCCCAGGGAGTAAATAAACAGTTCTCTAACTTAGATCATCAAAAAGTATTAAATAGATTTACGTCTTATGATACCGTCAAAAACGACAGCAACAACACTCAACATTTATCGAGGCGATTTGCACTTTAACACTAATGTTAGATCAGAAAACTTTGCACAGAGGAAAAAATGAAGAAGTTTTGGCAGTTTATGGAATTTAAGAAAGACTGCTTAGATAGAAACCATAGTTTATGAGACAGATGACACTGGGTAAAATCTACAGTAAGGCCATCTGTCTTACTGCCTATTCATGAGCTGAAAATCCTGTTCTGGTCCATCAACAGATGTCTGATGCCAAGCTGGTGATGGTGATTAGAACATTGAATGTACATGTGCAGGTATTTAACAAAGTTTATGTTTGAAGTTTTAAAAAAAATATTTTTCTGATAAATAAATTGTACTACATAATTTAAGTGGGACAATTTTTAGGCTACTGTAAAGACGTTATTTCTTACTACACCTGTAGTACACCACTGTAAAGTATCAGTCTGTCTGCTCTGTAAGGAAGAGTGGTGTGTTGTTGAGATCAGGCATGCTCCAGTCTACCCAGCTGTAAATGGGTAACTCACCCTAGTCCTGAGTTAGGGAAGGCAAAGGCTCCAGGGGAAGCAGGCCCTAAACTTGGTCACTTCAGCCGACGCAGGATGGTGTATGTATGAAGTAGTAGTGTAGAGTGTGATTACCGCGAATGGTGTACTGTTCGTGTGCTGACCAATATAATCACTCATACACATGTGTCTACAAGGCACCAATGCAGACTGCTGGAATCTTAGTTTACTCAATTTATTCAGACGTACACACTGGGACATACGAGTACATCAGGCTTTGTTGACATAACAATTTGTAGGTATACATAGCAGATCTGAAGTCATGACACATGCAGAAATAATGGGTAGTACATCAAAGTTCAATGTCATGATACATCATCTTATGAAACCACGAAAAGGGGGTTTCTAGTGGGATTGAGATCTCTCTGTCACTGTCCGATAATAAGATAAATAATCTGTTCTCTTGGCAGTGATCAAAACAGACGATGACCGAAATCCAACATGGCTACCTTCCTGAGTTGTCGTTCACTCATTCATAGGAAGAATATCAGCCAAAGTTAATTTACAATGGATATATAAAGGATTTCATGAATGGTTCCATGCAGCACTACGGTGATCAGGTTAGTTCACGTAGCCATAACCGCTGCAGGAAAATCTGTCATCTTCGTCGATACAAAACACGACACTAGCATATCGAAGCACCCAAAAGTCAAGCTAGGCCTAACCGACGAGAGATCATCAAAAATACGAGCTGGGTTTACCTGGAGTCCGAATCATCTATATACTGACATAAGGAGAGTCTCTAACACAAACTATCGTAGAGACACTATCTCCTCCAGAAGAAAAAACCACTTCGTAAGACATTTTTTCTTGACGAAGGGACCAGCTCTTGAAAAACGTACCCCGCCATTCTTAGCAGTACATCGGAACTCATCACGACTTGTTAAGACAACTCATACTTCCGCTAACAAGAATCTAGTCCCTCATACCCATCCAAAATATACAATATAGGACTGATTCTACTTGTACTAATAATATGTAATACATATGAATTCAGGCCATAAACACAATAAGCAAATTAATATATTTTCTGGCCCTAAAATTAAGTACAAACGCAAGCGTACTATTCTTGCGCTGGATCGATATCCAGACCGATTACTCCTATAATCAAAAGTGTGAATCAAACATGGATTATCTCGCTTTTACAATAAACAGCATTTTCATACACAGATGGATGCATGTCTATATTTTTCCCATATTAAATAACCATATCGATTTTTTGTAATATGTGCGTCAAAAATATGCACGCAACAGATTACCACACCCCTCGGGAAAAAAAAAATGGTACATTTTTTTTTTGAAATACATCTAGGAGCAACATACAATAGGCTCACAACGCACCAATAACAATGCGCAGATGATAAGCATAAGTTTTATGACCTTAGAGAAAGCACTTCTCTAAGTATTAATATTTCCAGAGAGGTGTCACCAACGCATACTACAATATTAGCAATGACACAATTTCCACATTAGTTTATACATAAATTCCATCTAAGATATCTTAACATCATGATCATCAAAGACGAAAAACATTGAAAAATCAGCGGTGAATAAATATCCATGAACCGCTAAGTAGTGTTACAATCAATATATGATATATTACATATGTGTACACATTTCAACATAGAAACAATTGTATCAAAGCTGTATAACAGTTATGAATCATGTGGGCATCTAGACAAAATATCTGCCATCACATTTTCTGACCCACGGATAGCTCGCACCGAAAAATGAAATGGCTGTAGAGCAATCGCGTATCGCGTTGATCTCGCGCTCTTCAGATTTTTACTCTGAATAGCCGTAAGAGCTTTCTGGTCAGTTTCCACAATGAAATGCGCGCCCAGAAGAAATCTTTGTAGTTTAAGGATTGACCAAACCATAGCCAATAATTCACGGTCTAGGACCGAGTAATTCTTCTCTGCGGCATTTAATTTCCGAGAAATATACATCACAGGATGCAGAGTTCCAGAGTACTCTTGCATTAGTGCAGCTCCAATCCCGGTGGATGAAGCGTCACTACGAAGAATAAATGTCTTATCCTTAGAAGGTAATACTAGGATAGGTGAAGTAGAAAACATAGTTTTAACCTTATCCAAAGAGGATTGACATTCTTGAGTCCAATGGACTACATTAGGAGACCCTTTCTTTAGCAAGGAAGAAAGAGGTGACATAATGGAGGACAGATTCGGTATGAATCGTCCATAAAATTGTATTAGACCTAAGAGACTTCGTACTTGCTTTTTAGTCTTAGGAATAGAAATGTTAAGTATCTTACTTGTATTATGGTCTTCTGTTTTTAGGAACCCATGACCAACACGGTGTCCTAAGAAAGATATTTCGCTAAAACCAATACATGCTTTCGATGGTTTCGCTGTCAGGTTATGCTCGCGTAAGATAGACAATAGTTCATTTATACCATTATAGTGATCGTTCCAAGTATCACTGAAAAGACAGATGTCATCAAGATACGCAATGACATCTGAGCGATGAGATAGGATTCGACGCATCATGCGTACAAATGTAGCAGGGGCGTTCATAAGACCGAAAGGCATGAAATTCCATTGGAATAGACCCCTAGGCGTCGAAAAAGCAGTAAACGGTTTGGCGTGTTCGGATAGTGGAACTTGCCAATATCCCTTAGACAAATCGAGTTTAGAAAAGAAGTGAGAATTCGATAGTCTCGTAAGTAGCTCTTCTAGTAAAGGCATAGGTTCAGCATCGAATTTAGTCACTTGATTCAATTTGCGATAATCCACGCAAAGACGTATGTTATTGTCTTTTTTCCGTACTATAACCATCGGCGAAGAATATGCTGATGTGGATGGTTCAATAATTTTTAACTCTATCATCTCATCTAACTCTTTCTCTACCTGTGCTTGAAAATGTATCGGGATAGGATACGGTCTGACTCTTATAGGACTATGGTCAGTAAGAATAATGTCATGTTGAATGACATCCGTTTGACCAGGAATGTCAGTAAGGACATCCTGAAATTGTTCTAACATAGTAGAAACTTGTTTCTGCTCTCCTGGAGATAATTCTGGAGAAATTGCAACATCTTTCCATGATTCATTAGAGTGAAGAGGAATCATTGGAAAAGGTAAATTTACATCCGAGAAACTCGTTTCCTCATCCTGTATTACTGACAGAGATGAGTACTGTCCATGTTGGACTGGAAAATCGTCCGTTGCCTGGAAAACAGGTTGTAAATAATCAGGACGTTCATGGAATTCCGTGAGCATGTTGATGTGGAAGGTTTTACGCTTCCCGTCAATATCGACGATATAGTCAACATCGGAAACCTTTGATATTATATCGTACGGACCTTTCCAAGAAATGAGAAGTCTATTTTCCCTACAAGGTAGCAAGACAAATGCTTTGTCACCTGGACAAAGTTGACGCAAACATCTCTTTTTATTGGCAAATTCCCTTGCCTTCTGTTTCGCAAATTCAGAAGAAGCAGTTGCCAATTTGCATGCTTCAATAATCTTGTGTCTAAGTGCGATGACATATTCATAAGAGGATTTTGTGTCATCGACAATATTATCAGCAGTTATAAGATCATGAAGTAAGGACATAGGACCTCGCGGTTTCGCGCCAAAGACAAGTTCAAAGGGAGAAAATCCTGTATGTTCGTTGGCGACCTCTCTATATGCAAAGAGAGCCGCGGGTAAAACCCTATCCCAATCCTGAGGATGATCTTCTGTTATCTTACCTAGTAGGTTTTTCAGAGTTCTATTCAAACGTTCCACCATCCCATTGGACATAGGATGATAAATACTACTCAGCGATCTCTCTATCTTCAGAGTCGACATTACTTGAGACATGGTATCCGATATGAGTTGGGTACCATGGTCGGATAATATTTCTGCTGGAAACCCCAGACGAGAAAATATTAACCAAAGAGCATCTGCGACATCAGCAGTAGTTATGCTCTTTAGAGGAACAGCCTCCGGCCAACGTGTGCACATATCAACACACGTCAAAATAAATTGGTGTCCTCTAGCAGACTTTATCTTAAATGGACCAATGATGTCTATCGCCATTTTTTGAAATGGCCGAATGGGAATGTCTGCAGCCTGAATAGGTGCATCATGGCGTGGACCTCTGGATTTAATCTCTTGACATACTTTACAAGATCGACAATAGATTCGTATGTCCTTATTCACAGCAGGCCAAAAGAAAGATTGAAGAACTCTAGCTTTAGTACGGGAAAAACCCATATGTCCAGCACACTGCGAATCATGAGCGTGCTGTAAAATTTTAACTCTCATATTTTTAGGCACAAGGATTTGAGAATGAATGGACTTAGCGGAGTCTTGTACCATACGTACAAGTACGCCATTCTTCATCGTAATCCAAGATTTACGATTTGTATCCTTATTCGGATCACCTTTTGTTGCCAGAGTAAAGAATTTCTTTAGAGTAGGATCATCTTCCTGCTGTTTGATAAAGGAATCGTGTGAAATCTCCAAGGGATCATCTTGGATCTGCGCATCATTATCTTCAGAATGTGAAGATTGTGGCATATTGAGAGCTTGAGCCCTAGTGATTACTGCATTAGCAGATTGCATATTAACATTTTCCCAATTAGAGATTTGCTGTGGAGTGCATTCTTTCACTCCATGAATGCGACCGATGATAAGATCAGCGATCGGATTCGGCAAGAGACATGCTTGCACCTCTCCTGTAAAGAAAGGCGTAGCAATATTGATAATGGCAGTGGAGTACTTCTCCAATGTGCCACCAAATGTTACACATTTGACTATATTGCCTGTAGCTCGAGAAGGATTTACGAGTGATTGCCTCACTCCAATGGTAGTGCACCCCGAGTCGAAAAGAATTGATACCGGAGTACCATCTATTAGGCCCCTATTAAAGACAAGAGCACCCCTTCCATTATGCGCAATTGACGCATGGAGAGCGGGAAGTGGGTGACCGCAGCTTAAAGTAGAAACTGTGGTTGGATCGAATAATGTTTTGCATTGCGAACACTCAGATGCTCTAGCAAAATCGAAAGCGGAATTTGCTACACTATTGGAGTCTTTTTTATCATTATTCTGATTATCGGTGTCGTGGAACTCCTGTTGTGCAGAGTTAGCCTGGTAATAAGATTTACCATGTCTTTTGTGTTGTGATCTACCTCGGTTATAATTGTCTCTATAATTATTATTGCCTCTGTTATAACCCCTATTTGGGTTTGAATCATAATATTCATGATCATAATCATCATGCTCGTTATATTGAGTATCCCTGTAATATTGTTTCTTTTGTCTCCATGAAGCACTTGGGTAGTTCCTATAGCTACTCCCTTTCCGAGAATTTCTAACATTATGGGTACCCCTCGCGTGTCGAGGACTATCAGCCCGATTCCAGTTCTTCGAAGAAGAACCCTGATTTGAGTGGTTATCTTGGTTTTGATACTTATTCCAATTAACCTTTTTATCAAATTTATTTTTAGCTCCTTGGAATTTGTGTGAGTAATTCTGATTATATTCTGTTGCCGAAGCAACTGGCATACTCTCTTTAATGTTAGAGTTACTAAGAATCATGTCAGGGTGTGCCGTGGCATACTGGTCACAATATTCTTCCATTTGCTTTATTGTACTAGGTTTACGCTCATGTAAGAACTCTAGGAATGATTTATTTACAGAAGACATGACCTTGTCTCTTAGCAATAAATCTGTAAGACCATCAAATGTTTTCTCTGTTTTGGATAATTCAATCCATCGTGAAAGTGTAATTCGTGCTTTTGAGATGAAATCTGAGAATTCTACACCTACCTCAGGTCTCATTGTTTTAAACAAAAGACGGTAACCTTCCTCAGACAGCTGATATCTCTTTATCAAAGCTGCCCTAACAGCATCATAATTGTCTTTGTCGGCCTCTTCAACAAAATATAACTTACTCAGAGACTCCCCTTTTAGATTTTCAGACAACTGATTCACATACTGTGATTTGTCAACATTATGAGATCGACAAGCCCGTTCAAATCTAGAAAGCCAAAATGTTATGTCATCACTGGTAGGGTTAAACGCTGGTACTTTGACCTTGTACACAAAGGGTTTACCATTACCACCAGATGCCTGATTAACATTACTCATACATGTCAATTTTAATTTCTCTAATTCAAACTCATGTTCTCTTATTGCTTTTCTCTCTTCAGCTTCTCTATCTAATCTTTTCTGTTCTGCAGCAGCTTCTAGTTTTTTCTGTTCTGCAGCAGCAGCAACTTCTAGTTTTTTCTGTTCTGCAGCAGCTTCTAATTTCTTCTGTTCTGCCTCAAATCTCCTTTCCTCCACTTGCATCTGCAATTTCTTAAGTTCAGCAGCAGTATCAGCTTCTTTTTCTAATCTTTTTTCTTCAGCTAAGGCTTTCCTTTCTTCTGCAGCAGCTTTTTTTTCTTCTATTTGAAGTCTTCTCTCCTCAGCCGCAGCTTTTTTTTCCTCAGCAGCAATTTTTTTTTCTTCAACAGCAGCAGCAATTTTTTTCTCTTCTGCAGCTAATGCTTTGTCATATTGAGCAACAGCCCATTGTTCTAAGTCTTTTCCAGTCTTATCAAAAGATTTTCCTAGTGTAATGAAATAATCTAAGGTAGACATATTGTCTTCTTAAATCAGAAACCTGAAAAAGTAAATAAATTACTCTCTTTGTTAATGGGAGACAAGTCTATACCTTAGACTTAGTCTTAGTCCAAACTTGTATGGTTTACAATAACCAATGATAACTTGAGTACCTGTGGACAACAATAATTGTATCTCAAATACTGTGGGGACAAGCCTTACAAAGGTCTTGTATACCTCACTGTAATCAAAGATCACTTGAGTACCTGTGGAAAAAAATATTTCCCTTTACCAATAACTTTGGGAGACAAGCCTTACAAAGGTCTTGTATATCTCAATGTAATCAAAGATCACTTGAGTACCTGTGGAAAAAAAAATATTTCCCTTTTCCAATAACTTTGGGAGACAAGCCTTACAAAGGTCTTGTATACCTCAATGTAATCAAAGATCACTTGAGTACCTGTGGAAAAAAAATATTTCCCTTTTCCAATAACAATCAGAAAGTACTGATCTGTACTATACTATCAGTGTATACCACTATACGTCATATGTCAACTACAGACATTACAAATGACAAACAAGAAAAGACAATCTGAAAACATTTGCAGAGATCAAATTAAATTAAATAGGGGAAATGAAAAAAATGATCACAGAACCTGTGATGATAACTGCCATAAGATAACAAGACAAATAACGCTACAGTGTATAAACATAAGGGTGTAAAAAACTGAAATGAAAGGAAAGATGAGACCTACAATTATACAAACAAATCAAACAAAACTAAGGAACACAAAAAATGTTACAAATACAAATATGAAACAGTCGTCACAACTAACCAAATATTTGCAAACTATGTTGCAAGCAAATTTCAATTAAGAAATTGCTCCCTATCGAACGCCAGAACAAGACCAATATTACTCGGTATTTCCTGTTCTAGTCACACAGAATATAAACTAATTTAATACACAACAAATAACATGTAAGCATAAATAGCATATAGCATACAATATCATTTATGTCATGAATGGAATGTGTTGCCAGTATAGTGTTGTAAAGTAGGCACAGTTTATTTAAATAATACTAACTTGCCACTTTATTCAGTAATAGATTTAAGTTTAAACTATTACACTGTCAATTTTTTCTCTGTTGAGCATATGAAGATCCCACGATGAACTATGCACTTTATTCAGCAACACTGCGATTCTTCTGTACATTGAGAAATGTCAACAATATTGCTCCAGATATTTTCTACACTTGATACCACTGTCCTGTGTAATACTGTCTGTACAGCGAAAAACTGTCAACAAGTGCTGACCTAGATACAGCATCCTATCGGTAATACAGGTCAAGCTGTCCTACTGGTGTTGATGTGTTCAAACAAATGTTCTTTCAGCTGTAAACTGTGATTCTCAACACAAAACTGCGTAAGCTGGACCCAGGAATCTGGCTCGCCACTGTAAAGACGTTATTTCTTACTACACCTGTAGTACACCACTGTAAAGTATCAGTCTGTCTGCTCTGTAAGGAAGAGTGGTGTGTTGTTGAGATCAGGCATGCTCCAGTCTACCCAGCTGTAAATGGGTAACTCACCCTAGTCCTGAGTTAGGGAAGGCAAAGGCTCCAGGGGAAGCAGGCCCTAAACTTGGTCACTTCAGCCGACGCAGGATGGTGTATGTATGAAGTAGTAGTGTAGAGTGTGATTACCGCGAATGGTGTACTGTTCGTGTGCTGACCAATATAATCACTCATACACATGTGTCTACAAGGCACCAATGCAGACTGCTGGAATCTTAGTTTACTCAATTTATTCAGACGTACACACTGGGACATACGAGTACATCAGGCTTTGTTGACATAACAATTTGTAGGTATACATAGCAGATCTGAAGTCATGACACATGCAGAAATAATGGGTAGTACATCAAAGTTCAATGTCATGATACATCATCTTATGAAACCACGAAAAGGGGGTTTCTAGCAGGATTGAGATCTCTCTGTCACTGTCCGATAATAAGATAAATAATCTGTTCTCTTGGCAGTGATCAAAACAGACGATGACCGAAATCCAACATGGCTACCTTCCTGAGTTGTCGTTCACTCATTCATAGGAAGAATATCAGCCAAAGTTAATTTACAATGGATATATAAAGGATTTCATGAATGGTTCCATGCAGCACTACGGTGATCAGGTTAGTTCACGTAGCCATAACCGCTGCAGGAAAATCTGTCATCTTCGTCGATACAAAACACGACACTAGCATATCGAAGCACCCAAAAGTCAAGCTAGGCCTAACCGACGAGAGATCATCAAAAATACGAGCTGGGTTTACCTGGAGTCCGAATCATCTATATACTGACATAAGGAGAGTCTCTAACACAAACTATCGTAGAGACACTATCTCCTCCAGAAGAAAAAACCCACTTCGTAAGACATTTTTTCTTGACGAAGGGACCAGCTCTTGAAAAACGTACCCCGCCATTCTTAGCAGTACATCGGAACTCATCACGACTTGTTAAGACAACTCATACTTCCGCTAACAAGAATCTAGTCCCTCATACCCATCCAAAATATACAATATAGGACTGATTCTACTTGTACTAATAATATGTAATACATATGAATTCAGGCCATAAACACAATAAGCAAATTAATATATTTTCTGGCCCTAAAATTAAGTACAAACGCAAGCGTACTATTCTTGCGCTGGATCGATATCCAGACCGATTACTCCTATAATCAAAAGTGTGAATCAAACATGGATTATCTCGCTTTTACAATAAACAGCATTTTCATACACAGATGGATGCATGTCTATATTTTTCCCATATTAAATAACCATATCGATTTTTTGTAATATGTGCGTCAAAAATATGCACGCAACAGCTACTTCGAGTGATATTTTGGGCAACTTTGGGCTACTTCTGGTGATATTTTGGGCGTATTCTGAAAACGGAAACATGACCCTCCCCAAGCATTTTAGATTCTGGGTGTTGAGAACTGTTTCGTGGTGTGAAGTAGCTTGGATATTTTGTCTATTTTGTAACCAAAAGTGTTTGCACCTCAAAACACTCTCTCAACTTTGAATACATGTTCACATACCAATGTTGTTGATGTTTTAACACAGATGAGAAAGGCTCATAGTAGTGTTCATAAATAGTTATGACATGAAGGCTCATGAATCCGTCCGTTTAAAAACTGTCCACAACGATCATGTATTTTTTTTGACAATGTTGGTAGAACAAAGGAAAAGTCTGTGTGATTTTCGCTTTTGAGTGAGCTAGAGGCATTCTGCTCTCTCTCTCTCTCTCTCTCTTTCTCTCTCTCTCTCTCTGTGTGGGGGTGGGGTGGGGTGGGGGGGGGGGGCATGCCATTCTATTCATGTATGTGGAATAATTATTGATTATGTATATATCAACATGATAATTCTATTGGAGTTTGATAAATATATGTAAGCTCAAGGTAGGAGCTGTGTAATTCACCCAGTGATGGCTGATTGCAGAATGTATGTTCTTTAGAGAACAGTTAAATATAAATGAAGTACATTATCTTCATTGAAACCACAGGTTCTTATTGTATGGGACATGTCTGGTGACAGACCTATTAACTACGAGAGTGTATTCACCCATGAACAGATGCTCATGTAGCCAAGCCATTATTTACAAGTAGATGACAGTCTTACGTGTGCTACCCACACAAAATTCATTACATATTTTCTGAGGAATCACCAGTAGGATTTCTGAAGTGCCAAAGGTTTATAATGGCTAACATTGACATATATCTTGTAAACTGTTATGGAATGTGACGTATGATGAAGTATCTTGTGTTACATGTATCTTCTTCTTCTTCTTCTTCGATCCTTAACCACCGACCGTCAAAGCAGTCAGTGGCCATCACGCCTAGTGGCGTCTTGTAGGGCAACAACAAATTGATTCCACTTTGCACGGTCGGTGGCCATCCTTCGTACAGTGCCCCAACTCTGGTTCACTCTTTGCATCTCAGCCTCCACAGTCCTCCGCCAAGTTGTTTTTGGTCGGCCTCTCTTTCGCTTTCCCTCAGGGGTCCAAAGCATAGCTGTTCTTGTGATGGCATCGGGGTCTCTTCTGAGGACATGACCAACCCAGCTCCAGCGTCTGCCAGCTATGATGGTATGCATGTCTTCTTGCTTGCTATGAGTAAGCAGATCTTGGTTGGTGATGGTATTCGGCCAAAAGATGCGGTGAATTTTTCTTAGGCATGTTGTGTGAAAAGAGGACAATTTTGACATTTCCTTCTCTGTGACTCTCCAGCATTCCGCACCATAGAGAAGCGCAGAAAGCACGCAACTCTGGTATAATCTTAATTTTGTGCTTGTGCTGTATTGGGAGGACTTCCAGATGTTATTTAGGCTAAAGAAGGCTGTTCTTGCCTTATTCATTCTGATGTTGATGTCTTTGCCTGCCCCACCGTCTGGTGTTACTATGCTTCCTAGGTATGTGAAGGTATCTAACTGTACCAATTGCTGATTCCTTACTGATATGGGCTCAGGGTTGTTCACATTGAGCGTCATGACCTCAGACTTCTTTAAATTGATGTTCAAGCCCACCTGCTGGCTAAATTTATTAAGTCTATCCGTTTTTTCCTGGATGTGTTGATGTGAATGTGCCAGCAGTGCAATGTCATCTGCATATTCCAGATCTTCCAATGTAGAAAATGTAGTCCATCTTATTCCTCTTGGACTGCCCTCTGTTGTCTGGCGCATCACCCAGTCTATGACTGTTAAAAAAAGAGTGGTTGATAAGGGGCATCCCTGTCGTACTCCTGTCTTCACCTCGAAGGTTAGGTTGCTCTGCCCAACACTACACGTAAAGTTGGCATAGAGGCTTTTTATGATTGTCACTATGCAGCTTGGAATTCCATAAGCCCTCAGTATTTTCCATAAACTGTCCCTATGTATGCTGTCAAAAGCCTTTTCAAAATCAACAAAAGCTGTCTTTGCCATTCTGAGCACTGCTCTATAATGTTCCTGAGAGTGAATATATGGTCTACACATCTTCTGTTCTTTCTAAATCCTGCTTGTTCTTTCCTCAGTTTGTAGTCTACTGCCTTTGAAATTCTCTGTATAATTATCCTGCCTAGTATTTTGCTGGGAACTGAGAGAAGAGTGATTCCTCTCCAATTATTGCAGTCTGCAAGATCTCCCTTTTTGGGCAATTTGACAATTATTCCTTTGTTCCACTCTGATGGTGTTGTCCCCGTTTTCCACACTTGTGCAAATAGTGGTTCTAATAGTTCTGCTGCTAGCTCAGGGTCTGTCTTAAATAGCTCTGCATTTAAGTTATCATGGCCCGGAGCTTTACCGTTCTTTAACCCTTTGATTGCTGTGATGATTTCTTCTTTTCGTGGAATGTCTGTATTTACATCTAGATCGTTTTCAGCCTCAGGAACATTCAATTGTGTCTCTGGTATTTCCTTGTTCAGAGTTTCTCTGAAGTGCTCTGCCCATCTTGTTTCCTGTCCCTCTGCTGTCTTGATGAGATTTCCTTGCTTATCTCTTACTAATGTAATATTGTTTGCACCTTGTTTTCCGCTGATGAATTTAGTTATTTTGTATACTGTGCTTTGTTCATTTCTCAGTGCTGCCTCTTCTGCCTGTTTTGCAAGATCGTCTAGGAAATTCCTTTTGTTGGCTCGGGTTTGGCGTTTAACTTCCCTGTCCAGCTGGCTGTACTGTTCGCTATATAGTTGCTTTAACCTGGGGGACTTCGCTTCTGTTTTCTTTCTTTTCATTTCCTTTCTCATCTTTATGGTGTTTAGTGTTTCTGGTGTTATCCAGTCTTGCTTCTTCCTTTCCTGGAATCCTAAGCATGATTTGCTACTTTCCTTATATATTGTTGAAATGGTGTTGAAATTCTGGTCTATATCATCAGTCAATGTCTTTTCCTGGCTTTTGGCAAATTGATATCGTTTCTTAATGTCGGCCGCAAAAGCTTTTCTGGTAAGGGGGTCCTTCAATTTGCTGATGTCAAACCTTTTCTGTGTAGTTACAGTTGGTCCAGCCCTTCTTAGTTTCACTTTCAGTTTTGCTACTACTAAATGGTGATCACTTCCCACATCTGCACCTCTTCTTACCTTCACATCTTGTAATGCATGTCTCCATCTACCGTTAACCATGATGTGGTCTATCTGGTTTCTGTCCCGACCATTTGGTGATTCCCATGTTAACTTGTGAATTTCTTTATGTGGGAAAAGTGTTCCTCCAATGACCAGGTTGTTAATGCTACAGAAACTTATTAGCTTATCCCCATTTTCGTTTGCTGTTCCGCTGCCGCATTTCCCCATTGTTCTTTCATTATATGTATTGTGTGTACCAACTTTCGCATTGAGGTCTCCCATTACTATAACAAGATCATATCTAGGTGTGTCTTCCATTTCTTTCTGCAGTTGTTGATAGAATTCATCCTTGACCTCCTCATCGCTATCATTCGTTGGTGCGTAGCATTGTATTATTGTAGTGTTGGTGAATCTCCCTCTCAATCTCAATCGTATCAGTCTGTTGTTGATGGGTTTCCATTCCAGTAATGTCCTTTCTATCCCTTTCTGTAGAATAATGGCTACGCCTTCACTGTGCTGTCCATCCTCTCTTCCAGAGTAAAGTACTGTTTCTCCTGTTGCTGTTTTAACTTTTCCTGCCCCTGTCCATCTGCTCTCACTTATCCCCAGGATGTGTAACCTATAGTTTCTCATTTCTGCCGTGACCTGTCTTAGTTTACCTGTCTCGTACATTGTCCTGACATTCCAAAATCCTATTCTTGTATCCTGTTTTGCGGTCAGGACATCCGTTTTCATGTCAGTGGCTTCCTTTCGGCTTTCACCACTGACAGTCATACGAGCCACAGACTCCGAATGTCCATCCCGCAGCAAAGTTTGTTCATTTGATGTTGTTTCCGTAACTTCATTATTTTTTTTACATAGACAGGGGTGTCAGCCCTATGCTAAAACCCCCAACCTGGAGGACCAGGGTACCAGCTTTTGTCTGACCCCTACCCACACAGACCAGTCCAGCTTGGTTGAACCTACCAGGAGTAAAACTCCCACTGGCATAGCTCTGGGGATTGTCAGGGTACGCAAGCTGCCATACCGCTACAAGGTATAGGTACCATTGATGGCAGGTTACATGTATAAATTGTATAAATTGTCTATGCCAGGCGTCCAAGAACATTTTATCTAAGTGCGGTGTTCCAGATGTGTTGTGAAGTCTGTAATATCATGGGCATTGCCTAGTTTTACAGAACACCTCCTAACACACCATCAGCAGCTCCAAAACAAAAACCATGGTGACATCACAAGAGGAAAGAAGGCATCAGATTAAGCTAGGAGAACAGATCCTGGAGCAGGTCAACCAGTTTAATTACCTCAAAGCTGTTATAGACTGGAAGTGAGACATCAAAGAAGAGTTAGCTACCTGAAGAGCAGCAGCTGGGAGATTTTTACAGGCCAAAAACCAAGGATTTTTCAACAGAAGTTAGCAAGCAAGAAAGAAGATGGCTGTATAACGCCCAACCTATATTCCAGTCTTGACATATGGATGCGAGTCATGGGCAATGACTACAATCCACAAAAAGCCAGATTCAAATCTTAGAAATGAGATATCTGAGGGAGATGGTAAAGTGACAAGAACAGATATGGTCAGCAACCAAAAGATATGGCAAGGCCTCAAAACCCAGCCACTGCATCACAAGTAGAACAGTCCCAACTGCGATTATTTGGCCCTGTCTGTAGAATGGAAGAAGATTGGCTACCATGACACGTGTGGGAAACTAAAAGCCAGGGACAACTCCACTGAGAGGACAACATTAAACAAGCTCAGAACAACTGAGGACTAGACTGGAGCCAGGCCAGAAAGAAGATAGCTGATAGGATAGTACGGCGCTCCCTCCTCCAAACCTCTACACCTCACGACAGAAGAGGGATGACTAAGTAAGTAAGCAATAAGTGAGTCCCAAAAATTGATTGTTGCTCTTCACCCTATTAGTTAATATAAAATGTGCATATGGTGCCATAAAGGTCGAGGACCCTTGTTATAGAGATTTGCTTTTTTTTTTTTTTAAATAAACAATTTGTCACTTTCCATTTCTGCCTGTTTCCCCACCCTCATTTGCAATATTTCTGTGATCCACAGTTCCTATCTCTCCCTTGGGTCCACATCTGTTTAATACCTTTCACACTAGCAGTTAACAAACCCTAACCTTAAAATAACTTCTCAAATTAAAAAAAGAAAATGAGAATAAAAATGACAGAACACTCTTGACTCGCTCTCACTGCCCAGAGATATGAGTAAATCACAGTTAGACAAGATTTTAACTCTTAGACAGGGGCAATGCTAACAGTGTCGGTTCGTTTATACACCTGTGCTTCAGCAATGATGACAGAAAAGAATTAAGTTATTAATTATAATTTAGAAATTCTTCCTTTTAATCTAGTTCAGGAGTTTGCAACTGGTCAATCATAATTTTTCAGTAGATCACTGGTGATGACTCAGTAGATCTTTAAGTGATGAAGGAAATAAATTTTACAGAAAGAAAAACAAAAGAGGAATGACAATTCTAGACTAACCCTGTGGACTCTTAATCTCTCAAGCATGATCCAGTTAAAGATTTTCCCTGACACTGATAGTAACATTCATCATGATCCAGTTAAAGATTTTCTCTGACACTGATAGTAACATTCATCATCATCATACTTCAGCTCTCCAAGAAGCACAGACTTTCAACAAACTTATGCTAAGTCTTTCCTTTCTTGTGCCTTCAGCTCACATCCTACTATGTCTTCCTCATGTCTGTCTCCAGTTCTCTTCTCCATGTGCTCATTGGTCTCCCTCTACCTCTCTCTCGCTGGGGACCATGGAACAAGGACTGCCTGGTATTGCTATCAACAGGTTTTCTCAATGTGTGCTGTGTCCATCTCCAGTGTCTTCTTCTCATCTCTTGTACTACTGGTAGTTGTTTGGTTCTTGTCATCTCTCCCTGGGGACTATGGAACAAGAACTGCCTGGTATTGCTATCAACAGGTTTTCTCAATGTGTGCTGTGTCCATCTCGAGTGCCTTCTTCTCATCTCTTGTACCACTGGTAGTTGTTTGGTTCTTGTCATCTCTCCCTGGGGACTATGGAACAAGAACTGCCTGGTATTGCTATCAACAGGTTTTCTCAATGTGTGTTGTGTCCATCTCGAATGCCTTCTTCTCATCTCTTGTACCACTGGTAGTTGTTTGGTTCTTGTCATTCGTTCCGCAAGGTGATCTGGTCATACCACTTCAATCATTCTATTCTATGCAAGCACCCATTTATGAAAGTGTAGCTTTTTTAGTTGTTGTATTTGTTTTCTCCAGGTTTCAGAGTCATGCCGTACTGACTTGACATTGAACTGAAGATTTTTTTGCTCTCCACATATTTCCCAATGCAATGAAAGATCCTCTAGTTTTTTGTATTCTTAAAAATGGAAAAAACGGATAGACTTAATAAGTATAGCCAGCAGGTGGGCTTGAACATCAAACTAAAGAAGACAGAGGTCATGACGCTCAATGTGAGCAACCCTGAGCCCATATCAGTAAGGAATCAGCAACTGGAACAGACAGATGCCTTCACATACCTAGGATGCATAGTAACACCCGACGGCGGAGCAAGCAAAGACATCAACAACAGAATGAACAAAGCAAGTAGAGCCTTTTTTAGTCTAAACAACATCTGGAAGTCGTCTCAGTACAGCACAAGCACAAAATTAGGATTATATCAGAGCTGTGTGCTTTCTGTGCTTCTCTATGGCGCGGAGAGCTGGAGAGTTACAGAGAAGGAAATGTCAAAATTGTCCTCTTTTCACACAACATGCCAAAGAAAAATTCTCCGAATCTTTTGGCTGAATACCATCACCAACCAAGATCTGCTTACTCAGAGCAAGCAAGAGGACATGCACACCATCATAGCTGGCAGACGCTGGAGCTGGGTTGGTCATGTCCTCAGAAGAGACCCCGATGTCATCACAAGAACAGCTATGCTATGGACCCCTGAAGGAAAACAAAAGAGAGGCCGACCAAAAACAACTTGTTTAGACTAAAAAAGGCTGTTCTTGCTTTGTTCATTCTGTTGTTGATGTCTTTGCTTGCTCCACCGTCTGGTGTTACTATGCATCCTAGATATGTGAAGTCTGTTTCAGTTACTGATTCCTTACTGATATGGGCTCAGGGTTGCTCACATTTAGTGTCATGACCTCTGTCTTCTTTAGGTTGATGTTCAAGCCCACTTGCTGGCTATACTTATTAAGTCTATCTGTTTTTTACTGGATGTGTTGATGTGAATGTGCTAGTAGTGCAATGTCATCTGCATATTCCAGATCTTCTAATGTAGAAAAAGTAGTCCATCTTATTCCTCTTGGACTGCCCTCTGTTGTCTGGCGCATCACCCAGTCTATGACTGTTAAAAATAGAGTGGTTGATAAGGGGCACCCCTGTCATACTCCTGTCTTCACCTCAAAGGTTAGGTTGCTCTGCCAAACACTACACGTAAAGTTGGCATAGAGGCTTTTTATGATTGACACTATGCAGCTTGGAATTCCATAAGCCCTCAGTATTTTCCATAAACTGTCCCTATGTATACTATCAAAAGCCTTTTCAAAATCAACGAAATTAATGTACAGCTAGCTGTCTTTGCCATTCTGAGCACTGCTCTATAATGTTCCTGAGGGTAAATATATGATCTACACATCTTCTGTTCTTTCTAAATCCTGCTTGTTCTTTCCTCAGTTTGTGGTCTACTGCTTTTGAAATTCTCTGTATAATTATCCTGCCTAGTATTTTGCTGGGAACTGAGAGAAGAGTGATTCCTCTCCAATTATTGCAGTCTGCAAGATCTCCCTTCTTGGGCAATTTGACAATTATTCCTTTGTTCCACTCTGATGGTGTTGTCCCTGTTTTCCAGACTTGTTCAAATTGTGGTTCTAATAGTTCTGCTGCTAGCTCAGGGTATGTCTTAAATAGCTCTGCAATTAAGTTATCATGGCCAGGAGCTTTTCCGTTCTTTAACCCTTTGATTGCTGTGATTTCTTCTTTTCGCGGAATGTCTGTATTAACATCTAGATCATTTTCAGCCTCAGGAACATTTAATTGTGTCTCTGGTGGTTCCTTGTTCAGAGTTTCTCTGAAATGCTCTGCCCATCTTGTTTCCTGTCCCTTTGCTGTCGTGATGAGATTTCCTTGCTTATCTCTTACTAATGTAATATTGTTTGCACCTCGTTTTCTGCTGATGATTTTAGTTATTTTGTATACTGTGCTTTGTTCATTTCTCAACACTATATCATGCACACCTTTATAGTCTAAACAACATTTGGAAGTCCTCTCAGTACAGCACAAGCACAAAATTAAGATTATATCAGAGCTGTGTGCTTTCTGTTCTTCTCTATGGTGTGGAATGCAGGAGAGTAAAAGAGAAGGAAATGTCAAAAATGTCCTCTTTTCATACAACTTGCCTAAGAAAAATTGTCTGAATCTTTTGGCCAAATACCATCACCAACCAAGATCGACTTACTCAGAGCAAGCAAGTGGACATGCATACCATCATAGCTGGCAGACGCTGGAGTTTGGTTGGCCATGTCCTCAGAAGAAACCCCAATGCCATCTGATGAACAGTTATGCTATGACTAGGTACCACAAACTGCCGCTTCGCGGCGGTCGAGAAATTCTGTGACGCACAAGCGAGGCCCAATTTGGGCCCTTTTCAACCTCGCTCTGCCTAGTAATTAATTTGCCTTTTCTAAATAAAAATTGTATCTTCTGGTTCCTTGATCTTTCTTCTTTCATAATATGTCAATTATAACTTTCTGTGTGTCATTGAAATTGAGTGAGACAAAAAACAAAAACACCATTAAAACTGCTCTTGCCGTGCGCTAGCTGACTGGCGCTCAAGAGAGTGAAATTCCCTGAGAGGACCCCCACCTCATTCAAAGCGTCCGCGCTATGTCCTCAAGAATGCTACACTAATACGGTTTTCACCAATGAGAAGAGCGGAAACTGAGGTTTATGCACATGTAACACGAGGCACAGATTTGATATAGGAAGATATCGTAAATTCGAAGTGAATGAGAAAGCTTGGATTTTAATACACATCTGGGAGGCCTACCTACACTCGTGTTACATCAAACAAACGAGCAACCATTCTGCTAAAATCGTATCAAAGTTTTAAACACCATCGTTATTTGATGAAAGAGCGAACGAACGTTAAAACAGAGCACCTCCAACACATTTCGGCGTGTAAAAAAATGGCACATGTTCCATCTGACAAACCCGGACACGATGGGCCGGCTGTACGAAACACAGCACGAAATGACTCTGGCGCTGAACTGAAAGTTTCACCAATGGAAGTCGACGCAAAATGTGTTCTGAGTAAGTTTTGAACTTTGTTTTATTTCTATTCATTTCAGACCTATTTTGTTTATTTGCAATATAGCAACGGCAAGTGACGGAGGGTGGATGTATTAGTAAAAGAACAGGCAAATGTGATGTCTCGATTCACACATTTAGACAGAAAGTTTTTCGTTTTTTAAGCAATTTTGGGGATGGGGTATTGTTGTTTATGTAGCTATTTGGTTGTTTTATCGGACCATCACCATTTTCTAAACATTCGGTATCAGAATTAAGGTCTAACAGTTTGTAAAGTCGCTGACCTCCTTTCGATAACGTGATGGATGTCAAAGGTCATGTTTAGAATTTAGCTTGCTACACATTTGTGAACGTTAATTTTTTTTTTAAATTGCCTCTCTCGCTTAATTAACCTTTTTTTTCTCAATTATTTCAGGGGACGATCGTTATGATGCACATTTTTCAATGACGGGAAGAGGCAGACGTCGGGCTCTGCCACCGATTTCTACTGTGACAAACAGACTATTGGCACAGTTCTGTCTTCTGGAGGACTAGGAAAATGCAACATGGGAGCTAGTACATCTTGTTGTGTAAAGTTTATATATCATATTATTTCCTCTCATTCTCTGATGTTAAAAATCATTAGGCTACTATGTAGTTGAAGCTTTCCTAGAAGCCTCTACAGGTTTTGAGTTTATTTTACAATTACAAACATAAAAGACAAATGACATAATCCATGTAAAAGAGACCCAACGGGCTGATCACCCGTTTGCCAGTCACTTTGATTATGGAAACAACGACAAACGGATTGATTTGTCGTTGCCCTAAAGACGCCATTAGGCGTGATGGGAACAACGGCAGAGAAAATCTATTCGCTGTTGCCCTTAAGACGCCACTAGGCGTAATGGCCACTGACTGCTTTGCCGGTCGTTGGCTAAGGACGGAAGAAGAAGAAGATGTAAAAGAGAGACTTACAATCTACTGTATAATTGATATAATGATTTAAATGGTAAATGCAGTAAAAATTATTGCCGCAATAAATGCTTAATGATTAACAAAGGGAAAGAAAAAATAATTTGGCCGACATTTTTTGTATTAATAATAAATTAAAATAACACAATCATGCAATTTGTCCTCTTCCCGTCCCTCCCAACAAATTTCTCTCAGGTGACCTCTTGGTTTCTCTGTGCTACCCGAACAGAATGTGAGTAAAGGACAGCTACAGTACAGGTGCCAGATGTCAGTACAACAAGCCAGTGCCCTGAGAGGAGATTCACTTGAGGACTTTCTGAACACACAATTATCTTTTGATGCAGCGGACCTCAAGTGACAGTGAGTTGGACACGGACTAATATGTAATGTTTCTTTGTTTATAAAAATCCAATTTTAAGCAGTAAAGGTTGTTTCAATCAAGAAAATAACCATCAATTTAAATTGTACAACTCAAATTACATAAATATGGAAGTTTTCAGCTCTATAGCTGCAATATTCATGATTTTATGACAACATTTGGAATTTCGTGAGATTTTTCTTCCGAACTGCAAATTTAGCCTTTGATCCATTTTCACATAATGCAGTTTTATAGTATTCAGTATTTCATGTGGCTCAAAAAAATTAAGCATCAAGCATATAATGCTCTCTTTAAGCTCAATAAATCCTATAGCTTTCCTGTGTGTAGTTTTTGATTTATGAGTGCATGAAAATGCATATTTGCACTTAGCGAGCACAACAATGAGACTTGAAACTGTATCTTTTTGTCAATTTTGATGGATCATAATTCATTTAATTGATTTGTTGTACTTCCCATGTTTCTTTTCTGCAATAAGGACTTGTATGACTTTGTACAAAAAGCATTATTGACTTGGTAAGTGTTTGTTGACTGTAGTTATGATTGTGCAAAGTCAGGCAATTTGTTCGGTGCGAAGATGTTTGAAAAATTTTGTAATTCCCCACAATTTTGAAATGCTGTAACTTGGTTGTTTGATGTCCGATTTTTAAAATTTAAAAAGGAAATTTCATGGCTTAAAGAGATCCATTAAGATCTATAAACAAAGACACTGTAAAAACAAAATGAAAAATCAGTTTGTGGTACCTACTATGACCCCAGAAGGAAAATGAAAGAGAGGCCAACCAAAAACAACCTGCAGAGTACTGTGAGGCTGAGATGCAAAGAATGAACCAGAGTTGGGGTACTGTACAAAGGATGGCCACCGACCGAGCAAAGTCGTTGTTGTTGCCCTACAAGATGCCACTAGGTATGATGGCCACTGACTGCTTTGACAGTCGGCGGCTAAGGATCAAAGAAGAAGAATGTACCCTTGAAAGCTTCCAAATGTCAATATTTTCATTCATCTTCTTTTTGTGCTCCTAACAGAGCATACAGCCACCATTACAGCTGGACCACTTGTTAGAAGCCTGCACCAAGCATTCACATACACTTGCAGCAGTGGAGTATGTGACAATTTGTTTAAAATAATGAGGTAGCCAGCCCCACCCACAACCCCAAAAGTCACTTTGTACGACACGCTCAAGAGTGCAGTAGGCATATTCTTTCTTTGTCTCTTCAGAGACCCAGGGGAATTACATGGGGCATAAATATTTTACATACCTCATAGTCTGTTTCCTGCTTCATTTCTGTAATTAGACGTGTGACACTAGATTCCATATTTCTTTCAATCTGAAGGCAATGAAATATAGCAGATGATGGGTATCATTTTAAGACTATGAAGACATACTACATATATTTACACCAATATCTAAGCAGCATTACCTCACAGCAATAATCACTGTCAAATGGTGGGGCCTAACGCAACTGCATTAGCAATAAACAAATATGCTTTTTTAAAATAAATACTTTATCATTTTCCATTACTTCATTCTCTCCTTTCCTTTTTCACTTTCAATATTTCTGTGACCCACAGTTACTATCTTCCCCTATCCCCACATCTGTTTAATGCATTTCACACCAGCAGTGAACATACCCTAATCCTCAAAGTTATCTCCAAACTTAAAAATAAAGGAGATCACAAGGGATGATTTGGTAGATCTTTACATGATAGAAATTTAAAAAAAAAACGATAGCAAACTAAGGACTTACTCTTTCTCAAAGGTATTTAAAAGTGTGATATCCCCAGGATTAAAGGTACTTATTCTGTGTTTCCATTGATATCCTATGAGAAGCCTTATTAAAATTCACTTTATTAATGAAATGCATAAGATAAGAATGGGATTCTTTATTTGAAGTGACATTATCATTTGGTAAAATATAGTAGTTTCAATTTTTCAATGCCTTGTTGAAATAATTGCAGTAAGAGGGTTATGCTGCAGAGATGCAAATAACTTATATGCTGCACTTCTTCAACATTTTTCATACTCTGGAACATAAAACAGATATGATTGTATCAAGGCAGATCTTTAGAGAGCTCAGCGTTTCTAAAGTAGATCCTCACATCACATAGGTTCCCAGATGCTGATCTAGTCTATATTTTAAAACCATAAAGTGACTTCTGTTACTGTTTTAGCAATCAGTGAAGTTAAACAGCATGTGTACATGCTTTGGCATTTTTATTATAGTTTTGTGATGAATCACATGATTATGGTTTTCTTTAAATTACAACAGAAATGTGACAAGCCAAGTATCTACAAATTCTAAGTCTCCTGAGAAAATGAATGTGTCACATTTACTTAAAAACAAAGTCGACAATTAAGAGAATTGAGTTGATAATCATAATTCATTATCAAATGATGGAAGAGATGAGGAATGTTACATTTAGCTGATGAGTGGGTATTGCCTGGCCATTGAAAAACCAACAGAACTTGATCTAAAGCTACAGTTAATGACTAGTCACAGGTGAAAGACAAAGCTAAAGATAAACTTTTAAAACCACAAACAATTGTCAAAATATTTATGTGATATAATTATACTTGACTTGTTTTAAAATTATTATTTTTTTTTCCATAACCAACAGCACTTGGACTATCAGCCCTTCAGCCCAATGACATGCCATTGCGAGGCTGGGGAACCTGTGGACTTTCCTCCCAACCAGGTAAGGAGCTTCACTCCTTCCCATCCACAGAGGGTTTATCTCAGGAGCCGTTCAGGTTATTCAATCAAAATCCCAGTCGGTAACACTTCTTCAAATGCTCATGCCCAGGCTTGAACCTTGAACACCTGATCGCCAGTGCAATGTGGTAACCATTTCACCAGCATGGCTTCCAACAGCAATATTTTGTGATTTTCGTTTGTCACAATGTTTCATTATGAAATATGTAGTTTTAAATGTTCTGGTATTTGCATCTAAGGTACAAACAAAGGACATGATGCTATACTTTATGCTTTTAATTTGCTTTTGAAAAGTAGAAAAATGCTACTCAAATGATGAAACATTTGTAAATAGAGAGTTAAAATAATTACTTTTTACTCTCTTTTTTATTCTGACTGCAAAATGCCCAGCTCTGAGCAAACATTGTTAACGTTGTTGGTGTGTTTTTTACTACATGCATTGTGTTTTTATAAATTTCAATTATGCTTGTACTAATACTAATGGAGAAACACTGCACATCTTGACTCCCTATCGATTTCCCATCAGTTTAATATATAATAAGTAAATGTTCACATAAACAATTTACACAAAAACATGGTATATTCTGCTGTTTAGAATTCTTTGGGAAAAAAAACAAAAACATACACACACACACAAAAATGAGGCACGGTGTAAGTAATAATTTTGGAAGCAAAGAGTTAATGTAGGCTACATTTGTTGTACATGTAAAAATAATAGAAGGAGGTGAAGTCTGGGGTGTTTGGGATGAAACCTGGTTAACTATTTATTTGTTATTATCAATATGTATTATGAGAATCTTATTACACAGTCAATTTCCCACTATCTTTACATATTAATTTTTGTTTTTGGTTCTGGTTGCATACTGCTTTACTATATCGTGCAGTTCTCTAAGTCTGTCTATTCTCAACACCTCTTCTACTGATATGGATGAATTTCAATCCTGTAAATAATATAATATTGTTATTCTCTGTTTTTCATATTATTTTATTGTAGACATTCTGCACATTAAAATTCTTCTATACTAAAATAAACTATTCTTAATTATAGTCTGAGTTGGCAGCCTAATTACTTTTTTGCTGGGAATTTTTAAGTTCCCTATTTTATTATTATTATTTTTTTTAATTCTGGTAATGAGAAATATCCCTTCAACCTCTGATTGGTTATAATTAGGATATATAGTGTTTTCAATTCCAAATAAGATGAATAACTGCTGATACAGGAAAGTGGCATCACATCTATCAAATCATTGTAAATGTGGCAAATCAAAGTTACCACAAAATACACAGAGAAACATTTCCCACATAACACCTGGATTCATGCATACATAGATGGATCAGCAACAAATGCAACAGAAAATGGAGGTGGAGGTGTCTTTCTGACCTTAAGCACTGGTGCACAGAATAAGCTGTCAATGGCAACAGGGCAATACTCAAGTACCATTAGAGCAGAGGAAACATACCTTTATGTGTGTCTAATATTTATTTACTGTTTACAGGCCTCAGGTTTCCCTTCCTTATGTGTTTAAAATTTTTATACAATACCAAAAACCTACCCTCTGTCCTGTACTAACTGTTCTTAGTCTTTTGTCATTTACTAGACACAGTATTAAAGTCTTTGTCTTGTGTAGTCTGACCTTTACTGTATAATAGGGGAACAACAGAAGTGATTGCATCATTAATAGGCTGGACTGCCCTATGTAAATTTCCGGTGTTATGTGTTGCAGTTCGCACTAATGACCCGTATTATTTCTTTATTTCTTATGAGTGCTGAAAACATACCTTTATGTTTGTCTAATATTTATTTTCTGCGTGAATAACCTTAGGGAAAAATGGCGGACAGTGGGACTCTATTCTTACCATTTACCGAATTTAATCTTGTGACTATGTGCTGCAGAGTCATAGATTATGCTTCCATAATCTATTTTGCCTCGAATGAAAGATTTATAAAACATGACTGCCAATTACCTCTGAGGCTAATGCAAGTTGGTGAAATACACAACAGTCGATTGTAACACAGAATTGGAATACTCTTCATTTAGAGAAATATGCAATGTTCATATCCTTATTTTAAATATGTATCGTCAGCAGTGTTGCCACCTTAAATTTAAAAAATCTACTTTGTACTAGATTCATCTAGGGCACTACTTTGTACCTTACATAACAACTAGATACACCTAGATTTTTAATTTTGGGCTACGTCTGGACGCCTTAGGCTACCTTAGGCGTTTTAGGCTACTTTGGGCCATTTTTGGGCTACTGTGGGCGAAAACCGTGAATTGATCTCAGTTAGGGTGACCATATTATTATTATTATTTTTTAAAGAGGACATTTTCTGATTTTTGACTTAGAAAGGACAAAGGAGGACACTTTTACTGAAAACATGAGTATACAAAGGAGGATGCGCTAATTTCACTAATTTAATACATGTATGTACATAATCATGATAAAATATATAGAAATACTTCAACGAATTTTTTTTTTAATGTTAAGTCTTCATAAAATACATGTTTTAATAATTTTTCCATCCAGCATTATTGTTTCATCATCACTAAATATTCAGTCTTTAACACTGTACTTTTCACTCCAACTAAATGCTCATGGAAGTCTATACATGTAACATTCTTATAATTTTATTGAACTTGTAATATTCCTTTTATACATTCAACAGTGAATTTGTTTCTGTCCTTTGTCCACTGACTTTCCATGAAAGAAAAAATAAAAGCCTCTCAGTATTAGCATTATTTTTTTGGAACAGTTAAGATTTTTTTTAAAAAGAGCAATTTGTAGTAGTTCCGAATATAACTCTACATTTCTTGATTGTTCAAAGAGTTTGATCCACTTTTCATGTGCCTTGTAGTTGTAAAAAAGTATTATCATTCAGACTTTATTTGACTTAACTGATCAGACTGTCAATTGATCAAAGCATTTTTGTCATCAATTTTCATGTCCTTACTCATTTAATATTTGATGAAGGCTTTAACATGGAACTTGTAAAAATGTCATCCAGCCAAAACAATTAAATTCCTCTAAAGATTATCGCTTAAAAGACCCACACAAAAAAATTGATTTCTTCTTCTTTTTCTTGTTTTCTAATTTTGTTTAAGAGCCAGACACATGGAATTTGTGAGAAAATTCTGCCCCACAAACATCACACTTAAACGGTTTCTCTCCTGTGTGTGTCCTTTTGTGACTCTTTAAAGCACCACTTTGAGAAAATTCTGCTCCACAAACATCACACTTATAAGGTGTCTCTCCTGTGTGTGTACTTTTGTGTCTTTTTAAATGACCATTTTGAGAAAATTCTGATCCACAAACGTCACACTTATAAGGTTTCGCTCCTGTGTGTGTCCTCTTGTGACTCTTTAAAGCACCACTCTGAGAAAATTCTGCTCCACAAACATCACACTTATAAGGTTTCTCTCCTGTGTGTGTCATTTTGTGTTTTTTTATAGCACCACTATGAGAAAATTCTGCTCCACAAACATCACATTTATAAGGTTTTTCTTCTGTATGTTGACTTTTGTGCCATTTTGAATAAAGTTTTTTGTCCTGTAAGTTCATCACACATGTAAGATTCTCCATCTGTATTTGTCACCTTGTGATCACTCTGACAAAATTCTGCTCCACTGACATCATATTTGTAATGTGTCTCACTATTATCCTGCATTATGGGTTTCTTTGGATAATCAGTCCTAGTGTGAACGGTACCTTGGGATTTGGGTAGGAAAGTGAGAGCAGAAAAAATGGTTTGAGAAAGTTGAATAGAGTTGTTAAAAGACAATTCATCTTTGTTGAAGGGAAGTGATATGGGCAGAGGTGTGTTTAGGGGAAGGGAGGTCACTCCATGGATCCCTTTGGGAGATGTAGTTTGATGTTTTAGGGTTAAGCATATCATTCTTCTTCTTCTTTGATCCTTAGCCGCCAACCGTCAAAGCAGTCAGTGGCCATCACGCCTAGTGGCGTCTTGTAGGGCAACAACAAATTGATTCCACTTTGCTCGGTCAGTGGCCATCCTTCGTACAGTGCCCCAACTCTGGTTCATCATTATCATCATTACTAACAAGCATATCATGTGAGTGCTAAATTATGGTGGGACAAATTTGCATATAATGTTTTAGTAATAAGATCAAAGAAGATTGTATTGGGTTGTGAGCATACTCATCAACGGGAGATAATTTAAAATTACGCCCCTTGTAAGGTTTTGGTGAGCGAGCAAGAAAAAAAATACGCACGAGAAAGTTTTGGTAGGTGAACATATTTTAGTAAAACGGGAAAAAGTGTTAGATCGGGGGATAATGAGGAAGTCTGTTTTTGAAAGGCGCTCAGCGTAGGTTAGCAAGTTTGCTAGGGATTAAGATTTGTGCAGTGGCGAGTGATGTTTTGATGGTTCATATTTTCTGGCGAACAAGCCACTGAATGTGGTTGGTTGCTGTGGTCACAGTCTGATATAAAATTGTTTTGCCGAACCGAAAAGATGCTCAAATGCCATTTTAAGACCACGTCGCCAATTCAAGATTTATGTTAACAAATTGTCAAGATTTACAAGATGAACAGGTATGTTGTGTAAGATGTAGAGAAGATAGACAGTAGCTAGGGGTAGTGTGGAACAATAACTATTTGATATAAATAAACAGCCCTGGTAGTTAGACCAGTTTTACATAGTAAGATACCTCAACTAGTTTCACTAGACCTACATGCCTCATCATGAGTTGAAATAAAACCAGAGAACATAAATTCTTAGATGAGCTAGTAAATCCACGTCAGACTATATAATATATATATATATATATATATATATATATATATATATATATATATATATATATATATATATATATATATATATATATATAAAAAGGAATTGATAGAGCGAGAGGAGATTTATTACAAAGTTTGCAAGATTTATTTCTTATGTTATTATGCTGATGACCTGCTTCAGATGTCAGTTTGGGCATCACATGTTAGGTACTGCTGCCATTGTAAAGTCTTACTTTTAATGAAGCCTGTTGCATCGAGTATCAACATTAATTAAGTCGTGCTACTGTAGTCGCCTTCAGTATACAAAATAACTAAATTCATCAGCGGAAAACGAGGTGCAAACAATATTACATTAGTAAGAGATAAGCATAGTGTTGGGCAGAGCAACCTAACCTTCGAGGTGAAGACAGGAGTACGACAGGGATGCCCCTTATCAACCACTCTATTTTTAACAGTCATAGACTGGGTGATGCGCCAGACAACAGAGGGCAGTCCAAGAGGAATAAGATGGACTACATTTTCTACATTGGAAGATCTGGAATATGCAGATGACATTGCACTGCTGGCACATTCACATCAACACATCCAGGAAAAAACGGATGGACTTAATAAGTATAGCCAGCAGGTGGGCTTGAACATCAATTTAAAGAAGTCTGAGGTCATGACGCTCAATGTGAGCAACCCTGAGCCCATATCAGTAAGGAATCAGCAACTGGTACAGACAGATACCTTCACATACCTAGGAAGCATAGTAACACCAGACGGTGGGGCAGGCAAAGACATCAACATCAGAATGAATAAGGCAAGAACAGCCTTCTTTAGCCTAAATAACATTTGGAAGTCCTCCCAATACAGCACAAGCACAAAATTAAGATTATACCAGAATTGCGTGCTTTCTGTGCTTCTCTATGGTGCGGAATGCTGGAGAGTCACAGAGAAGGAAATGTCAAAATTGTCCTCTTTTCACACAACATGCCTAAGAAAAACTCACCGCATCTTTTGGCCGAATACCATCACCAACCAAGATCTGCTTACTCGGAGCAAGCAAGAGGACATGCACACCATCATAGCTGGCAGACGCTGGAGCTGGGTTGGTCATGTCCTCAGAAGAGATCCCGATGCCATCACAAGAACAGCTATGCTTTGGACCCCTAAAGGAAAGCGAAAGAGAGGCCGACCAAAAACAACTTGGCGGAGGACTGTGGAGGCTGAGATGCAAAGAATGAACCAGAGTTGGGGCACTATACGAAGGATGGCCACTGACCGTGCAAAGTGGAATCAATTTGTTGTTGCCCTACAAGACGCCACTAGGCGTGATGGCCACTGACTGCTTTGACGGTCGGTGGTTAAGGATCGAAGAAGAAGAAGAAGAGATAAGCAAGGAAATCTCATCACGACAGAAGAGGGATAGGAAACCAGATGGGCAGAGCACTTCAGAGAAACTCTGAACAAGGAACCACCAGAGACACAGTTGAATGTTCCTGAGGCTGAAAACGATCTAGATGTAAATACCGACATTCCACAAAAAGAAGACATCATCACTGCAATCAAAGGGTTAAAGAACGGAAAAGCTCCTGGCCATGATAACTTAAATGCAGATCTATTTAAGACAGACCCTGAGCTAGCAGCAGAACTATTAGAACCACTATTTGCACAAGTCTGGAAAACAGGGACAACACCATCTGAGTGGAACAAAGGAATAACTATCAAATTGCCCAAGAAGGGAGATCTCGCAGACTGCAATAATTGGAGAGGAATCACTCTTCTCTCAGTTCCCAGCAAAATACTAGGCAGGATAATTATACAGAGAATTTCAAAAGCAGTAGACCACAAACTGAGGAAAGAACAAGCAAGATTTAGAAAGAACAGAAGATGTGTAGATCATATATTCACTCTCAGGAACATTATAGAGCAGTGCTCAGAATGGCAAAGACAGCTGTACATTAATTTCGTTGATTTTGAAAAGGCTTTTGACAGCATACATAGGGACAGTTTATGGAAAATACTGAGGGCTTATGGAATTCCAAGCTGCATAGTGTCAATCCTAAAAAGCCTCTATGCCAACTTTACGTGTAGTGTTGGGCAGAGCAACCTAACCTTTGAGGTGAACACAGGAGTACGACAGGGATGCCCCTTATCAACCACTCTATTTTTAACAGTCATAGACTGGGTGATGCGCCAGACAACAGAGGGCAGTCCAAGAGGAATAAGATGGACTACATTTTCTACACTGGAAGATCTGGAATATGCAGATGACATTGCACTACTAGCACATTCACATCAACACATCCAGGAAAAAACGGATAGACTTAATAAGTTTAGCCAGCAGGTGGGCTTGAACATCAATTTAAAGAAGTCAGAGGTCATGACGCTCAATGTGAGCAACCCTGAGCCCATATCAGTAAGGAATCAGCAACTAGTACAGACAGACACCTTCACATACCTAGGATGCATAGTAACACCAGACGTCGGGGCAGGCAAAGACATCAACATCAGAATGAATAAAGCAAGAACAGCCTTTTTTAGCCTAAAAAACATCTGGAAGTCCTCTCAATACAGCACAAGCACAAAATTAAGATTATATCAGAGCTGTGTGCTTTCTGTGCTTCTCTATGGTGCAGAATGCTGGAGAGTTAGAGAAGGAAATGTCGAAATTGTCCTCTTTTCACACAACATGCCAAAGAAAAATTCACAGAATCTTTTGGCCGAATACCATCACCAACCAAGATCTGCTTACTCGGAGCAAGCAAGAGGACATGCACACCATCATAGCTGGCAGACGCTGGAGCTGGGTTGGCCATGTCCTCAGAAGAGACCCCGATGCCATCACAAGAACAGCTATGCTTTGGACCCCTGAAGGAAAACGAAAGAGAGGCCGACCAAAAACAACCTGGCGGAGGACTGTGGAGGCTGAGATGCAAAGAATGAACCAGAGTTGGGGCACTGTACGAAGGATGGCCACCGACCGAGCAAAGTGGAAACAATTTGTTGTTGCCCTACAAGACGCCACTAGGCGTGATGGCCACTGACTGCTTTGACGGTCGGCGGCTAAGGATCAAAGAAGAAGAAGAAGCATGGGTTTGCTATTCGCCTTCATCCTTGCCAGGTCTATTGTCGCAATATATGAACTCTTGAAAATGAGATATTTTAACAGTAACATACTTACTGCAGTTACATTAACAAAATGTTCCTCAAATCAAATATAAAATGTTAGTTGTAACTTGTCACTGTTGAAAATTGTCACTTGTCAGCGACTCGGCATCCATGTCGACAATTTCTCCTTCGTCAAGATCATATGCATGAATTGACAACGTGGAATCTTGATTGAGGAGTTCCAAAATCTTTGCATATCTCTGACGACAACGTCCTTCACGCACATCTTCAACCCCGCTTTTACTAGGAATAAACTTATGACAAACTCCATCTTTGGCAACTGCTTGCTTGGCTAGTATTCGATTGGAAACCGTTTCACACAAAGCTTGTTGGTTTGTTTAGTTTTAACTAAGTTAACCTTCAAAAACACTCTTTCGGTGCATGCTGAGGAGTGAGGTGGCGTGTGTGTCGTCATGCTGCTACAACTATCTAGCGTACCTGTATTTCAAAGAGAAATACTGAGGGCAATTAACGATCGCCTGTTAGAGAAATGACACTGCAATCAATGAATCATCAAGGCTAAGATTGCTGAAATTTGGCATCAAATGTAAGACCAGCAGGGATGGACTTATGAGAGGATGCATCTGGTGTGTACACAACGAGGAGGCTAAGGATCAAAGAAGAGAAAGAAGACTGTAGTCGCCTTAGACAGTAAACAGCACGGGTGATTGCATGGTACACGTGACCAGCCCTACAGTTAGGCAGTAGCAACGAAGACAGCAAACGAAGAAGCCAGTCGGTGGTATCTGGTGCCGAGTGACCAGCCTGCACTAGGCAATGCAGTAAACATACAGAAAGATTCAAGTAAGCACAAAGAACATCGTTTCTCAAGATTCAAGTAAGCACGAAGAACATCGTTTCTCAAGATTCAAGTAAGCACGAAGAACATCATTTCTCAAGATTCAAGTAAGCATGAAGAACATCGTTTCTCAAGATTCAAGTAAGCACAAAGAACATCGTTTCTCAAGATTCAAGTAAGCACGAAGAACGTCGTACGTCAATATTCGTCAGCACGAAACACATTGTATGTCAAGATTCAAGTCCACACGAAGAACGCCGTCTGTCAGTAGTCAAGTCAACGAAGTGGATCCTGTCATAGCAAATACTACGAGAAGAGACTGTCTGCGTCAGAAAATACAAGATTACTTAAATTTTTCACCTTGAACCAACTAGAAGTTGTTCCTAGAACTGCACCAACAATCAAATTAAGGCATGCCGATCACGCGCAGATAGTCTAAAACTATACAACCGTGGTAGATTACAAGATCGTGGGCTAGACAGTAATACCATATTAACAAGATACAAGTATTCCAAATAAGCAAGAAAGTAGTGTAGCCATCGAACATTTTAGAATACTTAACTTAAATTATTTAGTTAACAAATAGTTACAAATTGTTTATTTTGATTACATTTAAAGTGTTACCATTACATTTTTGGGTGGTATACATTTGTGTACATTATATATTTAGTGTGGTTAGATATTCTTTTTCAGGTTATTAATACAAAAATTCTTACATGTATTTCACTAACAATAACATTTACAGGTCCTGTAACATGCAGCTGCAACAGCAGCAGCCAAATCTGGGTGTTAACCCGAACGTCGCTGTTATGCAGCAAGTAGTCAGAACCCTGGCAACCATGGAAGGTAATGCTAGGTTTCAAAATATCAGTGGCATAATAATGCCTTACTCTGGTGACCCTAAAGTTATGCAGTCAATGGCTACTAGATATTCAGAAGTATTGTTCTTCTGCCAATATTGAGCAGGCAGATTATAAACAGGTTGCATACCTTTCCTCACAAGGGCTAGTCACCGATTTTATAAGAAGGTGGTTAGAAACTTTCCCTAACGAAACATGGGAAGAGCTAATGAAAGAACTTGTTCAAGCTTACTCTCAGATTATGGACAGCACATATGCATGGATGCTTCTCCGCCAGATACAGCAACAACCTCAAGAATCTGTACAAATGTTTAGTGACAGGTTGGTGAACCTCGCAGAGGAGGCTGTTGCGTGATAAATTCTCGCAACATCGTTTTTTACAATATCTATTTTATAACGCAAGGGCAACAACTGCTTGGAATTTATAGTCACTTTTCTCGGTAAGCATTTGTCTTCTCGCGTTGGTATCGAATGCAGTTAAGTTTGAGCTGTGGTCATTTTGCGCTGGACTGCGCATGACTTGTCTTGCTTCTTGGTCGATCGGTTTCCGCCCACCACTAGTGGAGTGAGCGATTTGGAATGGCGAAAGAGATGCCTCGTTGAAGAGGGGATCTCCGCTATTTTTTGTTCTGTCAGGGATGTGTAGTCCTCTTATGGATATTTCGTTTATTCGAGATAATACCTCTAGTGTATTTGCACATGCCGGGAGGCATAATATTTCTGTGTATTTCCGGAAGGCAAGGTAAATTAACATTTTCATTAACTCTATCGATTTTTGGTCGTGAACGATTTCTGGTTCATAGCCTGTCTTCGAAAGTCGTCGTCACGAGATGTTTTCCTAGCTCACATGTCGCTGTATTGTGCTGCATCGGTTGATGCAGGTTCCAAGGACCATTACTTGCTACTTTGTTAAATGAACTAGGTTTGAAAAACCTTTATTATCTAGAGGATATTTTTGAGGACATTATTTATACTTCGGCAGACGTGTCTGTCTTGCTGAAGTCAGACTAAGGAGAGTGAACTGATCTCATACATCTGGTTATCTCCTGGCTGTTATAGAAAAGGATGGAGTTTTTCACCTGACTACATTTACAGCACTATGAAATATAACATGCATCTGACTCATCATTGTAATGCTGTCTACCGTCTATTGCTGTATTGAATGTTGCTGTGATAATGACTGTTTGATGTGCCTACATATTCGCGTAACCATTTTGTCACTGTGGCGTCCACAATAAATAATGAAGAAAAACGTCAACGGCTGTTTCAAGAATCATTGACTTTATACGTCGTGAGTTTACTGACGTCCTATGTGGATTGCCCTGTTATTTTTGTATGAACATTGTTTTGACTGAACACATCTGCACACTACACAAAACCAGACATGCGGATACCATCCATCATCATATGGCATCACGCATCATTTGGTGGCCATAAGCTGGTTTGATTCTGGTACCAGCAAACACGGGGTCCCTTACCCACTTCATTTTCAACAAGAATTCATCAGCATCCTTCAAGAAATTAACATTCTTCAATACAGTCAACATCTTCAAAATTTTCAAAGTACTCGGCGTTGCCCGGTAAAAGTCAAAATTTCAACTTTTTGACGGAAACAAGAATTTGACAGTACCCGGCGTTGTTACATGTTGCCGGATAACTCGGACTGCTGTTATCTTTTACGCAAGTCAAGCAAGTTGCTGCTGTCAAGGTTCCAGTGCTGTCGTTTTTGTGAAGGTCAAGTGCCGGTTGAAACGGGTTGTTTTCTGAAGAAGGCCAAGTACCGATTTCCATCAACTTACTTTTGGATTAGAAGGTCAAGTGCCGAAACAACTCAACACACAGTATTTCAGAAGCTCTTGTACCATCGTGTTAGCAGTGGAAGCAGTTCAGATGTGCCATCATCGTTGGAGCTTCGCTCTTTAGGACGTTGATTGACATCCGTTTTTCTGCTGTTCTACGATTGGAAGCCTATAAGTTAAGTGGCCTGTTTGTATGTAAACTGTGCCCTTATACTTCTGCTGAGTCTTCTGTGTATCATCTCATTCTATATGTTATATGTTTATATGTTATTTGTATATTTATATGTTTATATTTCAGCGGGTTCTCGGTTGGGTGGTGTCTCCGTTAGATTATGCCACGTCATAGAGGTCGTCTATTGTGAGCGTTTTCTGTAGGGTTTGCAAATTTCCGATACTGGAATTTGCTAAGCGACTTCTGTTGCTATTTATGTTAGCTGTGATGACATGTTTTAATATTGTTTTCGTTATTATTTCGCATTCTTTAGTTTTGTTTTGATTTGTTTGTATTTGTTAGCCTACTCTTGTCTATAATTTAGTTTCATACAACATTTTTGTTTATACACTGTGGTGTCATGTATTTTGTTTAATTCTATCGCAGATATCGTCACATTTTTTGTGATATTTCATTAATTTCTGCTTTATTTTTAGTTGATTTCTGCGAACGTTTTTGTATTGTTGCTGATCTTTGTTATTGTTTACATTGTTATTGTTTACATTGTTTGTATTGTTTACATTTTCAATGTTTACATTCTGCATGTGTTTACATAGTCATTGTTTACAGTTATAGTAATTAGTTAATGGGCTATGCTAATGCACTGTTACTACTACACTGATGATAAATGAATGATGAATAGTGTCGTGCACTATTGAATGAGAAGTGCACTTATGATCAAGAATTGATTGTTGATATTTCATATACAAGTTCTTTGATTGGAGACTTGTTTCCCACAGAGACTGGGATAATATAAGGTGATGTGAATATACAAGTGCTTAATTAAGACTTGTTACACTTAGGTTTGAAATAAATTAGTTAATTATTTCAGGTTTTGGACTCATATGTTAGACAACATGTCTACATTTGAGCACTTTATTGAGCAGGGTAAATTGCTTGGGAAGACTGGTGATAAGTTAGAAGAATTTGCAACTGCTCGATATGATAAAGCAATGGAAGCTGAACAAAAGAAACTGCATATGGAAGCTGAACAAAAGAAACTGCAGATGCAGGTGGATGAAAAAAGATTCCAAATGGAAATGGAAAAACAAAAAAGGGAATCAGAAGCTGAGGAAAGAAAACTCCAGCTACAGCTAGAAGCTGAAAAGACTTGAAAAAGAGGCTGAAAATAAAAGACTTGAAAAAGAAGCTGAAAATGAAAGACTTCAAAAAGAGGCTCAGGCTGAGGAAAGAAGATTACAGAGAGAGTCTGATGAGAGGAAAGAGAAAGCAAAAATGAAACATGAAGAAAAGGTCTTAGCTTTAGAGTTGGAAAAATTGAAATTGACGAGCATGAGTAATGGTAATGATTCAAACAAGGGTTCATCTTCTGGTAAGGCTAATAATGATACTTTTAAGATTAAGTTACCAACATTTAGTCCTTCCAGTGATGACATAATGTTCTATCCGGACAGATTTGAACAAGCATGTACAGCTCATAACATAGACAAAGCAAAATATGTTTATCAGTTATCAGGGATACTGACAGGTAAAGCTCTAAGTATATTAAATATGGTGGATGAACCTGACAAGAACAATTATGAGGTTGTCAGGGCCGCTTTGTTAAAGAAATATCAGCTTAACGAAGACGGCTATCGTCTACAATTTAAAAACATGTTACCTGAAAATGGAGTTGAATTCTCCGAGTTTATTGCAAGAATACGCATTACTTTCTCACGATGGGTTGAACTATCTAAGACGGAAAAAACTTATGAAGGACTTATGGACTTAATACTTAGAGACAAAGTCATGTCGTCTGTCAATGAGTCTTTCCTTGCTTTCCTTCATGAACGTAAACCTAAAACAATAAAAGAAATGGAAGATTTCTGTTGCCAATACGTAACTGCGCACCCACACATAACCATGGGTAACTCTAAGGTGAAAGAAGGTTTACCAGTTGCTTCGGCAGCTCCGTATGGTCAAAACTTTGCTCGTAGATTCCAACAAAATTTTGATAGAAAGAGTAGCGGTAATTTCTGTCAAAATCATGGAAATCAATTTCATGGTGATTCTTCTTCGAAGAATTGGAGACAACCTGATAGTGGTCGTTACTATCACCCTAATAATTATAAGCATTTCAAAAGAGGATATGGTAATAGAGGTTATTCCTGCCGAAGACCTCAAAACCAAACAAATAGATGTTCGCATCAATGTGAACATGATAGTAATCGTGGAAACTGGAATTCGAACCAGGATAACAATTACAATAGAGACAATAATAACTGCAGAGATAATAATAACTCTGATAACTTCAGAGGTAATAATAGTCGGGGTAGATCTCAACACAAAAAAAAGAGATATCAGCAGGCTAATGCTGTACAACAGGAAACTGAGGGAGCCTGTAATCATGTTGTTGATAGTAAAAACTTTGACGCTGTCACTGGTTCTGCTTTTGACTTTGAGAGAGCAAACAAATGCCCCCAATGCAGTACTTTATTCGAACCGGGTACCATAACTACTTTGAGTTGTGGTCACCCACTTCCCGCTCTTCCTGCTGCTGTTGCGCATGACGGGAGGGGTTCTTTAATTCTACATAAGGGTCTTGTTAATGATACTCCGGTCTCACTACTTTTCGATTCCGGATGCACCACTATTGGTGTTAGACAATCGCTTGTAGATCCATCTTGTGCTACAGGAAGGGTTATTAAATGTGTCACATTTGGCGGCACTCTAGAAAAATATCCTACTGCTGTAATTCGCATTGCCACTCCTTTCTTTACTGGAGATGTGCATGCTTGTCTCTTACCTAATCCTATTGCGGACCTTATTATTGGTCGTATTCACGGAGTTAGGGAGTGTACCCCACAGCAGATTGCTGCTTGGGAAGATAATAACATGCAAGCTACAAATGCAGTAGTTACAAGAGCACAAGCTCTACAAACACCCGAAACTTCACTGAATAGTGATAATGAAGTTGATAGCCAAGATAGTCACTTAGTAATCACTCGTGACTCTTTCATAAAATTGCAAGAAGAAGATCCTTCTTTAAAAAAATTCTTCGTTCTTGCGAAGAAAGGTGATCCGAATCAGGATACAAATAGAAAATCTTGGATTGCAATGAGAAACGGCGTACTTGTACGTATGGTACAAGATTCGACTACGTCGGCACATTCGCAAATTCTTGTTCCCAAGAGCATGAGAGTCCAAATATTACAACATGCTCATGACTCGCAATGTGCTGGACATATGGGTTTTGCCCGTACGAAGTCGAGAGTCCTTGCGGCTTTCTTTTGGCCTTTTGTCAATAAGGACATTCGTATTTACTGCCGATCATGCAAGGTATGTCAGGAGGTCAAATCTAGAGGACCACGACATGCTGCGCCTATCCAGGCTGCTGACATTCCTATTCGGCCGTTTCAGAAAATGGCCATAGATATTATTGGCCCTTTTAAGGTCAAGTCGGCCAGAGGACATCAGTTTATCCTTACATGTGTCGATATGTGCACACGTTGGCCAGAGGCTATTCCTCTTAAGAGCATATCTACTACAGATATCGCAGATGCTCTTTGGTTGATATTTTCTCGCTTGGGGTTCCCCAGAGAAATATTGTCAGACCATGGCACTCAACTCATATCTGACACTATGTCACAGGTAATGTCTACCTTACATATTGAACGATCTCTCAGTAGTATCTACCATCCTATGTCTAATGGGTTAGTTGAGCGTCTGAATAGAACGCTCAAGACTTTGCTTGGTAAGATAACTGAAGATCATCCTCAAGATTGGGACAGGGTTTTACCCGCGGCTCTCTTTGCCTATAGAGAAGTCCCTAATGAACACACAGGATTTTCTCCCTTCGAACTTGTCTTTGGCGCGCGTCCACGCGGCCCTATGTCTTTATTACACGATCTCATCACTGCCGATGATATTAGCGATGAAACTCAATCCTCATATGAGTATGTCATTGCTCTTAGACAAAAGATCATTGAGGCATGTAAGCTAGCAACTGCTTCATCAGAAATTGCTAAAGAGAAGGCAAGGCAGTTTGCTAACAAGAATAGATGTCTACGACAACTTTGTCCAGGTGACAAAGCATTCGTCCTACTCCCCAGTAGGGAAAATAGACTTCTTATTGCATGGAAAGGTCCGTATGCAATAGTCTCTCGGATTTCCGATGTTGACTATGTGGTCGATATTGATGGAAAGCATAAAACTTTCCACATAAACATGCTTTCGGAATTTCACGAACGTCCGGACTATTTGCTGCCTATTTTCCAGGCAACGGATGATGCTCCTGCACCTCACGGTCATTATTCATCCCTGTCTGTCATTCAGGATGAGGAAGCTACCTTCTCTGATGTCAACCTTCCCCTTCCAGTGGTTCCATTACATTCCACGGAATCTTGGAAAAACGTTTCTGTTTCTCCTAATCTTTCTGGTGACGAACATCGACAAGTCTCGTCGATGTTACAAACATTTCAGGATGTTCTCACTGACATTCCTGGACACACAGATGTCATAGAACATGACATAATTCTTACCGACAATAATCCAATTAGGGTTAGGCCGTATCCTATTCCTATACACTTTCAGTCGCAAGTGGAAAAGGAATTGGATGAAATGATTCAATTAAATATAATTGAACCATCGACTTCACCATATTCTTCTTCCATGGTTATTGTCCGGAAGAAGGATAAGAACATACGAATTTGCGTTGATTATCGCAAATTGAATCAGGTCACAAAGTTCGACGCTGAACCGATGCCTTTGTTAGAAGATCTACTGATTAGACTTTCTAATTCTAGATTCTTCACTAAACTTGACTTGTCTAAAGGTTATTGGCAAGTGCCTTTAGCAGAGCATGCCAAACCTCTTACTGCTTTTTCTACACCTAGGGGTCTATTTCAATGGAATGTTATGCCTTTTGGTCTCATGAACGCCCCTGCCACTTTCGTTCGCATGATGCGTCGAATTCTGTCACATCGTTCGGATGTCATCGCATACTTAGATGACATCTGTCTCTTCAGTGATACCTGGGAAGATCACTATTTAGGGTTATATGACTTACTGTCCACTCTACGTGAGAATAATTTGACAGCAAAACCTTCTAAAGCTTTTGTTGGTTTTGGTGAAATCTCTTTCCTGGGTCATCGTGTTGGTCATGGTCTCTTGAAGACAGAAGACCACAATACTTCCAAAATACTGAACATCTCTGTTCCTAAAACGAAGAAACAAGTTAGGAGTCTCTTAGGTTTAATTCAATTTTATGGGAGATTTATTCCAAATTTATCTTCGATCATGGCACCTCTATCAACATTGTTGAAGAAAGGTTCGCCTAATCTGGTCCGTTGGTCTGAAGAATGCCAATCTTCACTAGACCAAATCAAGAATATATTTTCTTCTCCTCCCATCTTAAGATTACCTACTCTTGATAGGACTTTTGTTCTTCGGAGTGATGCTTCATCCACTGGGATTGGAGCAGCACTGATGCAAGAATATGCAAATACTCTGCATCCTGTTATGTACATTTCTAGAAAACTAAATGCGGCAGAGAGGAACTACTCGGTTTTAGACCGTGAGTTGTTAGCGATGGTTTGGTCAATTCTAAAGCTACAAAGATTCCTCCTGGGCGCACATTTCATTCTAGAGACTGATCAGAAAGCTCTTACAGCTATTCAGACTAAGAATTTGAAGAGTTCGAGATCCACTCGATATGCTATAGCTCTTCAACCTTTTCACTTCACGGTACGAGCTATCCGTGGTGCGGATAATGTGATGGCTGACATTTTGTCTAGATGCCCACATGACTCCAACTAATACTTCTGTCCTATATTTCCATATATTACAGAGTCATAACACACCTATATTTCTACAATAGATTAGCACATCTGTACTTACTTTATATGTACACACTATCGTGCTTTGTTGTCATCTTCTTCTGTTCGTTTTTTAAGATGATAGAGGAGGACTGAGTAGTTAATATAAGGGCCGTTAGTTTACTAAACAGCCACAATTATTAATAATGTATTGTACCTTATGAAGCATATTAGTTATTAATTAGCATTATATTGCTTGTACTTTCTCAGAATGTCATTGTTGAGCTGAGGACTTACCTTACTAGTATCAAGCATGACGAGTTCTAGATTGTGTACTTACCCTCGGAATACCAGAGCATATGTCCTGGATCGTCATGTAGTTTAACTTTACTATGTACTTATGTCATTACATGTCAAAGAATGTACTATTTAAATTTTCCTATCAGATTTGTACATCCATTTTTAAAGACAATATTAGAGTATGCTGTTTAATGATGATTATAGTAACTTGCATACGTATATTGTGTTTACATGCTAACGTGATGTGTGTTGGTGACACCTCCCCGATGTGAATATTTTTTGAGACATATTTATTTTTCTGTTGAGGTATATCCTCACCAGACACTCTATAATTAGCCTATTGTTTGGCAATTTAATTAATTATCAGCGCATAATTCGTGCGTTTTGAGCCGCTTATCGCATGCTCTTTGATATTGAAAAAAAAAATATGTTCCACATTTTTTTTTTATCGGGAGGAGGTGGTGATATGTTGCGTGATAAATTCTCGCAACATCGTTTTTTACAATATCTATTTTATAACGCAAGGGCAACAACTGCTTGAAATTTATAGTCACTTTTCTCGGTAAGCATTTGTCTTCTCGCGTTGGTATCGAATGCAGTTAAGTTTGAGCTGTGGTCATTTTGCGCTGGACTGCGCATGACTTGTCTTGCTTCTTGGTCGATCGGTTTCCGCCCACCACTAGTGGAGTGAGCGATTTGGAATGGCGAAAGAGATGCCTCGTTGAAGAGGGGATCTCCGCTATTTTTTGTTCTGTCAGGGATGTGTAGTCCTCTTAATGGATATTTCGTTTATTCGAGATAATACCTCTAGTGTATTTGCACATGCCGGGAGGCGTGATATTTCTGTGTATTTCATGAAAGCAAGGTAAATTGACTTTTTCATTAACTCTATCGATTTTGGGTCGTGAGCGATTTCGATTCATAGCCTGTCTTCGAAAGTCGTCGTCACGAGATGTTTTCCTAGCTCACATGTCGCTGTATTGTACTGCATCGGTTGATGCAGGTACCAAGGACCATTACTTGCTACTTTGTTAAATGAACTAGGTTTGAAAAACCTTTATTATCTAGAGGATATTTTTGAGGACATTATTTATACTTCGGCAGACGTGTCTGTCTTGCTGAAGTCAGACTAAGGAGAGTGAACTGATCTCATATATCTGGTTATCTCCTGGCTGTTATAGAAAAGGATGGAGTTTTTCACCTGACTACATTTACAGCACTATGAAATATAACATGCATCTGACTCATCATTGTAATGCTGTCTACCGTCTATTGCTGTATTGAATGTTGCTGTGATAATGACTGTTTGATGTGCCTACATATTCGCGTAACCATTTTGTCACTGTGGCGTCCACAATAAATAATGAAGAAAAACGTCAACGGCTGTTTCAAGAATCATTGACTTTATACGTCGTGAGTTTACTGACGTCCTATGTGGATTGCCCTGTTATTTTTGTATGAACATTGTTTTGACTGAACACATCTGCACACTACACAAAACCAGACATGCGGATACCATCCATCATCATATGGCATCACGCATCAGAGGCCTTCACGGGTCAAGATATAAGTCAACAAGAGGTCGAAAAACAACTAGTCGGTATATTTGTAGATGGGTTAAATGGAACGCCGATAAAGTTGCACTTGATTCAAAAAGATCCCCAGAACTTGAAACAGGCGGTCACACTAGCAGTAGGAGAGGAAAATGTGAGAAAGCGGCTGGACCTAAGACTGGGAAGAGCTAGGGCGTACAAACAAAGGGAAGAAGAGCCCATGGAGATAGGGTTCTGTCTAAGAAGAGAACTTTCAGAAAGAGGGAGAGGGAGAAATGCATCAGAGGTAGCAAGAAGGGGGGAACACAGACTACCTGTGTGTTATATTTGCAAGAGTCGGACATAAGTCTTACTCGTGCAAATATAAGCCACAAGAGCCTCAAAAGCCGGAATGTCGAGTTGAGACCTTTAACCAAACACGCACTAAACACACAGAAGCCTTGTCCGGTGACTGTGCTCAATGTACTTGCACACAAACTCAAAACATTTACAGACATAACCCGGACGTCACAAACATTCATGACAGAGTCCGACACGCAAATACTTACACTTAGGGTACAGACGGACCCGCTCACTATGTGAGTAGGGTGAATAGGTCTCAACAACATAGACAACGTGCCCAATGGAGCAGCGAGAGCATTGATAATCCCCGTAATACTGCTGCTATGCCGAACCATTGGAGCATTCTGAACAGAAGGAAAGAAAGGGTACTGAAACAAAATGGCATGATGGACAGAAACATAGTAGATATGCAACAACAGTTACAAAGAACATACGGTAGTTGGAGAAGAGGAACAGAGGAAGACAGGAAAGGAAGAAACATAAGAATTAACCAAGCACAATCTTGGGTCAACTCAGAGGAAGGACAAGGATATGTTGGAACAAGTGGAAGACAACCACAAGTGAATATGATAGGAAGGGCACATGTTAGGTATAACCACCAACCATACCATAGACAATGGGCCAGAGTACACCATCCTGCAAGATGGTTTGACAAGAAAAGACGGCAACAACAAACATGTCAAGAATACATAAATAGGAAGATGAATTGGGATGCTTCAGTTGTAGACAGGAACAGACAACACGCACATGAGAGGAGAAACATATGTACAGAATGCGAAAGGGAGAAATGGAAATGTAACAAATATCAGCATAAACAGAGATACCATAGGACATGTAATAATAGTGAGAGGACACTCACAAGTCTCAACAGCAACTATGGACCAGGACACTGGGATAGCTTGAAAAGAAGAGGAACTAGAATAGCTGTGAGGAATTTTGTGGCAGAATTAAGAAAGGAAGGAAATTGGAAATAAACAGAAGCGAAGTCCCCCAGGTTAAAGCAACTATAAAGCAAACAGTCTGCCATCACCGGTGTCAATACCTTGTCGAGGTATAGCGGCTTGCGTACCCTGATTACCCCCAGAGCTATGCCAGCGGGAGTTTTACTCCTGGAAGGTTCTACCAAGCTGGACAGGTTTGCGCGGGCAGGGGTCAGACAAAAGCAGACACCCTGGTCCTCCAGGTTGGGGGTTTTAGCATAGGGCTGACACCCCTGTCTATGTAAAACAAATCGAAGTTACGGAAACAACAACGAATGAACAAACTTTGCTGCGGGATGGACATCCGGAGTCTGAGGCTCGTATGACTGTCAGTGGTGAAAGCCGAAAGGAAGCCACTGACATGAGAATGGACGTCCTGACCGCAAAACATGATACAAGAATAGGATTTTGGAATGTCAGGACAATGAATGAGATGGGTAAACTAAAACAGGTCACGGCAGAAATGAGAAACTATAGGTTACACATTCTAGGGATAAGCGAGAGCAGATGGACAGGGGCAGGAAAAGTTAAAACAGCACAGGAGAAACAGTACATTACTCTGGAAGAGAGGATGGACAGCACAATGAAGGTGTAGCCATTATTCCACAGAAAGGAATAGAAAGGACATTACTGGAATGGAAACCCATCAACAACAGACTGATACGATTAAGATTGAGAGGTAGATTCACCAATACTACAATAATACAATGCTATGCACCAATGAATGACAGCGATGAAGAGGTCAAGGATGAATTCTATCAACAACTGCAGAAAGAAATGGAAGACACACCTAGATATGATCTTATTATAGTAATGGGAGACCTCAATGCGAAAGTTGGTACACACAATACATATAATGATAGAGTAATGGGGAAATGCGGCAGCGGAACAGCAAACGAAAATGGGGATAAATTAATAAGTTTCTGTAGTATTAACAACCTGGTCATTGGAGGAACACTTTTCCCACATAAAGAAATTCACAAATTAACATGGGAATCACCAAATGGTCAGGACAGAAACCAGATAGATCACATCATGATTAATGGTAGATGGAGACATGCATTACAAGATGTGAAGGTAAGATGAGGTGCAGATGTGGGAAGTGATCACCATTTAGTAGTAGCAAAACTGAAAGTGAAACTAAGAAGGGCTGCACCAACTGTAACTACACAGAAAAGGTTTGACATCAGCAAATTGAAGGACCCCTTTACCAAAAAAGCTTTTGCGGCTGACATAAAGAAATGATACCAGTTTGCCAAAAGTCAAGAAAAGACATTGACTGATGGTATAGACCAGAAATTCAACACCATTTCAACAATATATAAGGAAAGCAGCAAATCATGCTTGGGATTCCAGGAAAGGAAGAAGCAAGACTGGATAACACCAGAAACATTAAACACCATAACACTGAGAAAGGAAATGAAAAGAAAGAAAACAGAAGCGAAGTCCCCCAGGTTAAAGCAACTATATAGCGAACAGTACAGTCAGCTGGACAAGGAAGTTAAACGCCAAACCCGAGCCAACAAAAGGAATTTCCTAGACGATCTTGCAAGACAGGCAGAAGAGGCAGCACTGAGAAATGAACAAAGCACAGTATACAAAATAACTAAATTCATCAGCGGAAAACGAGGTGCAAACAACATTACATTAGTAAGAGATAAGCAAGGAAATCTCATCACGACAGCAGAGGGACAGGAAACAAGATGGGCAGAGCACTTCAGAGAAACTCTGAACAAGGAACCACCAGAGACACAATTGAATGTTCCTGAGGCTGAAAACGATCTAGATGTAAATACAGACATTCCACGAAAAGAAGAAATCACAGCAATCAAAGGGTTAAAGAACGGAAAAGCTCCTGGCCATGATAACTTAATTGCAGAGCTATTTAAGACATACCCTGAGCTAGCAGCAGAACTATTAGAACCACAATTTGAACAAGTCTGGAAAACAGGGACAACACCATCAGAGTGGAACAAAGGAATAATTGTCAAATTGCCCAAGAAGGGAGATCTTGCAGACTGCAATAATTGGAGAGGAATCACTCTTCTCTCAGTTCCCAGCAAAATATTAGGCAGGATAATTATACAGAGAATTTTAAAAGCAGTAGACTACAAACTGAGGAAAGAGCAAGCAGGATTTAGAAAGAACAGAAGATGTGTGGATCATATATTCACTCTCAGGAACATTATAGAGCAGTGCTCAGAATGGCAAAGACAGCTGTACATTAATTTCGTTGATTTTGAAAAGGCTTTTGACAGCATACATAGGGACAGTTTATGGAAAATACTGAGGGCTTATGGCATTCCAAGCTGCATAGTGTCAATCATAAAAAGCCTCTATGCCAACTTTACGTGTAGTGTTGGGCAGAGCAACCTAACCTTTGAGGTGAAGACAGGAGTATGACAGGGATGCCCCTTATCAACAACTCTATTTTTAACAGTCATAGACTGGGTGATGCGCCAGACAACAGAGGGCAGTCCAAGAGGAATAAGATGGACTACATTTTCTACATTGGAAGATCTGGAATATGCAGATGACATTGCACTACTAGCACATTCACATCAACACATCCAGGAAAAAACGGATACGCTTAATAAGTATAGCCAGCAGGTGGGCTTGAACATCAATTTAAAGAAGTCAGAGGTCATGACGCTCAATGTGAGCAACCCTGAGCCCATATCAGTAAGGAATCAGCAACTGGTACAGACACCTTCACATACCTAGGATGCATAGTAACACCAGACGGCGAGGCAGGCAAAGACATCAACATCAGAATGAATAAAGCAAGAACAGCCTTTTTTAGCCTAAACAACATCTGGAAGTCCTCTCAATACAGCACAAGCACAAAATTAAAATTATATCAGAGCTGTGTGCTCTCTTTGCTTCTCTATGGTGCGGAATGCTGGAGAGTTACAGAGAAGGAAATGTCGAAATTGTCCTCTTTTCACACAACATGCCAAAGAAAAATTCACCGAATCTTTTGGCCGAATACCATCACCAACCAAGATCTGCTTACTCGGAGCAAGCAGGAAAACATGCACACCATCATAGCTGGCAGACGCTGGAGCTGGGTTGGCCATGTCCTCAAAAGAGACCCCGATGCCATCACAAGAACAGCTATGCTTTGGAAACCTGAAGGAAAACGAAAGAGAGGCCGACCAAAAACAACCTGGCGGAGGACTGTGGGGGCTGGGGTGCAAAGAGTGAACCAGAGTTGGGGAACTGTGCGAAGGATGGCAGCCGACCAAGCAAGGTGGAATCAATTTGTTGTTGCCCTACAAGACGCCACTAGGCATGATGGCCACTGACTGCTTTGACGGTCGGCGGCTAAGGATCAAAGAAGAAAGAAGTAATTTGTGTGCTCTTGTAAATCTTAAGCAGTTTGACCAGATAACCTTCCTTCCTTCTGCTGGTATTTGATGTAAACATTATTCCTCTGTAATTTGTGATCTCCTGTAAATTTCATATAGGTGTTACGCACAAATAATTACTTTTTTCCAAAGTCTTTGTATGATCGTTTTTCGTATGTATGATCATTATTTGACTGAAATGCATGTTATATATATTTTATGGTCAAAGGGACAGAACCCGATATATCGATACTGCTATTTTTTATGAGCTTACCTCCTCTTGTATAGAGACACGTTCGGTCTATAATGTCTTGAACGAAGCGTGACCATATCTCCTTATTTGGTAGTATCAGTCAACTGTTGTAGATGTTTGAAACCTTTCTTAACGCTTCTGTTCATGTCCATAAAAGGCGCGACTGTGTAAGACTTTTATCTCGAATGTTCTTAGAATCGTCTTATTGTGAACAGCGACTCAGAGATTGTCACTCTGCGCATGTCTCGACTTGGTTGTCGTTTGTTGTTCCGCCCCAGGTCGGGGAGTTGAGAAATGGATTGATTAGCGAGCGGACGCGACTGCGTCTTGTGATTCTCTGAGGGAAATACATTGTCTTTGTGAGTTAGTTAGCTAACTAGACTATTTCCCCGTATTATTCAAGCCTGCCTGGAGGCATATGTTCATGGTTGATTTTCCGAAATAAGGTAATTCCTCTTGTATCGAACTTTAGGCTATCATCTAGAGGTTCGTCATTTTGTCGCCTTTTTGCTCGCCTGTGTGATTCAAAATGGAGAGGTACTTTGACTAGGATTAAGTCATCGGTATCTTTATACCTGAACTAGTTATATATCTATGGGTCGCTCTAGACCAACAAGACTATTGTCTGTGTTCCAGGATTCGTTATATCAGAGATCACGTCCAAGTCAGATGGTTAGACTTAGGAAGGTTATAAAGGTCGAGCTGACCTGTAATCCATGTATGCTACTCACGTGCAGACAGTAAACGGACGTATTGTATACATCTGATCTGCTAGCATCAGGAAGGAATAATTATTATTGTCTATGAACATTAAGGATCTGCAGCTGACCACGGTTGCAGAAGTTATATGTATTATTTATCAAGCTTCGCTATGATATTTGTTTTCCATACAACTATTGAGTATTGACTTCTACATGACTGTCAGTTAACATGAGTTTGAATGCTGCATTCGTTGTGCTATGCCGATGATAACATAAGTATCATGACTGTTTTGTGGCGTGCAATAAATGGTATAAACCTAAAGCGAAGTTACCATTTTTATGACTCTACACGTCATGTTGCCTGTGGTGTACCCTGTGAACTGTTCTACTGCAACACACACAGCAACAATCTAAACCAGATAAGACACCCACATCTTGCATTGTAATACCTGGTGTCGATAGAGGTGGTAATTCGACGGCATCCTAATTCCACCCTTATCAATTCATGGTGGCCAATAGTTGGTTTATTCTGGTACCAACTCTCAAGGGGGTCAACAAACCCAGACATCATCAGCAGACTACAAGACAACATTGCAGTTGCTATTCATCACCTTTGATGAAATTTTTTGAAAGACGCAGCAGTACTGACAGTTGTTGATATTTTGAAACTACCCGGCGCTGCTCGGCGGTATTGAAGTTTGTCTACAAATAGAAGGACAAGTACCGAGCGAATGGATTTCCTGATCTGTTGAGAAGAAGGACAAGTGCCGTAACAACTGTTCCGGTCTCAGAATTACTGTTGCAGATTCAGAAGGTCAAGTTCAGAAGCTGTTTCCTGTCAGAAGCTGTTTCCTGTTAGAAGCTCATTTCCTTCGTCATGGCAGTTTACGAGAGCAGATATGGATCAACGTTGGATCATTGTCCTAAGAATGCTGATCACATCCTGTTCTGAACTGTGCTGACGTTGTGGATACATAGAAGTTAAGTGGCCTGTTTTGTTTGTGAACTGTGCCCTTATGTTCTAACTGAGCCTTCTGTCTATCACATTTTTCGCACTCTTTATATGTTTACATGTTATATGTTATTTGGATTTGTATTTATATGTTTATATTTCTGCGGGTTTTCTCGGTTGGGCGGTGTCTTTCAGTAGATGATACCACGTCACAGAGGTTCTACTGTTAGCGTTTTCGTTAGGGACTGTGCGAATTTCCTACTGTGAAATTTGCTAGCGACAATCGTTGCTATATCTGTTTAGTTGTGACGAGTTGTGCTTTATTTTCGTTTTTTGTATATTTTTTTTTTTTTTTTTTCTCTCTTTCTTTCTGTTTTTTAGTTTCGATTTGAATTGTTTGTATTTGTAGGTCTCCTCTTTTCTATTATTCAGTTCTTCACGTAAATTTTTGTGTATATACTGTAGCGTCATTTGTTTGTCATATCTTCGCATTCTGTCATCATATTCTTTTTAGTTTCGCTGTTTATTTATTTGACTTATGCGAATGTTTTCGTATTGTTTGATCTTTGTTATTGTTTACATTGACTCTGATCTTTGTTATTGTTTACATTGACGTTGATCTTTGTTATTGTTTACATTGACTCTGATCTTTGTTATTGTTTACATTGACTTTGATCTTTGTTTTGTTTACATTGTTGGTACTTTGTTATTGTTTACATTGTCTTGTTATTGTTTGCATAGTTCTTGCATAGTTAGCTTTCACTATTGTTACATATATGCTCATGCACTATTGATCTATAGTGCACTTATCATAACTAGCTGGTGGTTTTTTGCTTATGCACTATTGTAGTGCAGTTATGATAAATAACTGATGGTTATGCACTGATTTGGGTAGTGCACTGATAATTAAGAGGTGACTTGTGATATTATTGTACAACTGATAATACAAATTGGTGTCAAGTCTTGTTTCCCACAGAGATTGGAGTAAACATAGTAATTATACAAGCACTTTATTAAGTCTTGTTGCTATTAAGATTGAAATAAGATAATTAATTATTTCAGGTTCTGTACTCACATTTTAGACATCATGTCTACATTTGAGTACTTTATTGAGCAGGGTAAAGCCCTTGGGAAGACAGGTGATAAATTAGAAGAATTTGCGACTGTTCAATATGCCAAGGCATTGAAGTCGGAGGAAAAGAAAATGAAAGAACTAACTGAACAAAAGAGAATAGATGCTGAAAATTTAAAACTGCAGATGCAGGTAGATGAAAAGAGATTACAAATGGAAATGGAAAAACAAAAAAGAGAAGCAGAATCTCAGGAGAAGAGACTTCAGGCTGAGCTTGAAAATAAGAGACTTGAAAAAGAAGCTGAAAATAAGAGACTTGAAATAGAGGCTGAAAATAAAAGATTAGAAAAACAGGCTGAGGCTGAAGAAAGAAGGTTACAAAGAGAGTCTGATGAGAGAAAAGCAAAAATGGAACATGAAGAAAAACTCTTAGCTTTGGAGTTAGAAAAGTTGAAGTTATCTAGTAATGCTAATGATGCTAATAAGGTATCATCTGCTAATAAGTCTAATGCTGTTGATTTCAAGCTTAATTTACCAGCATTCAATGCTTCAATTGATGATATAACATTTTATCTAGATAGATTTGAAAGTGCATGTAAGGTGCATAATATAGATAAAACATTATATGTTTATCATCTGTCCAAGATACTTAGAGGTGATGCTTTGACTTTGTTGGGTATGGTAGATGTGCCTGACAAGAACAACTATGAGGTTGTCAGGGCGGCATTGTTAAAGAAGTACCAACTTAACGAAGACGGATATCGTCTTAAATTTAAAAACATGTTACCAGAAACTGGAGTTGAATTCTCAGAATTCATCTCAGGCATACGTCTTACTTTTTTACGATGGGTTGAGCTTTCTAAGACAGAAAGTACATTTGAAGCCCTCATGGACTTACTTCTTAGAGACAAGGTTATGTCTTCTGTTAATGAAGCTTTTCTTTCTTTTCTTCATGAGCGTAAGCCTAAAAATATAAAAGAAATGGAAGAATACTGTAGCCAGTATGTTACTGCACATCCTCACATAACCATTAGCAACTCTAAGGTAAAAGAAGGTCTGCCAGTTGCTTCGGCAGCACCTTATGGCCCGAATTTTATGCGTAAATTTCAGGGTAGCCAGCAAAATTTCAATAAAAAGAGTAACCGTAATTATGCCCAGAACCATGGTAATCAATTTCAGGGAGATTCTTCTTCCCAGAACTGGAGACAACCTAATATTACACGGTATTCTATTCCCGGTAACTTTAGAAATTTTCATAAAGGTAATCGGTATAGAGGAAAATATTTTTTGCAGAGACCTCAATACCAAGATAATAGAGGTTCTCAACAGCATAGAGATGGTAATGACAGTTATGGAAACTGGAACTCAAACCAGGATAAAAATTACAGTAGGGACTTTAATGATAATTGCAGAGGCAATAATGGTCGCGGTAGATCGCAACAGAAGAGAAAAAGATATCAACAGACAAACTCTGTTCAACAAGAATCTCAGGGAGCAGATAAACAGGTTAATAATGATAAAGACCATAATGCTATCGGATGCTCATCTTTTGACTTTGGTAGGGCAAATAAATGTATCCAATGCAGTACTTTATTTGATCCGAAAACCATTAGTACTCTAAGCTGTGGTCATCCTTTGCCCGCTCTTCCTGCTAATGTTGCTCATGATGGGAGAGGTTCTCTTATATTACATAAGGGGCTTGTAAATAGTAATCCAGTCTCGGTGTTGTTTGATTCTGGATGTACTACTGTCGGGGTTAGGCAATCTCTTGTAGATCCATTCTGTGCTACAGGAAAGGTCATCAAATGTGTCACATTTGGTGGCACGTTGGAAAAATATCCTACTGCCATAATACATATTGCTACTCCTTTCTTCACGGGAGAGGTCCACGCGTGTCTACTTCCAAACCCTATTGCGGACCTTATTATTGGTCGTATTCACGGAGTTAGGGAATGTACCCCACAGCAGATTGCTGTTTGGGAAGAGCAAAACATTGAAGCTACCAATGCGGTGGTCACAAGAGCACATGCTCTGGATCCACCTCAAACTTCATTAACTAATAATGATGAAGTAAATGAACAAAATAGTCACTTGACTATTACACGTGACTCATTTATCAAATTGCAAGAAGAAGATCCGTCGTTACAAAAATTCTTCATTCTAGCAAAAAAAGGTGATCCTAATCAAAATACTAATAGAAAATCTTGGATTTCTATGAAGAACGGCGTACTTGTACGTATGGTACAAGACTCGACTACATCCACTCATTCACAAATTCTTGTGCCTAAGAGCATGAGGGTGCAAATATTGCAACATGCTCATGACTCGCAATGTGCTGGACATATGGGTTTTTCCCGTACAAAGTCGAGGGTTCTTGCGGCTTTCTTTTGGCCATTTGTGAGCAAGGACATACGAATGTACTGTCGCTCTTGCAAAGTATGTCAGGAGGTCAAATCTAAAGGACCACGACATGCTGCGCCTATTCAGGCTGCTGACATTCCAATTCGCCCTTTTCAAAAAATGGCAATAGATATTATCGGTCCTTTTAGAATTAAGTCGGCTAGAGGGCATCAATTTATTCTTACATGTGTCGATATGTGCACACGTTGGCCAGAGGCAATACCTCTCAAGAGCATCTCAACTGCTGATATCGCAGACGCTCTTTGGCTGATATTTTCTCGCTTGGGTTTTCCCGGAGAAATATTGTCAGACCATGGCACTCAACTTATATCAGACACTATGTCACAGGTAATGTCTATGCTACATATAAAAAGGTCTCTCAGCAGTATCTATCACCCAATGTCTAATGGGTTGGTCGAACGTTTAAATAGGACTCTAAAAACTTTACTGGGTAAAATAACTGAGGATCATCCTCAGGATTGGGACAGGGTCTTACCCGCGGCTCTCTTTGCGTATAGAGAGGTCCCCAATGAACATACGGGGTTTTCCCCTTTTGAACTTGTCTTTGGCGCGCAACCGCGCGGCCCTATGTCTTTACTTCACGATCTAATCACTGCCGATAATATTAGCGATGAGACTCAGTCTTCTTATGAGTACGTCATTGCTCTTAGGAAAAAAATCATTGAGGCATGCAGACTAGCAACTTCGTCTTCCGAATTTGCTAAAGAAAAGGCAAGGCAGTTTGCGAATAAGAATAGATGTCTACGACAACTTTGTCCAGGTGACAAAGCTCTCGTTCTACTTCCTTCAAGGGAGAACAGACTTCTAATTGCATGGAAAGGTCCATATGCAATAGTCTCCAAAATTTCTGATGTCGACTATGTTGTCGATATTGATGGAAAGCATAAAACTTTCCACATAAATATGCTCACGGAATTTCATGAAAGACCAGACTATTTGCAGCCTATTTTCCAGGCAACGGACAATTCTCAAGTACCTCATGGTCAATACTCATCGCTGTCAGTTATACAGGATGAGGAAACTACTTTTTCTGATGTCAATCTTCCTCTTTCTATGGTCCCACTTTATTCTACGGAATCTTGGAAAAACGTGACCGTTTCTCCAAATCTTTCCGCTGAGGAACATCGACAAGTTTCTTCGATGTTGCAAACATTTCAGGATGTTCTTACAGACATCCCGGGACACACACATGTCATTGAACATGACATTGTGCTAACTGATCATAATCCTATCAGAGTCAGACCCTATCCAATACCTATCCATTTCCAGTCTCAAGTCGAAAAAGAATTGGATGAAATGATACGTTTGGAAATCATTGAACCATCCACTTCAGCATACTCTTCGTCTATGGTTATTGTTCGAAAGAAGGATAATAACATTCGCATTTGCGTAGATTATCGCAAATTGAACCAAGTTACGAAGTTCGACGCTGAACCTATGCCTTCATTAGAAGAGCTACTCAATAAACTTTCTAATTCTAGATTCTTTACCAAACTAGATTTGTCTAAAGGTTATTGGCAAGTCCCGCTAACTGAACGTGCCAAACCTTTTACAGCTTTTTCTACACCTAGGGGTTTATTCCAATGGAATTTCATGCCTTTTGGTCTTATGAACGCCCCTGCTACATTCGTACGCATGATGCGGCGAATTCTCGCATATCGTACAGATGTCATAGCATATCTAGATGATATCTGTCTATTCAGTGATTCCTGGGAAGATCACTATTTGGGTTTATACGAATTACTGTCTACTCTTCGCGAGTATAACTTGACTGCAAAACCCTCTAAAGCCTTTATAGGATTTAGTGAGATTTCTTTCCTAGGTCATCGTGTTGGTCATGGTCTTTTAAAGACAGAGGACCACAATGTTTCAAAAATACTTAACATTTCGGTCCCTAAGACAAAGAAACAAGTAAGGAGTCTATTAGGTTTGATCCAATTCTACGGACGATTCATTCCGAATCTGTCCTCCATTATGGCACCGCTTTCTACTTTATTGAAGAAAGGGTCGCCTAATTTGATCCGCTGGTCAAAAGAATGTCAATCCTCATTGGACCAGGTTAAAGACCTATTTTCATCTCCACCTATTCTTAGGTTACCTACTATTGAGAAGACTTTTGTTCTTCGAAGTGACGCCTCGTCAACTGGGATTGGGGCAGCACTAATGCAGGAGTATTCTGATACTCTGCATCCGGTGATGTATATCTCTAGGAAATTAAATGCTGCAGAAAAGAATTACTCGGTTTTAGACCGTGAGTTATTGGCTATGGTATGGTCTATTCTGAAGTTACAAAGATTTCTTCTAGGCGCACATTTCATTGTGGAAACCGACCAGAAAGCGCTTACTGCTATTCAGAGCAAAAACTTGAAGAGCTCGAGGTCCACTCGTTATGCCATAGCTCTTCAACCATTTCATTTCTCGGTTCGAGCTATCCGTGGTTCGGATAATGTAATGGCGGACATTCTGTCCAGATGCCCACACGATTCCACATGATTCTTCTGTCATATATATATTTCCTGATATACAGTCCAATGTTATAATGACATGTTAGTAGATTTTTTTTTCTCACTTTTTTGAGGGGGAATTTATAACATTGTACCATGTAATTATCTAAGAAGGCTTAGTTAGTGATATACGGGCCAAAAGATCACTCGGCCACATTTAAATAAATTATTTTCAGGATTGTATTGAGAGATTTACCAGTTGTCTTTAAGATTTGTGTTATTGATATTTTCGCAGCACATCATTGAAGATGCGAGATTGTGTCCATTGTGGAACTTTGAGTATATCAAGTCCTGTCCTAGATTGGGAGCGGATGATGTCCACATCTTCTTCTATTGAATGTTTTATGTCAACGAAGATCAACACATGTATTACTTATTAGTTACTGATGCATTACATAATGTAATAAAATAGTGCGGTATATTAATATATTACACCGCTATTTGCAACACATTGTATGATATCATAATAATATATTTGATTTCATATATTGGTATGAGAATAATTTGACTTTTATTATGATGTTGCCAGCATTGTGGTTTGTGTTGGTGGCACCTTCCTGGGATATATACGCGTATACTTAGATAAATTTTTCTCTAAGGACCTGGGATATGATCTCAGTTTCGCTCCAAGTGTTGAGCTATTTTGTTAGGTATATCCGCGCATCATACGTGCGTTAGGAGCCTAGATTTTTCCGGCTCCAGGATTTAAAAAAAAAATGTTTCATTTTTTTTTCCCGGGAGGGTGCGGTAATGTTACGCACAAATAATTACTTTTTTCCAAAGTCTTTGTATGATCGTTTTTCGTATGTATGATCATTATTTGACTGAAATGCATGTTATATATATTTTATGGTCAAAGGGACAGAACCCGATATATCGATACTGCTATTTTTTATGAGTTTACCTCCTCTTGTATAGAGACACGTTCGGTCTATAATGTCTTGAACGAAGCGTGACCATATCTCCTTATTTGGTAGTATCAGTCAACTGTTGTAGATGTTTGAAACCTTTCTTAACGCTTCTGTTCATGTCCATAAAAGGCGCGACTGTGTAAGACTTTTATCTCGAATGTTCTTAGAATCGTCTTATTGTGAACAGCGACTCAGAGATTGTCACTCTGCGCATGTCTCGACTTGGTTGTCGTTTGTTGTTCCGCCCAGGTCGGGGAGTTGAGAAATGGACTGATTAGCGAGCGGACGCGACTGCGTCTTGTGATTCTCTGAGGGAAATACATTGTCTTTGTGAGTTAGTTAGCTAACTAGACTATTTCCCCGTATTATTCAAGCCTGCCTGGAGGCATATGTTCATGGTTGATTTTCCGAAATAAGGTAATTCCTCTTGTATCGAACTTTAGGCTATCATCTAGAGGTTCGTCATTTTGTCGCCTTTTTGCTCGCCTGTGTGATTCAAAATGGAGAGGTACTTTGACTAGGATTAAGTCACCGGTATCTTTATACCTGAACTAGTTATATATCTATGGGTCGCTCTAGACCAACAAGACTATTGTCTGTGTTCCAGGATTCGTTATATCAGAGATCACGTCCAAGTCAGATGGTTAGACTTAGGAAGGTTATAAAGGTCGAGCTGACCTGTAATCCATGTATGCTACTCACGTGCAGACAGTAAACGGACGTATTGTATACATCTGATCTGCTAGCATCAGGAAGGAATAATTATTATTGTCTATGAACATTAAGGATCTGCAGCTGACCACGGTTGCAGAAGTTATATGTATTATTTATCAAGCTTCGCTATGATATTTGTTTTCCATACAACTATTGAGTATTGACTTCTACATGACTGTCAGTTAACATGAGTTTGAATGCTGCATTCGTTGTGCTATGCCGATGATAACATAAGTATCATGACTGTTTTGTGGCGTGCAATAAATGGTATAAACCTAAAGCGAAGTTACCATTTTTATGACTCTACACGTCATGTTGCCTGTGGTGTACCCTGTGAACTGTTCTACTGCAACACACACAGCAACAATCTAAACCAGATAAGACACCCACATCTTGCATTGTAATACCTGGTGTCGATAGAGGTGGTAATTCGACGGCATCCTAATTCCACCCTTATCAATAGGTTAACTTGATCAGATATCTTTCTTTATGTTTTTTTCTTGATGCCATTGTCTATATCTATGGGTCTGTAATCTGGGGTGAGAAATCCGGTTGGGGCTTCTCTGCTAGGCTACTAATCTGAATATAGCAGAGCTTACAAGATAACAACTTCCATCATGAGAATGGAGGTCGAGGCTTTTACTGCAGCCTTACTGAAACTTCATTAACAAAGGCTATCATTGTGTCCGACTCTTAGTCCATGCTTTAAAAGGTTCAAAGTGGTTGGTTGCGTCATGAACGAAAATATTAATAGAAGCTTTATAAGAGCTGGTGTGGATATACTGTCCTGGTCATGCTAGTGTATGTGGTAATGAAAGAGCTGACAGACTAGCATCAAGAGCACCCATAGTGGGGACATTAGATATGGATAATGGAGATATACTGAGAGCAATTAATATTTGCCTGTTGGAGAATGACACTGCAATACATGAATCATTAAAGTTAAGACTGTTGGAATTTGGCTTCAAATGTAAAGCTAGTAGAAATGGACGTATGAAAAGATGCATCTGTTGTGTTTACAACCAGCGTGCTACAGGAACAGTTAGCATTCACACTCAACATATACTGATGGAGACTGAGCACCTATGGGTTTGCCCAGAGTGCAATGATGTCAATTCTTTATAACAATAACAATGTTTTGTGGGAATTTCTTCTCCCTCAAAGATGGTCAGGTATTACTTGTAGCTCTAGATGCTCCATAAAAGATGAGGTAGTTCCACTGAAACCCTCTTTAACATAATTCTTCTCTTCTGTAGAAGCTGATTCAGTTCATAACTGTACAAGATGATTTTTTTCCCCCCTTCCTTTCATTGATTTGTGTGTGGTAAGAATTTCAGTAAACAATTGACTGCAAAGTCTCCAACTTGAATGGTAGTAGGGAGGGGAAGTTGTAAGGCACCTCAACCATGCCAGCTTTCAAGTCATAAAGTTTTAAAGATATTATAGACATGCAACTGCCCCCCACCCCCACCCTCCCCCCCCCCCAAGTTTTAATGAGAACCTGCTAATTTCCATTATTTGACCAGTAAAATTTAAAAAAACCAGTAACTTAAATCCTGCTTTTCTACTAAAATTACAACTGGGACATTTGTTTTAATATTCTTTGGTGCCTGATTTAAAAAAAAAACTTAGTTTCCTACAAGTCACAAACTTTAGTTGTTAAATAAATACATATAATTAGGCTTAACTAAGACTTCAGTGAACAAATTCCCAGTATAGATCATTGATCATCAAGATAAATTATGAAAATGAATACGTAAAATTGTTCAAAATCATTTCTTTACATGTCCAACAAATTGCAAAAACATTCTTTTTTTTCTCACAAATTTAACACTACACTGTGCACACCTTTATAATCTAAACAACATTTGGAAGTCCTCCCAATACAGCACAAGCACAAAATTAAGATTATATCAGAGCTGTGTGCTTTCTGTGCTTCTCCATGGTGCAAAATGCTGGAGAGTAACAGAGAAGGAAATGTCGAAATTGTCCTCTTTTCATACAACCTAAGAAATATTATCTGAATCTTTTGACCGAATACCATCACCAACCAAGATCCTCAGAGCAAGCAAGAGGACATGCATACCATCATAGCTGGCAGAAGCTGGAGTTTGGTTGGCCATGTCCTCAGAAGAGACCCCGATGCCATCACATGAACAGCTATGCAATGGACCCCTGAAGGAAAACGAAAGAGAGGTCGACTAAAAACAACCTGCAGAGTACTGTGAGGCTGAGATGCAAAGAATGAGTTGGGGCACTGTACAAAGGATGGCCACCGACCGTGCAAAGTGGAATCAATTTGTTGTTGCCCTAAAAGACGCCACCAGGCATGATGGCCACTGACTGCTTTGACAGTCGGCGGCTAAGAATCAAAGAATAATAATGCACCCTTGAAAGCTTCCAAATGTCAATATTTTCATTCATCTTCTTTTTGTGCTCCTAACAGAGCATACAGCCACCCTTACAGCTGGACCACTTGTTAGAAGCCTGCACCAAGCATTCACATACACTTGCAGCAGTGGTGTCTGTGACAATTTGTTTAACATAATGAGGTAGCCAGCCCCACCCACAACCCCACAAGTCACTTTGTACGACATGCTCAAGAGTGCAGTAGGCATATTCTTTCTTTGTCTCTTCAGAGACCCAGGGGAATTACATGGGGCATAAATATTTTACATACCTCATAGTCTGTTTCCTGCTTCATTTCTGTAATTAGACGTGCGACATCAGATTCAATATTTCTTTCAACCTGAAGTCAATGAAATATAGCAGATAATGGGTATAATTTTAAGACTATGAAGATGTACTACATATATTTACACCAATATCTAAGCAGCATTACCTCACAGCAATAATCACTGTTAAATGGTGGGGCCTAATGCAACTGCATTAGCAATAAACAAATATGCTTTTTTAAAATAAATACTTGATCATTTTCCATTACTTCATTCTCTCCTTTCCTTTTTCACTTTCAATATTTCTGTGACCCACAGTTACTATCTTCCCCTATCCCGACATCTGTTTAATACATTTCACACCAGCATTGAACATACCCTAATCCTCAAAGTTCCCTCCAAACTCAAAAATAAAGGAGATCACAAGGGATGATTTGGTAGATCTTTACATGAGAGAGATGCAAATAACTTATATGCTGCACTTCTTCAACATTTTTTATACTCTGAAACATAAAACAGATATGATTGTATCAAGGCAGATCTTTAGAGAGCTCAGCGTTTCTAAAGTAGATCCTCACATCACATCACATAGGTTCCCCGCTGCTGATCTAGTCTGCATTTTAAAACCATAAAGTGACTTCTGTTACTGTTTTAGCAATCAGAGTGAAGTTAAACAGCATGTGTACATGCTTTGGCATTTTTATTATAGTTTTGTGATGAATCACATGATTATGGTTTTCTTTAAATTACCACAGAAATGTGACAAGCCAAGTATCTACAAATTCTAAGTCTCCTGAGAAAATGAATGTGTCACATTTATTTAAAAACATAATCGACAATTAAGAGAATTGAGTTGATAGTCATAATTCATTATCAAATGATGGAAGAGATGAGGAATGTTACATTTAGCTGATGAGTGGGTATTGCCTGGCCATTGAAAAACCAACAGAACTTGATCTAAAGCTACAGTTAATGACTAGTCACAGGTGAAAGACAAAGCTAAAGATAAACTTTTAAAACCACAAACAATTGTCAAAATATTTATGTGATATAATTATACTTGACTTGTTTTAAAATTATTTTTTTTTTTTTTTCCATAACCAACAGCACTTGGGCTATCAGCCCTTCAGCCCAATGACATGCCATTGCGAGGCTGGGGAACCTGTGGACTTTCCTCCCAACCAGGTAAGGAGCTTCACTCCTTCCCATCCACAGAGGGTTTATCTCAGGAGCCGTTCAGGTTATTCAATCAAAATCCCAGTCGGTAACACTTCTTCAAATGCTCATGCCCAGGCTTGAACCTTGAACACCTGATTGCCAGTGCAATGTGGTAACCATTTCACCAGCATGGCTTCCAACAGCAATATTTTGTGATTTTCATTTGTCACAATGTTTCATTATGAAATACGTAGTTTTAAATGTTCTGGTATTTGCATCTAAGGTACAAACAAAGGACATGATGCTATACTTTATGCTTTTAATTTGCTTTGTACAAGTGGAAAAAGTGGAAAAATGCTAAAGGACATGATGCTATACTTTATGCTTTTAATTTACTTTGTACAAGTGGAATAAGTGGAAAAATGCTACTCAAATGATGAAACAGTTGTAAATAAAGGATAAAAATAATTACTTTTTACTCTCTCTTTTATTCTGACTGCAAAATGTCCAGCTCTGAGCAAACTCCTGATAAGCAGAATTTGTTTAGGTGGTCCCAGTAATTTCTACTTATCCAGACTGTGTTATAGGTATGGCCATATATGAATTACCTTGATGTTCCAAGGCTAGGAAAGCAAGTTTCATTGACTGCAACAATAAACTGCCGTCATTAAGTTCATATTCTACTGTTAACGTTGTTGGTGTGTTTTTTACTACATGCATTGTGTTTTTATAAATTTCAATTATGCTTGCACTAATACTAATGGAGAAACACTGCACGTCTTGACTCCCTATCAATTTCTATCAGTTTAATATATAATAAGTGCATGTTCACATAAACAATTTACACAAAAACATGGTATATTCTGCTGTTTATAATTCTTTGGGAAAAAACACACACACACACACACAAAATTGAGGCACAGTGTAAGTAATAATTTTTGAAGCATAGAATTAATGTAGGCTACATTTGTTGTACATGTAAAAAAAAATGGAGGAGGTGAAGTCTGGGGTGTTTGGGATGAAACCTGGTTCACTATTTTTTTTAAATTATCAATATGTATTATGAGAACCTTATTACACATTCAATTTCCCACTACACCCTCTGTAATCCTTACATATTAATTTTTGTTTTTGGTTGCATACTGCTTTACGATATCGTGCAGTTCTCTATGTCTGTCTATTCTCAACACCTCTTCTACTGATATGGGTGAATTGCAATCCTGTAAATAATATAATATTGTTATTCTCTGTTTTTCATATTATTTTATTGTAGACATTCTGCACATTAAAATTCTGCTATACTAAAATAAACTATTCTTAATTATAGTCTGAGTAGGTGGCCTAATTACTTTTTTGGGTAATTTCCTATTACTCGTAGGTTTTTGATCCGCAGTGAATATGGGTATTTTAGATTTATCTCCCTTTAAAATTTTTTGTTCCGGGCATTTCGCGGGGTATCGAATTGGGTTTCCAATTGATAAGTATCGCACTACTATTATATATTTTTTCGCTGTCTTTCTTTCGCTGTTATTCACTCTTCCATCGCTACATTGGTGGATCCATGATCCATAAGTAGCAATAAAGTAGGCCTAAGTGATGATGACGATAAAAATATTTGATACCAGCTGACTAATACATGGTAGTCATCCTTCTCTTTATCAGGCTTAGCAGCAGCTCTTACGCTCGCAGTAACAATAGCCTATGTGAAACATGTTTGGGATTCAAACCCTCTACGCCTGAAGGCATTCATGCTGACAGGATGCTTTATACAACTCGCTGGAATCTGGCCTTGTGGCATATATAGTGTTGACAATATCACAAAACCGAGGTGTTTATTGCTTATAATTTTTTTATTTTTTTTTGCATCTTTGTAATTTTTATTGATATCAAATGCTACAATAAGTAAAACAAGAAATACACCTGATTGGGATCAAAAGTACATCAAAAGATAAAACAAGAAAAGCACAGAGCAATTTTTGGTATGGTCAGTTGCTGTTAAAACTGGAAATGAATTAGTTTTTAAAAGAGCTTAGATAATTTATTCTTGCCTTATAGGGTTGGTAGTTAGTTGTTTTTACATACTTTTAACTTTTAGTCTTAGATTTGACATAATGTGAGACCATGGCTTCCTTGAGAGAATTGATAAGCTTATGGTTCTCTGTAGTATGGGATTAGTCTTTTTTTTTGTGTGCTGTTGAGAGGCTTGGTAGTTTGTGATTATCTTTGATCGTCATTCAACAAGGAGCCACAACCAAAGCTGGTATTCTGGCAGGAAACCTCCTTACTTGCTTCCATCTGCTGTTGTTGTGGTGGTTTCTGTTTGTTTTACATGATGATGTTCCTAGTGACATGTACAATGTCATATTAATTGCCACTTCACATCACAATGTTTCACTTCTTGCTTTTGTAGTTATTTTAATATACAGACATAAATAAACAATGTGGATGTAGATGACATGCCAAGTGATTTTTTATTTTCTGGTATGAGCATATTGTATTACACTGCTTCAGATCACAATATGTCACTTATTGCATATGCACTTATATCATCTTGCCACATATATGAATACTTGGCATGAATATCAAATTCCAAGTAATGTTTTGTTATCCTGCATGTGCCATCATTTTCTGGTATAAGCAGATTGTTCATTACACTGCTTCAGATCACAATATGTTACTTATTGCATATGCACTTATTTCAACTTCTGACATATATACACACTGAGCATGAATATCCAATGCCAAGTAATTTTTATTTTTATCCTGCATGAGCCATAAATTTTCTGATATAAGCAGATTGTTCATTACATTAGTATTGTTTATAGAGCTGAAAATATTGATAAGTTGTACTGCGTTAGTCCTCTGTAATATTTTTATTACAATATTTCAGTTCTTGTTTAACCTATTTTTTTAACACATATGTCTATGCTTTGTTACATTTTTATATTTTTCCCCTTATTAAATTTGTCAAATGCTTTAGTATTGTTTATAAAGCTGAAAATATTGAAAAGTTTTACTGCATTGGACCTCTGTAATATTTTTATTACAATATATTATGAGTTGTTTGTAGTTTAACCTATTTTTTAACACACATGTCTATGCTTTGTTAGATGTTTATAATTTATCCCTTATTAAATTTGTCAAATGCATTACTATTGTTTATAAAGGTGAAAATATTGATAAGCTTTACTGCATTGGTCCTCTATAATATTTTTATTCTAATATATTATCAATTGTTTCTAGTTTAACCTTCTACAAAATTAAATACTTCATCACTAGGCTAATTGGTGTTGTGTTGTGTCTTTTCTGTGCTGCAGTTCCATTATTTGTTTACTTATTGTAAGTCCCATTACAAAAGAAAGCAATAGGTTATGATAGGTTTTTGAACACCACATTTGAAAGCTGGTGTTTTTGGGTGCAAGGTATACCCAATTCACCCCCATGTGGGTTATAATTTGGGTATATAGTATTCATCACTCCATATAGTGTATTATTTTGTTCTTTGTCTTATGTGTTGGCTCTTCCATGATGTAATGTATCTGCCTTTTGCTGTGGCAATGTTTAATGTATGTGGTTGTTATGATTAAAATTCATAACGATTATGTATGTATTATAGTAAGCTCGACAGGGCTCCATTTCTGATAATTTTATAAGGAATTACTCATTAATAAAGGAAGTGATGTCATACCGATATGGTGTAGATGCAGACATACATTTTGAAGCAGAAGATTGGGGTGATCGTCTGCTAGAGAGATGTTCATTGTGTTTCAATGTGAGCAGACGTATGTGTGAAAGCTCCTGCAGTCTATTGTGTTTTTTCCTGAATCTTAACATCACTAGGGCATCATGATGCTATGTTGAGGTGTCCTTAGTTTCTTCGAATCTCAGGAAGTATTTATGACGACAATGTCTATTAAATGAAGATATATAATACAAATTGTGAGAATGCCAGGACATCGTCTCCATAGTGAACATTAAGAAGACTGCCTATTACTTCATTTGGCATTGGGCTTATATTCTATGTCATGGAGCTTTGTGTCAAGTGAAGAAAAAACTGTATATCGTTAATATTCCATTTGTGGCGATGTCATAAGAGGTTTTGATGTTAATAAAAGTATAGACCTAGGCTATCCTGGACAAATAGGTGTATCAGAGGATACCAGGATAGTGCCAGATAAGAGACTGGTCTTATAAGTAATACCCCCTTCTCCGAAAAGAGCAAAGGTGTATAGACATCAAAGTGGGGTCAAGCTATGTAAGTTCTCAGAGTAGATGATGATGTACTCTGAATCCCTAACGGCTACCTCTCCTGATCCCAAATTGGTTTAGCTACGGGTCTAGGGGAATGTATTTAATATAATTAATGATTAATTTCAAACAGAACTTCAACTTTAATATAATTATTTAAGCAAGGCTGTATGAAGATTTATGTACAATTTAATTTTCCTGAACCTCAATCTTTTTGGTCAGGAATTCTCAAAATCAAGAAACTGTTATTTACATAATAACATAAATATTTTAGAAAATCTGTTCCATTTCTGTAAAAGGGGTCACTGGAATGACTACACACACAGTTCCTGTTCCTAATACTGATACTGCTGCTAGTTCTACACTGTAAGGTCTGATACTGACTGGCCGTAAAAGGGTTCTTAGCACTGCTCTTTTAGTTCAAACGGCAAAGGCTTGGTCATACGGTCTTTTAGGATACGTCAGCTCGGCGTGTAGTTTATGATGCAACGGCAGAAAACCCCAATAGGTTGTTACTATTTATAGAACGACGCCCGACCAATCAGAGGAAAAGTCAAAAAGTTAATTTTTGAGACTAGTAAATTATGCGGTTCTAAGCGTGTTTGTATGATCTGACCAAATTTTAATACTTTATATTATAGTTATTAGTGGACAGATTTTAATTATCGAAAGTGATAATCAAACGGCCAATTTCTCTCTATTGTTCTATATAGTTTTCCCTTAGTTATTCCTTTGCATTTCAATCTGGGTAATTTTTAATTAATTAAATTGGGCATTACCCTGATGTGATAATATCACTAAATAAAATTTTTCAAAGTTAATATAATTTTATTATGAGGGAATCTTTATGTTTATGTGTTAAGCAATATTAGCGCTATAATTCGAGATATCCCTTTAATTTTAATTATCTTTAGTTATTAAGAAATAAATTATCTACGTTCGGTCAAAAACACAAAATAGGCATTATTTCCACGTCAACAAATATTTTCTTATCACTACAAAAAAGAAAACGATTTGATTGTTTGTTAAATTTGTACTATGCTCTTAGATAAATTTTGGGTGGGCGGTAACTTTTGACTTGTTTCCTAGACAAATTCAAATACACTAGATGAATTGTTGGCGGTAAATTTGACTGGGCCCTCAGACAAATTTCAAATACTGTAGTTATTTATAGATTTAAAAATACGTTAACTAGTTTTTTTTGGGCGGGAAATTTGAGCGTGGTGGTCACACAGATTCAAAATTTTTACGACAGGCGACGAACTGGAACGGACTACGACTAATGGAACATGGAGCACAAGAAGTATAAATGGGAAAGAAGAGGAGCTGGTGGAAGAGATGAGGAAAGCAAAACTAGAAATCCTGGCTATAACGGAAACGAAGAAAAAAGGACAAGGAGTCATGGATCTCGATGGCGAATAACTGCTCTACAGTGGCGTACCCACATCTGAAAGAGCTAAAGGGGGCGTAGGATGTATTGTGACCAAAAACCAAAAAGATAGTATCAAAGGATGAAAATTTGTCTCAGAGCGCATTACGTTTGTACAACTAAAAGAAGGAGAGACTATAGTCAACCTGGTCATAGTGTATGGGCCAAATGAGGATGAGAGAGTAGAGTTCAAGGAGGAATTCTTCGAGCTGCTTTAAAAGACAGATGCAATTATCATGCTCGGAGATTTCAATGCCAGAGATGGAAATGACCATGCTAGATGAGGTGGAGTAATCGGAAGATATGGAGAAGATACTGTCAATGACAATGGAAAGCGACTGCTTAGATTACGCAGTGAGCAGAATCTGATAATTACAAACACAAAGTTCCCCCATAAGCGCATACATGCATACACAAGATGTGAACCAACAAAGAATGAGAAGTCGGTGATGGACTATGCCATAGTCAGGAGGAGCTCATGCAAATATGTCCGAGATGCCAGAGTCTGGAGGGGGCCAGAGATTGGAAGTGATTGTCGTAGATTTTATTGAGATAGGTTCAAGATGTTTAGGGTCCCGTCTGAGCAAAGGTGATAATGATAAACTATGTGAGAATAAGGGGTAAGAAATAGCTTTACTTTTCACAAGGATGAGAGTGTTAGAGAAAGGACAGTCTCTAGATTGAGTAATTGCTCTAATCCAGCCTATTTTACGACAATATTTAATAAGACGCATATATATATATCACTTACACTTCACTTACATATACACAATTCTGTGACATAATACGTACAGACGTGAACCAAGCTATGGATAACATATATTGGGCAGGGGTTTTGACCAACACGATAACTTAAGGTTTAACATCTTAAAAAATCACAACATCAATATTATCTATCAGAACGTATAGTTTACAGACATCAAAATGCAAGAAATTTTTTTAGCCCAATAGGCCCTCCTGAATATAAAATCGAGGTTCTGGGACTGTGTAAAAGAAAGTGGAAGGGGGTAGACAAGAAGAAATTCATCACAGGTGAATTGGTGCTGTCCTCAGGACACGAAGACGTAAGTTCACACCACAGTGAAGGGGTAGCTCTTATGTTATCTAAAGAAGAACAGAAAGCACTCATTGAATGGGAAGCCGTTGGACCCAGAATAATAACAGCAACTTTTAAAACAGCTAAAAAGAAAATAAATATAAATGTTATCCAATGTTATGCACCAACTAATGACAAAGAAGAGTCTGTGAAAGAAGATCTTATACTAGACTAAAGAAATTATGGAAAAAGAAGAGACATCACAATTTATTTTGATGTGTGAGATGAATGCAAAGATAGGTATAGTCAACACCGGCTTTGAAGAAGTCATGGGAAAACATGGGCTGGGAATAATGAATTAAAATGGGGAACTATTCTCAAACTTCTGTGCTTCAAATCAACTGGCTATAGGAGGAAGCATGTTTCCACATAAGAGAATACACAAGGCAACATGGATATCACCAGAACATAGAACGGAAAATCAGAATGATCATATATGCATAAACAAGAAGTTTAGATCATAATTGCAGGATGTAAAGGTATATAGAGGAGCAGATGTGGCATCACATCACCACCTTCTGATAGCCAAAGTAAAAATGAAACTCAAGAGATATGCAAAATTATAGACAACAATTTAATGTAGGACATCTAAGAAATCAAGAGACCACTCTGGTATTAAATTATACTTAAAACCCACAAGCTTCTAGCTAATATTATCGTGCTTTAACACGAGATGTAAATTCTGGTAATTCACAAAATTACGCATGATGAATAAAGGTAGATTTATCTCTAATTATCAATCACTTACCGTATATAAATTAATATAAAGCGTCTCTTACTGGAGGAATAGCAAGAAATTAAATTTACTTATTACAGCTGGAACTATTTAATATGCTTATGTAATAAACACAGAAATCCCAGTGAAAAACGTTAACACGTTAAGACGCTCAAAATTCTAATATATATTATGATTACCACCCCGCAAGAAAAATGACACTCTCCACGAATCTAAGAAATTATCTCTATATAAAAACTCCAAGATTCGCGCTAGCAGATATCACCAATTCCTGGGGCAGACTGCTAATGAGTTTTAGAAGACTGCGCATGTATACTGAATCAGCCCGATGTCCCCATGTCTAGCAAAAACGCACTGGAGCGAATTCTTCGTCCATTCTATTATCAGGCGTTAATCAGAGGTTTCAGATCTCGGCTCTGAAGTCGTACCTAATCGCTGGTGGTCCGCCTCTGAGAAGACAACAAAGGCCGAATGTCGTGGCTGCTAGCAGGATAACTTATTGCATACCAACCAGCAAGCGTGGGAATTCCACTCGAGTTAGTTGTCTTTTTTTATTTTTGTAAGAGAGAAAGGGTTGACTGAGGGATTAAAGTGTAGCTTCATTTTCATCTGTCACAGTGATCACTACCTGCTTACAATCAAAAAGAACAACTGAAAGAGTTTCTCAGCCTAGGAACTGCCCAACATCATGCAAGAAACTAAGTAAATGAATGAGAGAAATGAGCATTAAGACCTACAAGCTGAGAGAGCCAGAAATTAGGACCAGATTTCAGGGGCTTGCTGCCATCAATGGTACCTATACCTTGTAGCGGTATTGCAGCTTGTGTGCCCTGACAATCCCCAGAGCTATGCCAGTGGGACTTTTACTCCTAGTGGGTTCAACCAAGCTGGACTGGTCTGCGTGGGTAGGGGTCAGACAAAAGCTGGTACCATGGTTCTCCAGGTTGGGGGTTTTAGCACAGGGCCGACACCCCTGTCTATGTAAAAATCGCACATGTTACGGAAACGGCAATAAATGAAAAAAACTTTGATGCGGGACGGACATCTGGATTCTCAGGCTTGGGTGACTGACAGTGATGGAAGCCAAAAGGAAGCCACTGGCATGAAAACGGATGCTCAGACAGCAAAACACGAAACCAGAATTGGTTTTTGGAATGTCAGAACCATGAATGAGGCAGGAAAGCTGAGACAGATCACAGCAGATATGAGGAATTACAAACTACATATCCTGGGAATAAGCGAAAGCAGATGGACAGGGATGGGGAGAATAAAAACAGCTGCAGGAGAAACAGTACTTTATTCTGGTAGAGAGGATGGTGAGCACAACGAAGGTGTAGCCATTATCCTTAAGAAAGGAATGGAAAGGTCTTTACTGGATCGGAAACCGATCAACAACAGACTGATAACAGCAAGACTGAGTGGGAGGTTCACCAACACCACAATTATACAATGCTATGCACCAACGAACGACAGCGATGAAGAGATCAAGGATGATTTCTATCAACAGGTACAAAAGGAATGGAAACTGTACCTAGGTACGATCTTATTATAGTAATGGGAGACCTAAATGCGAAAGTTGGAATACACAATAATTATAACGAAAGAGTAATGGGGAAATGCGTCAGTGGAACAGTAATTGAGAATGGGGACAAATTAATAAGCTTCTGCTGTATTAACAACCTGGTCATTGGAGGAACACTTTTTTAACACAAAGAAGTGCACAAGTTAACATGGGAATCACCAAACGAACGAGACAAAACCCAGATAGATCACATAATGATCAATGGCAGATGGAGACTTGCACTACAAGCCGTGAAAGTAAGAAGAGGCGCAGATGTGGGAAGTGATCATAACCTAGTAGTAGCAAGACTGAAGGTGAAACTCAGAGCTGCTGGACCAGTTGTAGCCAAACAGAAAAGATACAACATCACGAAACTTAAGGACCCCCTCACCAGAAAAGCGTTCGTTGTTGACGTAAAGAGACGATATCTGATTACCAAAAGCCAGGAAAGAACAGAGACCGACGATGTCGACCAGAAATTCAACACCATCTCAATAATATACAAAGAAAGCAGCAAATCATGCTTGGAATTCCAGGAAAGAAAGAGCCAAGACTGGATAACACCAGAAACACTAAGCACCATAGCGAAGAGAAAGGAAATGAAAAGAAAGCAGAAGCTAAGTCTCCCAGGTTAAAGGCAATATATAGTGAACATTACAGTCAGCTGGACAAGGAAGTAAAACGTCAAACACGTGCTAACAAAAGGACATTTCTGGATGACCTTGCAAGACAGGCAGAAGAGGCAGAACTGAGAAATGAACAAAGCACAGTCTATAAAATAAATGAAACTATCAGTGGAAAACGAGGTGCAAACAACACAACATAAGAGACAAGCAAGGAAATCTCATCACCACAGCACAGGGGCAGGAAACAAGATGCGCAGAGCACTTCAGAGAAACACTGAATAAGGAACCACCAGAGACTCAGCTGAATGTTCCTGAGGCTGAAAGTGACTTAGATGTAAATACAGACATTCCACGAAAAGAAGAAATCATCACAGCCATCAAAGGGCTAAAAAATGGAGAAGCGCCTGGTCAAGACAATCTAAATGCTGAGTTATTCAAGACAGACCCTGAAATAGCAGCAGAACTATTAGAACCACTATTTGCACAAATCTGGGAAACTGACAAGATGTCCTGGCATTTTCACGCAGAGTTTATTTAAAAGACTTCACTCACGTACATCAGAATACAGCATTCACTTTTCACAATATAAATCTCTAGCATCGAACCAATGAACTATGTGAGCGATCTAGATGTTGAAACACGTTAAAGACTCCGTAGAAATAACACCATCTAGGAGCTGGACAAATATGCGTCCGTCCTCATCGAAGAACACACAGAAAAGGCCCCCAAGTTTCATTAACTTCTGCCAAATTGAGACAGGCTAACGTCTGCTAATTGTGCCCCAAAAGACAATGACGTACTTCCGGGTAACCCGTGTATACAGTACATCAACAACATGGTCTACCATCGATACCCGTCTGATAACGACCGATATGTTATGAGTTTTAATCATAACAATAGTGTTTATCATTCCATGTAGTGTATTACTTTGTTATTGTCTTATGTGTTGGCTCTTCCATGCTGTAATTTGTCTGCCGTTTGCTCTGGCAATGCGTAATGTCTGCGGTGTTTGTCATGTTTCTTCTTCCATGATACCAAATTGTTCTTTTTCGCTATTGACATATTTGTCTGCTGGGCTTTTGGTTGGTTTTTGTTTGTTTGTTTTTTATTTTTTTTTCTATATAATTCTTCTACTGGTATTGAATGGACTTAGTTTCGTTTTTTCCCCTTGTCATTCTAATTTTGGTAAAGTCTGAGCGATATCACAATGCGCTGGCCGAACTGCCGGCCACAAAACGTAAACCGACAGAAGAGCATTTTCGAAAGAATAATCTAGACCAATCTTCTCATTCTTCTCATGCTTCTAACCAGAATAACCACAGAGAAACTGGACCTCAAAACCCCCCTCCTGAAAAATCCAAGCTCTACAAAAACAAGTACCCCAACCACAGTAAACAGTCTGATCAACCCGACCGTTCTTCATGGCACCACAGCCAGCGAGGATAAGGTGACAAAGGGAAAACCCCTGAGCACGGGACTAATGATCAGAGCGAGCACACCGAGCCTAAACGCATCGGATGCTTGCTAACAGTCTCGCAAGGCGGAATTATTGACAGTGATTCCCAACCTGTAGATGGAGAGAGACCATCTACGCGAGGTACTGTTATATTGAACGGTTCTCAAACTTTTTCTTTATTTGACACGGGGCTTTCTTATGATTGCATTGTTGCCAGAAACCTGGTTAAACCCGGTCAAGAGACAGGAGAGACCGTCCAATTTTGTGGAGTTTCTAAGAGTGAGGCACCTAGAGCGCTTCCCATCGCATTGGTGGAGATACACTCTGACTTTATAAGAGGTGTTATCAAAGCGGCAGTTATGGATGACCCCATCTACCCAGTCATACTTGGCGTTAGATACGTGTTTATTGGGAAACCGGAAGAGCCGATTGTGGCAGAGGTAACTACAAGAGGGCAAACCAAGAAGGAACGGGAGCCTGCGCCTAATTTATTACCTATGGAACTTAAAGAAGCGCAACGAAAGGACAATACTTTGGACCCTGCTTTAGGAAACTGCCCATGGCTAAGGAACCCAGACAGCACGGGGACTTTTTTTCTAAGGATGGCGCACTTTATCGCAGAACGGGCAAGCCTGACCAAGGTTACAACCAGCTCCTAGTACCGAAACAGTACAGAAGCCAAATCCTAGAAATGGGGCACTCTCTTCCCTTTAGCGGATATATGGGACAGAACGCCACAAACCAACGGATAACTACTCATTATTGGTGGCCAGGAGTAAATACAGATATTATCAGGTATGTCAAATCCCGTGCCCAGTGCCAACGTGTACCACCCAAGCAACGGACACCCCCAGTCTCTTTGGGTGAAACGCCAATAGTGGGAACTCCATTCGAACGGATTGTGATCGACATTTTAGGACCCCTAGAAAGGACTAAAAGAAGGAACAGGTTTATCCTGACCTTAGTCGACACATGCACTTTATGGACAGAAGCTATCCCGCTTACATGCGCTGATTCCAAGCATGTCGCAGAAGCCCTCGTGCAGATTTTCACTCGGTTGGGATTCCCTCAGCAAGTGTTGACGGATAACGGATCTCCATACCGAAACCTGTTGATGGATGAGATCGTTAAGATCTTGAGGGACCAGCACATCTACACTAGGCATTACACTCTGGCCAGAAGTGGGTTAGTAGAGCGTGTTAACGGAAACCTCAACTTGATGTTAAGTAAACTGGCACAAGTGAAACCTGAAGATTGGGATTGTTGTATTCCTGCAGCTTTTTTGGCTACAGAGAATCTCCTCATTCTTCCACAGGATTTCCGCCAGCTACGCTTTTATTCGGCAGACCTATTAAGGGGCCGCTTGAAGCCTTACTCAGGTCGCTGACATACCAGATGGCTGATGAGACAGTTGTCTCAGCAAGTAAATATGTCTTCTTCTTGTCTTCTTTGATCCTTAGCCGCCGACCGTCAAAGTAGTCAGTGGCCATCACGCCTAGTGGCGTCTTGTAGGGCAACAACAAATTGATTCCACTTTGCTCGGTTGGTGGCCATCCTTCGTACAGTGCCCCAACTCTGGTTCATTCCCTGCATCTCAGCCTCCACAGTCCTCCGCCAGGTTATTTTTGGTCGGCCTCTCTTTCGTTTTCCTTCAGGGGTCCAAAGCATAGCTGTTCTTGTGATGGCATCGGGGTCTCTTCTGAGGACATGGCCAACCCAGCTCCAGCGTCTGCCAGCTATGATGGTGTGCATGTCCTCTTGCTTGCTACGAGTAAGCAGATCTTGGTTAGAGATGGTATTCGGCCAAAAGATTCGGTGAATTTTTCTTAGGCATGTTGTGTAAAAAGAGGACAATTTCGACATTTCCTTCTCTGTAATCTCCAGCATTCCGCACCATAGAGAAGCACAGAAAGCACACATCTCTGATATAATCTTAATTTTGTGCTTGTGCTGTATTGGGAGGACTTCCAGATGTTGTTTAGGCTAAAGAAGGCTGTTCTTGCCTTATTCATTCTGATGTTGATGTCTTTGCCTGCCCCGCCGTCTGGTGTTACTATGCTTCCTAGGTATGTGAAGGTATCTGTCTGTACCAGTTGCTGATTCCTTACTGATATGGGCTCAGGGTTACTCACATTGAGTGTCATGACCTCAGACTTCTTTAAATTGATGTTCAAGCCCACCTGCTGGCTAAACTTATTAAGTCTATCCATTTTTTCCTGGATGTGTTGATGTGAATGTGCTAGTAGAGCAATGTCATCTGCATATTCCAGATCTTCCAATGTAGAAAATGTTGTCCATCTTATTCCTCTTGGACTGCCCTCTGTTATCTGGCGCATCACCCAGTCTATGACTGTTTAAAATAGAGTGGTTGATAAGGGGCATCCCTGTCGTACTCCTGTCTTCACCTCAAAGGTTAGGTTGCTCTGCCCAACACTACACGTAAAGTTGGCATAGAGGCTTTTTATGATTGACACTATGCAGCTTGGAATTCCATAAGCCCTCAGTATTTTCCATAAACTGTCCCTATGTATGCTGTCAAAAGCCTTTTCAAAATCAACGAAATTAATGTAAAGCTGTCTTTGCCATTCTGAGCACTGTTCTATAATGTTCCTGAGAGTGAATATATGATCTACACATCTCCTGTTCTTTCTAAATCCTGCTTGTTCTTTCCTCAGTTTGTGGTCTACTGCCTTTGAAATTCTCTGTATAATTATCCTGCCTAGTATTTTGCTGGGAACTGAGAGAAGAGTGATTCCTCTCCAATTATTGCAGTCTGCAAGATCTCCCTTCTTGGGCAATTTGACAATTATTCCTTTGTTCCACTCTGATGGTGTTGTCCCCGTTTTCCAGACTTGTGCAAATAGTGGTTCTAATAGTTCTGCTGCTAGCTCAGGGTCTGTCTTAAATAGCTCTGCATTTAAGTTATCATGGCCCGGAGCTTTGCCGTTCTTTAACCCTTTGATTGCTGTGATGATTTCTTCTTTTCGTGGAATGTCTGTATTCACATCTAGATCGTTTTCAGCTTCAGGAACATTCAATTGTGTCTCTGGTGGTTCCTTGTTTAGAGTTTCTCTGAAGTGCTCTGCCCATCTTGTTTCCTGTCCCTCTGCTGTCGTGATGAGATTACCTTGCTTATCTCTTACTAATGTAATATTGTTTGCACCTCGTTTTCCGCTGATGAATTTAGTTATTTTGTATACTGTGCTTTGTTCATTTCTCAGTGCTGCCTCTTCTGCCTGTCTTGCAAGATCGTCTAGGAAATTCCTTTTGTTGGCTCGGGTTTGGCGTTTAACTTCCTTGTCCAGCTGACTGTACTGTTCGCTATATAGTTGCTTTAACCTGGGGGACTTCGCTTCTGTTTTCTTTCTTTTCATTTCCTTTCTCATGTTATGGTGTTTAGTGTTTCTGGTGTTATCCAGTCTTGCTTCTTCCTTTCCTGGAATCCCAAGCATGATTTGCTGCTTTCCTTATATATTGTTGAAATGGTGTTGAATTTCTGGTCTATATCATCAGTCAATGTCTTTTCCTGACTTTTGGCAAATTGATATCGTTTCTTTATGTCGGCCGCAAAAGCTTTTCTGGTAAGGGAGTCCTTCAATTTGCTGATGTCAAACCTTTTCTGTGTAGTTAAAGTTGGTCCAGCCTTTCTTAGTTTCACTTTCAGTTTTGCTACCACTAAATGGTGATCACTTCCCACATCTGCATAGTAAATATGTGTCGGATTTAAAGGAAAGGTTGAAACTAGGATGGGATCTAGCAATGACCAACTTTAAGCGAGCACGCACAAAGCACGCTAACCGATACAGGAAAGTCGCGAAAGAAAGAGAACTGGAAGCAGGAGAGAAAGTTTTGGTGCTACTCCCCACCGGGAACAACAAACTGAGGATGGGATGGCAAGAGCCGTTTACCGTCCTGAAAAAGATTTCTAAGGCTAACTAACAGATCTCTATTGAAGGAAAGGAGACGGTTTTCCATTTAAATCTGTTAAAGAGATACTTAGAAAGACCAGTGCCAACCTCCGAACATCTCCTGACGATCGCCAAAACTGACGAAGATGACGCTAGTGGCAGGGAAATTCCACTGCAATCACACGGAATCTTTCAAAAATATCAAAAGCGGCGACGCTCTGTCAAGCGCGCACGGAAGACATTCCAGAGAAAGGAAACTTTGGGAGTAGACTTGAGTAGGAATTGGAGAGAGACGGAGGAGGAGATGAGAGGGAAAAGGACAGACACCCTGAAGCTACGGATATAGGAAATTTATTTCCATAACGTAGACATGGAGTGCTTCCATATCTTAAAGGGGGGACGTTCTGTTGCAGAGAGATTTATGATCAATAAATTTTCTATATTATTTTTTCTACCCGTGTCCTCTGCTTTATTATCGCTCTTTTATCCTTTTCCTGTTTTTCGCATTCGTTCGTTTGCGAAAAAATATTTACTTTCCCATTCTGACTTTACCGTTTCTTTCTCTTATTGGTAACGCATTTTACTACGTAGATGTCAGTCCCTGTGGGGAAGAACGATACTGTGAATATCCGTCTAGTCAGACAAGAGAGCAGACATATCGTCTAGCATTTTCATCTGACACGAGTTTTCTTCGGCTAAGTTTCTCGGCGAGGTGTGGAAACTGCCATCCGCATCGCTCAGAAATGAGACATGTCGTCGTAGAAGGTGTGAAGCCGCACGTTTGGCAGTTATGGGCAACGTCTAGTTAATGGGAAGTGTTAAGAGAGAGAGAGATAGAGAGGGGGGAGGAGAGACCTGCGCTATTTCGGGTTTTGAACATAGCGCGCATCTTTTGTCTGTTTCATATATCTACCCTGGACTGGAAACTTGATTTCACTCAGTTCTCCAGATTCGCAGTAGACAGGTCGCTCGTGTAAAGAATCAGCTGCATAGCGAAGTTCTCATGTTGTTTCGACAATTTGCCGAGCTTCTAGACTTCAAATATATTTCAGCGTATAATTCTAAGTTTGTGCGATCGCCGGTAGTTCTTTGTGGAAGTAATATACATATATCTAGTAGTTTGAGTGTTTTAGTGATAAATCGCTTATTTCATTTTACTAGTTAGATTTGTGTGCAGAAGAATTAAATATAAGTCTGTTATATTCTCTGTGGACGTTTTACAGTGGAAAGCAGAATAAATTATAATTTCTAGATTAAACTCATGCAGCTATAAGTGAATTTAATTTAACTGTTAATAACCAGTCGAGAATTTTTAAACTAACTTATAAATGCACCGATTCATCATTGACTATTGGCGAAATACGTATGTATTTCTAATTCATGATGACTGATTTTATGAATATAACTTATTTCACGGGAAGTTTTAAACGATAAGTCAAGCTCTCCGCTTGCAGTTTATAATGTAAGTTATAACCGAGTACATAGTATGTATAAGTATTTTATATGTCGTTTTCTTTGAAACTGAGGTAGCCCAACTCATCCAGCGTTTTAGTACAACTGAGAGAAGAAACATCTTATCTTTAACCACGTGGGATTACAAGTTAACACCTGTCTGGCAGTGCGTGTGCCTCCAGCAATAGACAGAGTAAAAATCTCACTAACGGTTTTTTAAAGACTAAATGCCTATACTGTGCCTAGTGAGCCAGATCATATTTCTTCACAAACTCTCATGTACATTTTCAGGCCTTGTGGCAAGTAAAAAACATTAACATTCCGACGGAGTTCTGACCAGTGGTGGTGTGATCAAATAATGTCCTATATTGAGATAAGGCACCGACCTGACATTCCTCATTACTAGAAACCTAAGCTATTGACACTGTGCTCGCTGTTAACGTTCGTGCCTGGACAATTTTAATGTGACCTAAACAGATATTCAAAAATAAGAACAACCAAGAAAACGGTCCCTGAAGTAGTGAATTCAACTCGTCTTTTTGGAACTGGGGTTTTCTTGACCAAGACTACCATTGAAGATTCTGTATGTGCATGTCCTAAAAATTGTGTTTCCAGAAGTGGCTACCAAAGCTGTAAGTACGAATGAAAGCACGTGATCACGGCTGAATGAATAGAGTGAATGCAGGACTGAGTGATTCCTTTATTGGTGTATTTTGGCACCCATTTTTGCTGTCTTAAATTTCTTTATGCAAGTTTTGTTGCTAACAATATTTTCCTTAGGATAGATCAGAGTATCAAAGTCTGTTCATACCTTTAAAGGGAAATCTTAGACTAAAGCATATGTATCCGTGACTCTTTGGGGCTATCACTTGTCTTCTAACGAGACCGTGGGCTATTCATCAAGGGAAAGGATCATACCAATGGGTCTATCATTCTTGTTGCAATTTATTGACTTTATGACTATCTGTGTATGCTTGATGTAAATTTTATGTGTTGTGATGGAATTTTATTATGATAATTAAAATCCACTTAAACTTAATCAGTGTGTCGGGTCAGCTTGTTCCAAGTTATATATATTTCTATTTTTCATAGTTTCACGTCTGTGTGTCTATTGTAGTCACTTAAGTGTGTGTGCATGTGAGGGATATATATATATTAATATATATTATACTAGACGGTCTGACGAATCTTAATCTTTTGTAGATGATAGGCGACTGAGAGAAATCATCTCGAGGGTCAGAGACCGACTCTAATATTTCCTCCATCTCACTCGTGAAATCTATTTCTATTATTATCTCTCACTGTGGCTATCACTCATTCTAATCTATTCAGAAGGGACCAACTATCAAAAATCTATGACACTGAGCTGTACTGAGAGAGGGTAATCTCGTGGCAGTACGTTCCTGGTCAGTTGGCCGGGATGATGGTCAGCCATGTTTCTTTGACTGTGTGTACGGGGAGATATTTTTTGTGTGATATCAATGTTTGAGACTTCCTAATGTATTTCTAAAGCCAAGGATATGATGGCTTATATTTATACTGCAGAAGGTACGTTTTTTGAAGACTTTCAGGCCATGGATTGTAGGCCATTATATGTTCATCTCCCGATGAGGGATATTTTGAAGTTCGACAGATTGTTGTAAGGGAATGTTCTTTCTCCCATGAGATGTATTATATTTATCATATTGCCGGAGAAGATAGAGAGAGTATTTACATTACTTCAAAGCCAGGGACTTACACGGCTTTATTTATCATATTGCCAGAGAAGATAGAGAGAGTATTTACATTACTTCAAAGCCAGGGACTTATACGGCTTATTTATCATATTGCCAGAGAAGATAGAGAGAGTATTTACATTACTTCAAAGCCGACTTATACGGCTTATTTATCATACTGCCAGAGAACATAGAGAGAGTATTTAAATTGCGTCTAAGCCAGGGATAGGCTTTTATATACATACGCCATTTATGCTATATACGGATGTATTGAACTATCGATGCTTCCATGATGTGCTTTGAGCTGTAACCTGTGACAGTGTGCTGTTATGATGTCTTCGTGACCGTGTAATAAATAAACAGTGTAGAACGTTTCTAGGAGTTACAACGTTTCCTGACTCCTCCATGTGCTTTAGATGTGTGTGATTGTTATTGACTTATTAAAGAGCCTATACACATTCGCGTCTATATATCTACACACTCACACATCAGTCGGCTGTCTGTAAGCCCGACAAAATGCTGATCGCCTATATCAGCTAATCCCATTTACTCTTTACAGTGATGGCCTGTGTGGCCTACTGATGGTGTTACTACAAAGGATACATATATGATTCAACACCAACAAATTGACATTATATAAAAATAATCTTAGTCGCCGAGAACTTTCTCATTTTCCATATTTACTACAGTTAGGTGGGGACAGGCTTAATGATTCCGATATATGCATTTATTGCAGTCATTTGGACGCTATTAAAAATGATATGAGCATAAGATTTAAGGACTTGCAAGAACTAATATTACCGGACTGGGTGATTAATCCGTTTGAATCAGACGTGGAACAAGTTAGTCAACATTTACAAGAAGAATTAATTGAGCTACAAAATGACTTCGAGGCAAAAGCACGATTCAGTCACACACATTACGATCAATTTTGGATCCAGCAGAGGCTTGTGCATCCCGTTCTTTGGCGTGAAACTAAATTGCTAATTACAGCATTCCCAACGTCGTATTTGGTGGAGAAGGGGTTCAGTGCAGGAGTGTTGCTACTACAAAAGCAACGAAAACGACTGCAGATTTGTAACAGGAGATTTGAGACTTCTTTTAACAAACTTGGAATCAAATATTACAAACTGGCTCATACCAAGCGCAGGGATCTAATTAAGCTTCATTAGTAAGTGTATTGTTATATAATTATATTATTGTTATCAACTAAAATTTTTCCAATTTTTTCATGTTTAAAGTGGTTACATAAGGAGAGGCTTAAATATTCAGATTTGAAGATATGTATGCAGTCATTTAGGCGCTATTAAAATGATATGATTATGATAGTTAAAGAGTTGTAAGAACTAATTTTATATCATTTGCTCCGCCAATTTGTGATTCAAGGATAATGAACCTGTGGTGTATATAACTCCGTACTTAAACACATATTTAATACAACTATGCTTTTATACAGTTGGGCGACCTCAGCTGAGGTTCAAAGATGTGCGCAAGAGAGATATGAGGGCACTGGACATAAATCCAGAAACGTAGGAGGGTGAAGCTGCCGATCGCACCAAGTAGCGATGCTATTTACGGCGCCACCTCAGATTGGGCGAAAAGCTCACACAACAAGCTGAAGAGAGGAGAAAACGTCGAAAGGAGCATCAGGAAAATAAGCAGCTGTCACCTCTGGGGCGCATTCCCATAGTCAGTTATGACTGAAGGGGTTATTATTATTATTAAGCTTTTATAAATGTGCTTTCTCTTTTTCTTTATATTATAAGAAAAGATAACTCATTACCTGCATTGCTTTTTTAAAAGTATGGTGGAATATATGTATATGTGTTTGTGTGTGTGTTTGTGTACACACGATAAAGAGCAAGGAGGTGTTAAAAGGGTTGGGGGGGGGGAGGGGGGCTTTTAAAAATATTAGTTGTCAAAAGGGGGCGTTGCTACTGTCAGGGTTGAGAAACACTGTACTATAAGGAATGAAAACGAAGATGAAAATGATGATTCTGCAGATGGCGCCACAGTTTCTGGTTCACACATTAGCATGATAAATATCGAGGTAGAGGACAATTTGACTAATCTGTTTTTACCAGCTCAAATTTGACAGGAATCTGACATAAAATTCTATTCTCAGTAATATCACAATTTCCATTTTCGCACACTTAGTAGCACAGAGCCAAAGTTGCAGCAGGTCCTTATAGCAAGTTTACACTACAGCATGAATGTGCTCCTGTGGTGATAGTTATTGTAGTACATTATTGGGCATGATAAGGTTGTCTGTCCCATGCATAAACGTCATATTACTCTTACGACGTGAACGAGAGAAGTTCTTACTTATTTAGTAGTTCCCCTTCTACCGTGAGGTGTAGATGTTTGGGAGAGAGAGCGCCAGACTATCCTATCGGCTTAGTCCGTAGTCCGTTCCAGTTTGCCGCCTTTAGAATCAGTCCGGTTTTCTGTCTTGTAGTTCTCGTAATCAAAAGTTTAAAGCAAACAGGTGATTGGCCTGTTGTGCCTTTGCTTCCATGCAGGCCGTCCTCCTCCTTTTTCAGCGTGCTTGGGACCAACCTAGGCGGAGTTCGGGAGAAGTCAATATATTCTTTTTTTTTTCCTCCTCGGAGATCCCAGCCTGCACGGACAATACCAAATTGTATCAGTTTTATATTCGTCAACATCACCACTATGAACTCCGCTTACTAGGATAAATATTCATTTCATTGCACAATCTCCCCCCTGCAATGCCAATTTTGACAAGTTAAAATATTCTGAGAAAGGCAGCAATTTGACTACAGAACTTTCCTTTTTCTAAGTGCTAAACAAAATTTAATAAATAACAATGTTGTAAGAGAGAAAGTAATTTCACTTCATAATTCCAATCCCTAGTGATATACAACATTTAATAAATTACAATATAGTAAAAGCAGCAATGTTACTCCAGACTTCTCTCTCTACTGCCATATAATAATTCACGAGTTACAATATTATAGTCAAGGCATCAATTTTACTCCTTATTCCCATCCTTATTGATAAGCAACATTTGACAAATTACAACAATATAGTAAAGGCAATAACATTACTCCAGACTTCCCTCTCTAGAGCTATAGCCTACATCATTCGACATGTTACAATATTAGCCTATAGTAAAGTCAGCCATTTCACTCCAGAACTCCCATACTTAGTATTATACAGCATTTGAAAAGTAAAAAGATTCACGGTATCGACACGATTCAGGCTACCCAGCTGTAAATGGGTACCTGACTTCTCACATGAGTTAGGGAAGGAAAAGGCAGCGAGGAAAGGTACTGGTCACCCCACCTCTCTATGCATGACCTAGTATAACACTTCACTCCCCTACGGTATTATCTGCTATGGGACTACCTTTTTACTCTCCCACTGAAGCAAATGACTATTTATCGATTCAGACATTCTGTCTGCTCAACTATAACTCTATCAATACATTGGTCAGATAGTTCGTCATTCATTCATTCAGTCCACCCATAAATCGATCCGTCTGTTACATCATTTTAAAAGTAGATCCTTGAAGCCTAAAGTTCCCCGTCGTCTAGCACACAGTCTATCAAAAGGAGTTCATCAGTCAATCCTTCGGTGTGTCAGTCAATAAATTAATAAATTGGACTTTTAATATATTTCTGGGGGAGGGGGCTGTTATAAAATATTAATAGTGACAAATAAAAGTGTATTAAACTATAAACAAGCTTAAAAAGACAATTTTTCCACATTTTGTTTCAAATATCGTTTTTTCATATTCGATACTTGCACACTACGATACCTGTCCAGGAAACTCTTCTAAGGGCAGGAAGGGAAATAACTCCAAGGGAATATTCACTGCTGAGCAAAAACCTACGAGTAATAGGATTTTACCAAAAAGATGAATGGATAGACATGAAGACCGACACTGTGATGAACTCAAATTTTAAGTATGAATGTTAGTAATGAATATGATATTGAGGGTTCATATTCATTACTAACATTCATACTTAAAATTTGAGTTCATCACAGTGTCGGTCTTCATGTCTATCCATTCATCTTTTTTTTCTGCCATCATTTTATGTACCCATTCATCAGCCAATCTATGTACGTATGATTTATATCTATCTATCTATCTATCTATCTATCTATCTATCTATCTATCTATCTATCTATCTATCTATCTATCTATCTATCTATCTATCTATCTATCTATCTATCTATCTATCTATCTATCTATCTATCTGTCTATCTGTCTGTCTGTCTGTCTGTCTGTCTGTGCATCTGCTGGTCTGTCTGTCTGTCCGTCCGTCCGTACGTACGTCTGTCTGTCTGTCTAGCTAGCTACCTAGCTACTTACATACCTACCTATCTAAAATATATCTATAATCTATCCATAATCTATCTAATCTATATGTCTGTCTGTTTCTCTTTCTGTCCGTGCGTCCGACTGACCGACCGACTGAACGACCGACCGACTTACAGAGTGTGTCTGTCTGTCTGTCTGTCCGTCCGTCTGTCTGCCCTCCGTCCGTCTGTGCGTACGTTTGTCTGTCAGTCTGTCTGTCTGTCCGTCCGTCCGTCTATGTGTCTATCTATCTATCTAGCTAGCTAGCTTGCTAGCTAGCTAGCTACTTACCTTCTTACCTACCTACTTACCTACCTACCTGCCTATCGAAAATCTGTCTATAATCTTTCTACACTCTACTTAATTTATCTAATCTATTTGTCTGTCTGTCTGTCTGTCTGTCCGCCTGTCTGTCTGTCTGTCTGAATTCTTGTAATGTATTAACAAAAAAAATATTGCCGTGTCCTTCACAGAAAATCACTGGCATCTTGTCATACACCACAAACATTGACATCCTCTCATAAACTCACATACACTGACATTCTATCATGCGCTAACACAAACTGACACCATATTACTCATCACAGACACTGACAACTCTCGTTCGCTTGAATGCACAGACTGATAAACACACTGAAGCAGAGGAGATATGTAAGACTAATAACTTGAAAGTAAATGAAATATTTGCAAATCAGAATTGAGACCTAGAAATGAAAAGAAAATTAATGAAGGAGATAAAAATGAGCTAACATATTGTGGCCGTATATAAAGACAACACCTTGGTGAAGACCATAATAGAAGGAAGAGCTGAAGGCACACGTGCAAGAGGAATACAGCGCTATAAGTGGGAAGATAACATCAAGGCTTGAACAGGGAAGAGCACGGGAATAGAAGATACGCTCGTGACTGGAGTGGCCAAAGCTACATTCAACAACGTGGGTCAAATTCTAACATCTAAACAATTAACTCGCTTATTAAGACTGACAATCATCAAAAGTTATATATACCGTTCAAAAAAAGAAACGCAACATTATTGCAGTGGTAAAGGACACCAAATTTCAAACTTGTACGAAAATTTTATTTTACGGAATTAATGTTTCACTCTTGGCATGAAGAAACTTTCAGACTTTAACAATGAAACGATGTTCATTAAATTTGGTTTGGACTTTTATTCTTTGCGACTGAGGCCTCCGTTTCAGTAAGGTGTATGGCCTCCTCTGGCCTCTATCAGAGAACGACATCTCCTTGACATGGATCCGATTAGCCGTTGGATCTGTTGTTGTGGGATGGCTGCCCACTCTTCCCGCAGTGCAAGAGACAACTGTCGGAGATTGGCTGGAGCCAAGTCTCACTGGCGGAGTCGTCTGTCGAGTTCATCCCATTGTGTTCTATGGGGTTCATGTCTGATGACATGGCTGGCCACGGAATGGTTTGTATGTTGTTGTCGGCGAGGAACTGGGTGGTGAGTTGTGCCACATGAGGTCGAGCGTTATCCTGCTGAAAAATCTACCCTCGTGCAGCCAGAAGTGGAAGGACGTGAGGACGAAGAATTTCAGCAACGCATCGTTGGGCCAGGCGTCCTTCAATTTGCACCAGGTCACTTCTTCCCATGAAGTTGATCGCCCCCCCCACATCAGTAAACCTCCACCACCATGTGGAGGAGCCTCATCAACGCTGTTCTGGGCGTAGCGTTCATGGACTCTGCGGTAAACTCTTCTCTGTCTATCGTGTCGCTGGAGCACAAAAAATGATTCATCACTAAAATAAACCCGTCTCCAGTCATTCCCAACGGTCCATTGACGATGCTGGTTCGCCCACTGCAGTCCATTCCGGCGATGCCGGTCCGTAAGAACAGGACCTTTGTAGGGTCTTCTAGCCCAAAGACCAGAGTTGTGCAGCCGGTTCCTGACCGTTTGATCTGAAATTCGACGAGCTGCTGACATTGACTGGACTGTGAAGGACGCAGATGCAAGTCGATTTCTGAGGTGACGCAGCCGTATGAAGCGGTCTTCGGCAGGAGTTGTGACTCTGGGTCTACCACTGCGCGGCCGGTCTGCAACTGAGGCAGTTTCTTGAAATCGCCCCCAAAGGCGACTAATGGTTCTTCTAACCACATTAAATTGTCTGGCCACTACACTTTTTGACTGCCCAGTCTGTAAACGTCCAATGATGATGAGTCGTTGTTCTGTAGTGAGATGAGCCATACTTGCGCATTGAATTTTCAACTGAATTTATTCGAGGAGAGTCAATCTTTTATAGGCATTCAATAATATGGTCAGAGAGTTTTGTGTTCATTAAGTTTCACGGGATTCTCATGAACCTGTCACGAGTTATTGTCAAAAATGTTGTTTTGACCTTGACCTCTTTCATGACCTCACGAATCATGAGGTAAGTATAATTCAGGTAACCACGAGAAGTTAATGACCAGGCGGACACAGTCGATAGGTTGACTGATGTCCAATCAGCGATTATCTTTTATAAAAGTAACACCAAAAAAGTTGCGTTTCTTTTTTTTGAACAGTATACGTTCTTCATTACTGTATTGTATAGAAACATAGAAAATGAACAAGCAAAAAATTGAGGCCCTTGAGATGTGATTATATAGATGAATGAAGTGCATCTCGTAGAAATGAAAGAAAACAGGTATTAGAAAAACTAGAAACATCTCGTAGAAATGAAAGAAAACAGAGGTTTTAGAAAAACTAGAAATGAAAGGAGAATTTTGTATTAAGAGGCGGAATGACCAGTTCCCTTCCTCGATGCCTTTGCTTTCCTTAACACAATTGCAGAGCCAGTGATTAACGCTCAGACTAATTTCGTTGTTTCAGGCTGTCACATACATACTACCAACAGAAGTGAAAATGGAACACATATACCAAAATACTCACAGACGTTCTGAGACCAGTGCTTGATTCTGTTGAAGACTGAGAACAGCGCATCTCTGTCTGTTTCACCTGTACAAGAGTGCGTCATTCGACGAGATATAAGGGAATCAAAAGAAATCAAGCACAACACAAAAATCTGAATCTTGAATATAAAACAATCGCTTACAACAACCTGTAGAAACCTACCTACCAGATATATTTATAGAATATGTGATTTCTATATACTCACTTTGGAATTCTCGCCAGTGCTACGGAGTTCGTGCACTGTGCTGAGATCCTCCGTGTGCGATCTAAGGGAGGAGATCGGAGCACTGATTGAGTTGTCCGTGTGCAATGTTAAATACAAACCAAACTAAATCAGAAGTATGATTATTATTGAAATTATTTGCTCTGCTTGCAGCATGGGTCCAACACTGTAAATGGCTTACACAAGCAGGTTTTGTCATTTCAAGTGAGTAACCTGCCAAAAATATGGTGGGGAAAAATTACGTTGAGCTTTTCTTGCTTCATGCCCTGAAGACAGCATTAATTGTCCCCTGGGCATTTCATTTATTTCCATTTTCCTTCAGAAGTAAATCAATGACACGCATAGAGTGGCACGCAGGCATAAAAGCTTCATTTATAAAATCAATAGCAGAGATGCGTCTCTGGCTAAATATACAAATATAAGATGGTGATGCACTGTGCGATGAACTCTAACATAAATGGAAAAAAATTCCATAAAGGTTTTCAAAAAAACAAACAAAACAACAACAACAAACAAACAAACAAACAAAAAATGAATATTTCCGAAGCGACGACACCCGGAAGTGGTTAAAAAGCGTGGGGCGCTTAAGTGCTTCTCGTATATTTTGTCTATAAGTGTCTAATGAAATATAACGCAGAAGTTAATTTCATGCAGAATCAGCGCCGCACGCTTTTTGTCAATTTGATGTTACATTTTATGACTGCAAGCTGTAAACTCCTTGAAAATTTATTTGTGGCTTTTTAGTGCATTAAAAGCGTGTGTTTGAAATACTTAAAAAAAAAAATTTTTTATTATCTTCTTTTTAGTGTTTTTTTAATTTAAATTTCAGCCAAATGTAATCGATTCTCTAATTACATCATCAGTTTGCGATAAATGAGTCCTCTGCACAGGAGGCGGATTTCATTATTCAGTATATTACACGGAAAGTTATAGCACGTTTCACTAGCTTTGCCCAACTTCAAAATGCTATATCTCAGTGAATATATAACGCATATAAGTGAAATTTTGTGTGTGAATTTGAAATGGTATAGACCCTATGAATCAAATTTTTCATTAAAATGCGGCCATTGGTTTCAATTTTCGTTTCTTTGCGATATAATATAAAATCCTACTTGCCAACACACATCACAAGCACACATATTGAAATGTCTACAGTAAATTATACGACCTCATTTGCACATTTTTGGTTTATCAAGCAATTGGCATGATTTTTGAGTGAAATTGCGTGAAATCGCACTTCTTGAACATAAAACAGTTTATATCCGGTGCAACGCAAACTTTGTCAATCAGAGGAGTGTCTACAAAAATTATTGTGTGGTTAAGAAGGAAAAATGAGTCTGCGAGTACATTTTATGCCATTACAGCAAATCACAAATAGGATTTTTAAGTATTTCTGCAATGAAGCTACTCGAGGAAAACTATATCATTCTATTTCAAACAGTCAGCGACCCATAGCTGTACTGTTGCATCAGGACCAGCGAACCAGAGCTGGTCAAGACCGCACTCCACCTCCACGTGGTGGTCCTGGAAACAGTCTGCAGTAGTGCAGTCTGGCTGAGCGAGTGCGGATCGCAATGGGAAGCAAACCCGGTCCCTAAAAAATGCCGTGCTGAAGTCGGATGTGTCGACCGAAAGGTGCAGATATCACAGCTTAGGCGCAAACAGACACAACGCAACCACCGTCCTTTTCAGGGCGAACGAGGAAGAGGAAGAAGAAGAAGAAGATTTCAAACCCACAAAAGAGGACTATTCACGCCTTGGGGATAAGCAAACGATCATTGCACCGCTGGATAGCGACATCTGAAATGTCTAATTCCAGTGTTTTACACACGAAAATTAGGCCAAGAGTGGTGGATAATTTTGACAGAGAATTGATCCGCAGAGAAATTTGCAATATGTTTCACAATAATGAGGCAGTGACTTTAAGGAAATTGAAAATTTGGTTAAGAAAGAATAATGACATTGATATTTCCAAATCTACGCTATGGAGGACTATTAGGAGTTTGGGATGCACTTTTAGAAAATATGTTGGTGGTAGAAACCTTATTTGTGAGAAGCCTCATATAGAAACAGGCAGTCATTTATCCTACTGTTCAGAGGAAATTTGATGGATTCCTCACATGACTAAAAAATCTGGTGCTTTTCATTTTAATGGTTCTCATCATTCTGGAATTTCCGATATCAAAGTCACTGCTATCCGTTCATGTAAAACTGATGATATAGTTGCAATGAGAAGCAAATATTTACGCGAGGTCAGAGAAATGAGAAGAGATTGTTATGATTTTGTGTATTTAGATGAAACTTGGATCAATGCGCACCACAGTAATGAACGAGAATGGCAATCATCTGATGGAACAACTAAGAGACTAGTACCAAGCAGCAAAGGACAGCACCTAATAATTGCACATCCAGGAAGCAGCCATCATGGGCTTCTAAATAATACTGAACTCATATTTGTTTCAAAATCTACAGATAATAGGGATTACCATGCAGAGATGAATGGCAAGATATTTCAAGATTGGATTGTGAATCATGTACTTCCTTCCTTGGATAGACCGTGGTGTTTGATAATGGACAATGCCTCATATCACAACGTTGTGGCACCAGAAGATAAAGTTTCTAATTCACCAAGTATTAAAGATGTAATAAAGATTTGGCTGACCATAAACAACATTCCATTCAACGAAATGTCCATGAACCTGAATTACTTGGAATTGTAAAAAAAGACACAGCATACAAAGATATTTCACATAGACAAGGCAATCCATGAACATGGTCATAGATGTTTAAGATTACCTCCTTACCATTCTCACTTAAACCCAATAGAATTAGTATGGGCTAAAATTAAGGAACAGGTAGCAACAGAAAATAGAACGTTCAAATTAAAAGATGTTGAAATACTTATAAAAGCCGCCATCTCCAATATAGCCAGGGATTATTGGAAGAAAAGTGAGAACCATGTGTTACAAGAGGAAGAGGAATATTGGAAGAATGATGGTTTGTCCTTCATTCAGCCGAGATTGATTTTCAATTTCTCAGAGACATCTGATTATGATTCGGATGAAGTTTAATTTCTTTAAAGATGACCTTACCGTTATTTACAAGCACATTAGAGGAGCAACGTTCCATTATGATATTTATGAACCGCAAAGAGATGATACCCATTGAAATAATTAGATCAAGGAAGGTCCAGTTTGGTAGCGCATTAAATGTCAATGACAAACAATGTCACGAGTATTTCGCATGCAGATCATTTAAGAAATCATCTTCAACACGTATTCAATTGCAAACGTGATGGCCCCATTATTGTAATAGTAGACACGCCTATGCCTAATCAATTCACAGAATCTGTGCATGAAGTGGTAAAATTTCTTTTCTCGATACACAATAATTAGTATGCCGACAAAGATCAAAGGATTTCATCCGTTTATGGGAACTGGACAAGATGCACAGATATAAAGTATATATTTGTTGGGTCTAACCCAATATAACATCGTATGCAAAAAATGGCATTAATACGTTAGACGGTTAATCAGATAATTACATTTGTTTGAGGGCAAAGCTAGTGAAACGTGCTATAATATTATTTGTTTGTGTTATTTTTTTAATTTTGATAAGAGTTGTAAAGTACATTTTTTAGATTCCGGATAAAGACCCAAGTTGTCGCATATGATAATGATCGAGCATCCAATTGTCGGAGAGAGATTTACTTTAAGATAAGGAAGATGGGGATGTAAAGTAGTTCTAGGTTCGATATGGAGCAGGGAGGGAAAAATTAGGGAAATGATGTACAAAGCCTTTTATTTCATCCCGCGCACCCGAAATAAAAGAGTAAATGGGGCACCATTTCACGGACTCTACCCATCCAAATCTTTGACTTAGATAATCAGAGTAAATAAGGGGTCAAGTAGGAAGGGAAGGAATGAAGGGAGGGGAAGAGGGAGGGGAGAGGAAGGGTATAATAACACCCGCATATGTTGGTAATCGGAGGTGTTCAACCCAACCGCGGTGCAATAGTAAGGTCTCAACCAGGGCACCACCTTAAACGGGTGGAAGGGATGAAAGGGATAGAGTAGAAGGGAGGGGGAATAACACCCGCATGTGGTGTTGTGATCGCAAGCGACCCAACCAGCATGAATTGGGTGTCAACCTGGCAGCACTGCCTTAAACGGGGAGGACTGGAGGGGATGACGGAAGGGATGATGGGAGGTAAATGGGATGGAGTTGGAAGAGCGGGGATTGAGAGGGAGGGGAGGAGGATGGAGGGGAAGGGAGATGGGGAATGGAAAAAGAGGAGAATAGAAGAAAGGGGTGAAGAGGGAGGGGAGGGGAAGGGGTGCGGTGGGAGGTGAAGAAATGAGGGGAGGGAGGAATATACCACCCTCATATGGGGTCGCAAGTGTCAATTCAACCAGAGTTTACTGGAAGGGTCTCAAGCTAGGTGCATAGCCTTAAACGGGTGGGGGGAGGGGACGGGGGAAGTGTGACTAGCACCCGCATTTGGAGCGACCGCAGGGATCAATCCTTGTCTTCCCATGATTTCTTCAAAGTTAGTTTTGTCTGTTCCTATTATTGCGATTAGGTACCGCATCAAAATTATGCTGAATAAAAATGGAAAAAAAAATTCCATAAATGTTGTCAAAAACCAAACAAACAAACACATAAATATTTCTGTACAAAACACCCTCCGTGAAGAGAAACGCGTTATATTAATGGGTGTTAAATTTAGTTTCCACCCCGCAATGCTCGGCCTTTTTCCATAAATTCCCAAAATGCACAATGAAAAGATTGGAACTTAGTGCGAGAATTAAAAGGTTGGATTTTCATTGAAAAAATGAGTGGTTAATGAAAATAGTCGTAGAAAATGTATTCTAAAGATATATCTGATAACAGAAGTTAAGGTTTTTTTTATTGAGGAGTTGTTGATGAAAATAGTGGTGGAAAATGTATTCTAAAGATGAATTTCTGATAACAGAAGTTAAGGTTTTCTACTCAAAAACGTGGGGGGGGGGGGAGGGGGGGGGGGGGGGGGGGGGGGGGGGGGGAGGGGGGGGGACTTTATATAAAGAAAGTGAACAAATCCTCGAAAATGTATTTAAAGATCAATTTTTTTATTCAAACGGGGGATAATGGGGACTTTACTTGAAGAAAATAAAATAGTCATTGAACATATATTCTAAAGAGCAATTTCTGATAATAAGTTTTTTTTATCCAAAAGGGTGGAGGTGAGGACTGTATATATCAATTTAGCAATAACACTATGGTGTGTTGGGTTGGTTTCTAACGTTCAAGAGTGTTATTTACGCGAATGGTTTTAATAGAACGAAAATGTCATAAATGTTCTTCAACACGAACACCAACAAGTAGTGATGAACTGGTTATTGACTGGCAGCACACAAGGCTGTGATGATTGTACATATATTTTATTGAACGTGACATATACGACGTTGAACAAGACGGTCATATTTACAGTTGCAAAAAGGTCATTACATCAAAATGTTGATCATTGACTTTTCAAGTTTATGAAGATCCTCTACAATTAAGTCCTCTCATTCAAGTGACTAAAGATCGATCACTTCCTTTGCCATAGCATATGTATTGTAGTAACGTCCGTTGACCTTCTCTCAAGGACGTATCCTATGACCAACGGATTAATTCTCACTGAGTAATATTTCTTGTCATACTCGCACTAATTCCAGACTTCCTTCATACACTATTTAGGTAGCATAGATATATAACAATCCAAACAAAGTCATCCACAACAATACGACCAGGTTAGAGTTCTGTATTGACCAACCTCTCTGTATCCATACCACGACTTTGGCATTTACGAAAATACGGCATATAAACATAAGAAGTATGCAAATCAATTAACTTTGTTTCTTCGTAGGAATCCTCCCCTCTACGGTAATTCAAAAGGGCTAACGACTCCGTCTGTCCATTCTAGGAAGGACATACTGTGATGACTTCCCGCTAGATCAGAACTATGAGCGGCCTTATACATTAATTTACTCAATAAACATTCAATGACATGGGGCGACACTTACATGATACTTCTACTCTTGGCTGCATCATGAACCAGTAGAGATCACACAAAAGTAATGGCTTCTTCCAAATTTGCCAATAAAATATTCCAAGAAATATACCTCGGACATAATCACAGTCCGTACTGCCCCGAACTCACATGACGTCACTATCTCCCCAAACTAGGTTACCCGTGCGTCCAAAGCAACTCACATTGCATTGTGCACGTCAGTGCGTGAATCAATCGAACGCTCAAATAATAAAATATATAAAGACTGGTGCGTACATTTGGCAGGACCGAAGACTACCCCCTTAGGTAATAAATGTACGTAACAGCTCCCTTATCACCTCCCCTTAAAAAAATTAATTCTATTAATTTTTTTTGAACTTAATACCCGAGAGAGCTGAGTCAAAACTACAACAAGATATATTAAATGCATAAAGTTATACTATATTAAGAAAAGAATATTAAAAGAAATGAATATAACTAAATGATAGTATGCATTAAAGCACACATCCACAATCGACCTACTTTGGAACGATGTGGTAATATTCAAAGTAACAACAAGTTTGAAAATGAAAAATGAAAAAAACCATTTAAAAAAAAAATGATAATAAAATTCAACTAAGTTTTCAACAAAATTTGAAACATATGATTTCAAAAATGAAAATGAACAGCAACACTGATGATGATCAATGACAAGAGAATCAATAAAACAGAGAAATTGAAAATATAATGTGCAAAAATGAAACAATGCAAAATTAAACACATTAAGAATTAACACACTTAATGTTTTTCTAACACTAGTATGGTTGACTAGTGATCTAAAAGTGAGATATCATAACTAAGACCCGTGAATGCAGGCATTACGTGACAACTAAGAAAGTTAGTATGTGTGTGATCCATAATCAATTAAATAGATTAAGTTGAATTAATCTAATTTATATATTCCTTAATTACTAACAAATAACTAGTTAACAATATATTCTAAGTAATTGCAATATCACTATCAATATGTCACTGTTCCGTTACAACTAATTAGTAATCGACGAGATAATGTTCCCAATGTTCCATACACGATAAAATATATTCTCGCACACGCCATGTAGTGTAATATGTTCCATAGAATAATGAATGTCTATTTGTCGCTCTTAACAATGTTGCCATATTAATAAAAAGTTACTGTAGTACCAATGTTCCCGTTCTAATAAAACGTTAATATAGTATCAATAACAATGTACAAAGTTATTCATGTTATCGGTGAGGATGTTCCAACATCTGGAAGTGGTTTAGTTTCGACACGTTCACTTGGGCATCTTGATAGACAGTCTGCGAACACATTCTGCACTCCAGGAATAGCTCGTATCTCAAAATGGAACGGTTGAAGCGCTATAGCGTAACGCGCTGACTTTGATGACTTAACGTTCCCTGTATTCAGTGCGGTAAGAGCTTTCTGATCAGACTCCACAACAAAGTGAGATCCGAGGAGATAACGATCCAGTTTAGTGATTGCCCAGACAAGAGCAAGGAGCTCTTTATCCAGAACGGAATATTTCGTCTCAATCGGCGTGAGCTTTCTGGATACGTACATAACCGGAAATAAGGTGCCGTTATATTCCTGCATCAAAACTGCAGCAATAGCGTAAGAACTTGCATCACTGCGGAGAATGAAGGTGAGATTTTTGTCAGGCAACCTCAAAAAAGGTGCATTTGAAAAAAATTGTTTTATATAGTCTAAAGCCGCTTGGTGATCCTGCGACCACTTTATTACATTAGATGTGCCTTTCTTCAGTAGAGAAGAAAAAGGTGCAGTTATAGTAGACAAATGAGGGATGAATTTTGAATAGAACTGTATTAGTCCTAAAAGCGACCTAACTTGTTTTTTTGTCTTAGGTGCTGAATTGTTTAAAATTTTAGAGACGTTACTGTCTTCTGTATACATGAAACCCTTACCTATGCGGTGACCCAGAAATGAGATGTCATGAAAACCGACAAAAGCCTTTGAAGGTTTCGCTGTTAAGTTATAATCCCGTAAGGTAGAAAGTAAAGATTTTAAACCCTGAATATGTTCATCCCAAGAGTCACTGAAAAGACAGATGTCATCTATATAAGTAATGACATCGGGACGATGAGACAATATGCGGCGCATCATGCGTACAAAGGTAGCTGGCGCATTCATTAATCCGAATGGCATAAAATTCCATTGAAAAAGACCCCGTGGTGTCGAAAAAGCGGTGAATGGCTTTGCTTTAGGAGTGAGTGGCACTTGCCAATATCCCTTTGAAAGGTCAAATTTCGAAAAGAATGTAGCATGAGATAATCTCTCCAATAAGTCATCTAAAAGAGTGTTGCGTGCATATTTTTGACGCACATATTACAAAAAAATCGATATGGTTATTTAATATGGGAAAAATATAGTCATGCATCCATCTGTGTATGAAAATGCTGTTTATTGTAAAAGCGAGATAATCCATGTTTGATTCACACTTTTGATTATAGGAGTAATCGGTCTGGATATCGATCCAGCGCAAGAATAGTACGCTTGCGTTTGTACTTAATTTTAGGGCCAGAAAATATATTAATTTGCTTATTGTGTTTATGGCCTGAATTCATATGTATTACATATTATTAGTACAAGTAGAATCAGTCCTATATTGTATATTTTGGATGGGTATGAGGGACTAGATTCTTGTTAGCGGAAGTATGAGTTGTCTTAACAAGTCGTGATGAGTTCCGATGTACTGCTAAGAATGGCGGGGTACGTTTTTCAAGAGCTGGTCCCTTCGTCAAGAAAAAATGTCTTACGAAGTGGTTTTTTTCTTCTGGAGGAGATAGTGTCTCTACGATAGTTTGTGTTAGAGACTCTCCTTATGTCAGTATATAGATGATTCGGACTCCAGGTAAACCCAGCTCGTATTTTTGATGATCTCTCGTCGGTTAGGCCTAGCTTGACTTTTGGGTGCTTCGATATGCTAGTGTCGTGTTTTGTATCGACGAAGATGACAGATTTTCCTGCAGCGGTTATGGCTACGTGAACTAACCTGATCACCGTAGTGCTGCATGGAACCATTCATGAAATCCTTTATATATCCATTGTAAATTAACTTTGGCTGATATTCTTCCTATGAATGAGTGAACGACAACTCAGGAAGGTAGCCATGTTGGATTTCGGTCATCGTC